>NC_069414.1:48207826-48210326 GCF_026875155.1 Cherax quadricarinatus
ACAGACCTCACTCAGGAAGAAAGACCTTGGGGTGACCATAACACCGAGCACATCACCGGAGGCACATATCAACCAAATAACTGCTGCAGCATACGGGCGCCTGGCAAACCTGAGAATAGCGTTCCGATACCTTAATAAGGAATCGTTCAAGACACTGTACACTGTGTATGTTAGGCCCATACTGGAGTATGCAGCACCAGTCTGGAACCCACACCTGGTCAAGCACGGCAAGAAGTTAGAGAAAGTACAAAGGTTTGCAACAAGGCTAGTCCCAGAGCTCAAGGGAATATCGTACGAGGAAAGGTTAAGGGAAATCGGACTGACGACACTGGAGGACAGAAGGGTCAGGGGAGACATGATAACGACATACAAGATACTGCGGGGAATAGACAAGGTGGACAGAGATAGGATGTTCCAGAGAGGGGACACAGGGACAAGGGGTCACAACTGGAAGCTGAAGACTCAGACGAGTCACAGGGACGTTAGGAAGTATTTCTTCAGTCATAGAGTCGTCAGCAAGTGGAATAGCCTAGCAAGTGAAGTAGTGGAGGCAGGAACCATACATAGTTTTAAGAAGAGGTATGACAAAGCTCAGGAAGCAGTGAGAGAGGACCCAGTAGCGATCAGTGAAGAGGCGGGGCCAGGAGCTGAGTCTCGACCCCTGCAACCACAATTAAGTGAGTACAATTAGGTGAGTACACACACACACACACACTCACACACACACACACACATACACACACACACACACACACACACACACACACCCCACACACACACACACACACACACACACACATACACACATAGCCAGGAGCTATGACTCGACCCTACAAGTAGGTGAGTACACTCACACACAATGGCTGAGTACTAGGTGAGTACACACACACACACATACACACACACACACACACACACAACACATACACACACACACACACACACACACACACACACACACACACACACCAAGTTCAATCCCACCAAGTGCAAAGTCATGAAGATTGGGGAAGGGCAAAGAAGACCGAAGACGGAGTACAGTCTAGGGGGCCAGAGACTACAAACCTCACTCAACGAAAAAGATCTTGGGATGAGTATAACACCAGGCACATTTCCTGAAGCGCTCATCAAACAAATAACTGCTGCAGCATATGGGCGCCTAGCAAACCTCAGAACAGCATTCCGACATCTTAATAAGAAATCGTCCAGGACCCTGTACACCGTGTACGTTAGGCCCATATTGGAGTATGCGGCACCAGTTTGGAACCCACACCTAGCCAAGCACGTAAAGAAACTAGAGAAAGCGCAAAGGTTTGCAACAAGACTAGTCCCAGAGCTAAGAGGTATGTCCTACGAGGAGAGGTTAAGGGAAATCAACCTGACGACACTGGAGGACAGGAGAGATAGGGGGGACATGATAACGACATACAAAATACTGAGAGGAATTGACAAGGTGGACAAAGACAGGATGTTCCAGAGATTGGACACAGTAACAAGGGGATACAGTTGGAAGTTGAAGACACAGATGAATCACAGGGATGCTAGGAAGTATTTCTTCAGCCACAGAGTAGTCAGTAAGTGGAATAGTTTGGGAAGCGATGTAGTGGAGGCAGGATCCATACATAGCTTTAAGCAGAGGCATGATAAAGCTCACGGTTCAAGGAGAGTGACCTAGTAGCGATCAGTGAAGAGGCGGGGCCAGGAGCTCGAACTCGACCCCTGCAGCCTCAACTAGGTGAGTACACACACACACACACACACACACACACACACACACACACACACACACGCACACACACTGTGTAAATATTCTAAGTCACACATCTTGCATACAGATTTATATATTACCTGGAGTTTACCTGGAGAGAGTTCCGGGGGTCAACGCCCCCGCGGCCCGGTCTGTGACCAGGCCTCCTGGTGGATCAGAGCCTGATCAACCAGGCTGTTGCTGCTGGCTGCACGCAAACCAACGTACGAGCCACAGCCCGGCTGATCAGGAACTGACTTTAGGTGCTTGTCCAGTGCCAGCTTGAAGACTGCCAGGGGTCTGTTGGTAATCCCCCTTATGTGTGCTGGGAGGCAGTTGAACAGTCTCGGGCCCCTGACACTTATTGTATGGTCTCTTAACGTGCTAGTGACACCCCTGCTTTTCATTGGAGGTATGTTGCATCGACTGCCAAGTCTTTTGCTTTCGTAGTGAGTGATTTTCGTGTGCAAGTTCGGTACTAGTCCCTCTAGGATTTTCCAGGTGTATATAATCATGTATCTCTCCCTCCTGCGTTCCAGGGAATACAGGTTTAGGAACCTCAAGCGCTCCCAGTAATTGAGGTGTTTTATCTCCGTTATGCACGCCATGAAGGTTCTCTGTACATTTTCTAGGTCAGCAATTTCACCTGCCTTGAAAGGTGCTGTTAGTGTGTATCAATATTCCAGCCTAGATAGAATAAGTGACCTGAAGAGTGTCATCATGGGCTTGGCATCCCTAGTTTTGAAGGTTCTC
>NC_069414.1:48215326-48240326 GCF_026875155.1 Cherax quadricarinatus
GTGTCAAAGGCCTTCTTGCAGTCCAAGAAGATGCAATCAACCCACCCCTCTCTCTTGTGTCTTACTTCTGTTATTTTATCATAAAACTCCAGAAGGTTTGTGACAGAATTTGCCTTCCATGAATCCGTGCTGGTTGGCATTTATACTCTTGTTCCGTTCCAGGTGCTCCACCACTCTCCTCCTGATAATCTTCTCCATAACTTTGCATACTATACACGTCAATGACACAGGTCTATAGTTTAGTGCCTCTTTTCTGTCTTTCACACCTCAGGTAGTTGCCCGGTTTCCAGGGACGTGTTGAAGATTGTGGTAAGTGGCACGCACAACATATCTGCTCCCTCTCTAAGGACCCACAGGGAGATGTTGTCCGGTCCCATTGCCTTTGAGGTATCGATGTCCCTTAGCAGTTTCTTCACCTCCTCCTCTTCTGTATGTATGTCGTCCAACACTTCTTGGTGTATTCCTTGCTGGTGTCCCCATCTGGTCTGTCCCCCCAGAGTCCTTCCTGTCTCTACTGTAAATACTTCCTTAAATCTCGTGTTGAGCTCCTCACATACCTCTTGATCGTTTCTTGTGAGTCCTCCACCTTCTTTCCTCAGCCTTATCACCTGGTCCTTGACTGTTGTCTTCCTCCTAATGTGGCTATACAGCAGTTTCGGGTCAGATTTGACTTTCGATGCTATGTCGTTTTGATACTGTCGCTGGGCCTCCCTCCTTATCTGTGCATACTCGTTTCTGTCTCTTCTACTAATCTCCTTGTTTTCCTGGGTCCTATGCCTCCTGTACCTTTTCCATTCTCTGGTGTACTTGGTTTTTGCCGCCCTACACCTTCGGGTAAACCAAGGACTCGTTTTGGTCTTCCTATTATTTCTGTTTCCCTTGGGAACAAACCTTTCCTCTGCCTCCTTGCACTTTGTTGCCACATATTCCATCATCTCGTTTACCGATTTTCCTACCATTTCTCTGTCCCACTGAACCTCCTGCAGGAAGTTCCTCATACCTGTGTAGTCCCCCCTTTTATAGTTTGGCCTGTCCCCTTCAGTTCCTGTTACCTTCTCCACTTGTAACTCTACTAAAAATCAAAACTCAGAACCACGTGATCGCTAGCTCCAAGGGCCTCTCGTAAGTGATGTCCTCAATGTCTGAACTGCTCAGGGTGAACACAAGATCCAGTCTTGCTGGCTCATCCTCCCCTCTGTGTGTGTATGTGTGTGTGTGTGTGTGTGTGTGTGTCTGTGTGTGTGTGTGTGTGTGTGGTTTGTGTGTGTGTGTGTGTATGTGTAAGTATGTGTGTGTGTTGTGTGTGTGCGTGTGTGTATGTGTGTGTGTGTGTGTGAGTGTGCGTATGTATGTGTGTGTGTGTGTGTGTGTTTTGTGTGTGTATGTGTGTGTATGTGTGTGTATGTGTGTGTGTGTGTGTTTGAGTGTGTGTGTGTGTGTGTGTGAGTGTGTGTGTGTGTACTCACCATTTGTATTTTGTAGGGGTCAAGTCACAGCTCCGGGCCCCGTGTGTGTGTGTACGTGTGTGTGTCACCATCCTGGCACCACACAGTTTAGGAACGAATATTGATTCTCTCTCTCTCTCCATCTATACATCTCTCTCTCTCCTCTCTCCTCTCTCCTCTCTTCTCTCTCCTCTCTCTCCCCTCTCCTCTCTCTCTCTCTCCTCTCTCTCTCTCTCTCTCTGTCCTGCTGTACTATTCTTGCCTCTAATGTCATAATACACGATAGTTCTTAATGTAGACAGCAGTAGATAGTTCTTAATGTAGACAGCAGTAGATAGTTCTTAATGTAGACAGCAGTAGATAGTTCTTAATGTAGACAGCAGTAGATAGTTCTTAATGTAGACAGCAGTAGATAGTTGTTAATGGAGAGCAGCAGTAGATAGTTATTAATGTAGACAGTAATGGATAGCATTGGATAGTCCTTAATCTAAACAGCAATAAATAGACAACATTGGATAGTCCTTAATCTATGCAGCAACATATCGACAGCAGTGGATAGTTCTGAATCTAGACAGCAGTAGATAGATAGCTACTCCATGTCCTCCCATGTCCTCCCATGTCCTCCCATGTCCTCCCGTGCCCTCCCGTGTCCTCCCGTGACCTCCCATGCCCTCCCATGTCCTCCCATGTCCTCCCGTGTCCTCCCATGTCCTCCCGTGTCCTCCCGTGTCCTCCCATGTTCTCCTGTGTCCTCCCATGTCCTCCCGTGTCCTTCCGTGTCCTCCCACGTCCTCCCGTGTCCTCCCATGTCCTCCCGTGTCCTCTCATATCCTCCCGTGTTCTCCCGTGTCCTCCCATGTCCTCCCGTGTCCTCTCAAGCCCTCCCGTGTCCTCCCATGTCCTCCCGTGTCCTCCCATGTCCTCCCATGACCTCCCATGTCCTCCCATGTCCTCCCGTGTCCTCCCATTTCCTCCCATGTCCTCCCATGTTCTCCCGTGTCCTCCCGTGTCCTCCCGTGTCCTCCCATGTCCTCCCATGTCATCCCGTGTCCTCTAATGTCCTCCCGTGTTCTCCCGTGTCCTCCCATGTCCTCCCATGTCCTCCCGTATCCTCCCATGCCCTCCCGTGTCCTCCCATGTCCTCCCGTGTCCTCCCATTTCCTCCCATGTTCTCCTATGTCCTCCTATGTCCTCCCATGTCCTCCCATGTCCTCCCATGTCCTCCCATGTCTTCCCATGTCCTCCCATGTCCTCCCGTGTCCTCCCATGTCCTCCCATGTCCTCCCATGTCTTCCCATGTCCTCCCATGTCTTCCCATGTCTTCCCATGTCCTCCCATGTCCTCCCATGTCTTCCCATGTCCTCCCATGTCTTCCCATGTCTTCCCATGTCCTCCCATGTCTTCCCATGTCTTCCCATGTCCTCCCATGTCCTCCCATGTCTTCCCATGTCCTCCCATATCTTCCCATGTCCTCCCATGTCCTCCCATGCCCTCCCATGTTCTTCCATGTCTTCCCATGTCCTCCCATGTCCTCCCATGTCTTCCCATGTCCTCCCATGTCCTCCCATGTCTTCCCATGTCCTCCCGTGTCCTCCCATGTCCTCCCATGTCCTCCCATGTCTTCCCATGTCCTCCCATGTCTTCCCATGTCTTCCCATGTCCTCCCATGTCCTCCCATGTCCTCCCGTGTCCTCCCATGTCCTCCCATATCTTCCCATGTCCCCCATGTCCTCCCATGTCCTCTCATGTCTTCCCATGTCCTCCCATGTCTTCCCATGTCCTCCCATGTCCTCCCATGTCCTCCCATGTCTTCCCATGTCCTCACATGTCCTCCCATGTCTCTCATGTCCTCCCATATCTTCCCATGTCCTCCCATGTCCTACCATGTCCTCGCATGTCCTCCCATGTCTTCCCATGTCCTCCCATGTACTCCCATGTCCTCCCATGTCCTCCTATGCTCTCCCGTGTCCTCCCATGTCCTCCAATGTCTTCCCATGTCCCCAAGTTCTCCCATGCCCTCCCATGTCTTCCCATGTCCTCCCATGTCTTCCCATGCCCTCCCATGTCCTCCCATGTCCTCCCATGTCCTCCCATGTCTCCCCATGTCCTCCCATGTCCTCCCATGTCCTCCCCTTTCCTCCCATGTCCTCCCTTGTCCTCCCATGTCCTCCCATGTCCTCCCCATGTCTTCCCATGTCCTCCCATGTCCTCCAATGTCCTCCCATTTCCTCCCATGTCCTCCCATGTCTTCCCATGTCCTCCCATGTCCTCCCATGTCCTCCCACGTCCTCCCATGTCTTCCCATGTCCTCCCATGTCCTCCCGTGTCCTCCCATGTCCTCCCATGTCTTCCCATGTCCTCCCATGTCCTCCCGTGTCCTCCCATGTCCTCCCATGTCTTCCCATGTCTTCCCATGTCCTCCCATGTCCTCCCATGTCCTCCCATGTCCTCCCGTGTCCTCCCATGTCTTCCCATGTCCTCCCATGTCCTCCCATGTCTTCCCATGTCCTCCCATGTCCTCCCATGTCCTCCCATTTCCTCCCATGTCCTCCCTTGTCCTCCCATGTCCTCCTATGTCCTCCCATGTCTTCCCATGTCCTCCCATGTCCTCCCATGTCCTCCCATTTCCTCCCATGTCCTCCCTTGTCCTCCCATGTCCTCCCATGTCCTTCCATGTCTTCCCATGTCCTCCCATGTCCTCCCATGTCCTCCCATGTCCTCCCATGTCTTCCCATGACCTCCCATGTCTTCCCATGTCCTCCCATGTCCTCCCGTGTCCTCCCATGTCCTCCCATGTCTTCCCATGTCCTCCCATGTACTCCCATGTCCTCCCATGTCCTCCTATGCTCTCCCGTGTCCTCCCATGTCGTCCAATGTCTTCCCATGTCCCCAAGTTCTCCGATGCCCTCCCATGTCTTCCCATGTCCTCCCATGTCTTCCTATGCCCTCCCATGTCCTCCCATGTCCTCCCATGTCTTCCCATGTCCTCCCATGTCCTCCCATGTCCTCCCCTTTCCTCCCATGTCCTCCCTTGTCCTCCCATGTCCTCCCATGTCCTCCCATGTCTTCCCATGTCCTCCCATGTCCTCCCATGTCCTCCCATTTCCTCCCATGTCCTCCCATGTCTTCCCATGTCCTCCCATGTCCTCCCATGTCCTCCCACGTCCTCCCATGTCTTCCCATGTCCTCCCATGTCCTCCCGTGTCCTCCCATGTCCTCCCATGTCTTCCCATGTCCTCCCATTTCCTCCCGTGTCCTCCCATGTCCTCCCATGTCTTCCCATGTCTTCCCATGTCCTCCCATGTCCTCCCATGTCCTCCCATGTCCTCCCGTGTCCTCCCATGTCTTCCCATGTCCTCCCATGTCCTCCCATGTCCTCCCATGTCTTCCCATGTCCTCCCATGTCCTCCCATGTCCTCCCATTTCCTCCCATGTCCTCCCTTGTCCTCCCATGTCCTCCTATGTCCTCCCATGTCTTCTCATGTCCTCCCATGTCCTCCCATGTCCTCCCATTTCCTCCCATGTCCTCCCTTGTCCTCCCATGTCCTCCCATGTCCTTCCATGTCTTCCCATGTCCTCCCATGTCCTCCCATGTCCTCCCATGTCTTCCCATGTCCTCCCATGTCCTCCAGTGTCCTCCCATGTCCTCCCATGTCTTCCCATGTCCTCCCATGTCCTCCCGTGTCCTCCCATGTCCTCCCATGTCTTCCCATGTCCTCCCATGTCCTCCCGTGTCCTCTCGTGTCCTCCCGTGTCCTCCCGTGTCCTCCCATGTCCTCCCATGTCTTCCCATGTCCTCCCGTGTCCTCCCATGTCCTCCCATGTCCTCCCATGTCTTTCCCATGTCCTCCCATGTCCTCCCGTGTCCTCCCGTGTCCTCCCGTGTCCTCCCGTGTCCTCTCGTGTCCTCCCGTGTCCTCCCGTGTCCTCCCATGTCCTCCCATGTCTTCCCATGTCCTCCCGTGTCCTCCCGTGTCCTCCCATGTCCTCCCATGTCTTCCCATGTCCTCCCATGTCTTCCCATGTCTTCCCATGTCCTCCCGTGTCCTCCCATGTCCTCCCATGTCTTCCCATGTCCTCCCATGTCTTCCCATGTCTTCCCATGTCCTCCCGTGTCCTCCCGTGTCCTCCCGTGTCCTCCCATGTCCTCCCGTGTCCTCCCATGTCCTCCCGTGTCCCCCCTGTCCTCCCGTGTCCTCCCGTGTCCTCCCATGTCCTCCCGTGTCCTCCCATGTCCTCTCCGTGTCCCCCCTCTCCTCCTTCCTCCCTCCTATTTTCACCACAACACTTCCACTACACTCCACACACACCATAAACATCAACACTACACTAAAAAACCTATCACTAATCATACACTAAAACCATCATACATCCCGTACATTTCAAACTACATCATCACTAACTATAACTACAACCAAAACATTAATACATTTCCACTACACCATCACAAATCGTAAAATTTTAAATTTCCCAAATAACACTCATACCTAACCCAAAATACACCATACACTACACTCTACACAAAACTCTCACTACACCTACACAATTCACCACTACACTCATAACTACACTCATACACTACCCCAACACTAACACATACACTACACTCTACACAACACCACACACCCCCTACACTCTACACTACACTCATACACTACACTCATACACTACACTCTACACAATTCACAAACAAAACCATACACTACACCACAAAACCCACTCTAACTACACTCAACCAAAACACCATACACTACCTCAAACACTAAAACTCGTACACTAATTCAACCACACTCTCACTACCTCAAACACTCACTCATACACTACACTAAAACACTAAACACTCAACACTAATCACACACTACCTCATACACTACCTCATACACCACCATACACTACACTCATACACACACTCGTACACAAATTTTCAACCACCTCAACACTAACACACACTACACCATACACTACACTCAAACACACACTCAACACTAATCAACACAAATTTCAACACTACCTCATACACTACACTCAACACTACATCATCACTAAACTCATACACTACACTCCACACTAACACTTCACTTTACACTCAACACTCACTCATACATTATACACCTACACTAATTCAAACTACACTCATCACTCACTAAACACTAAACCATACACTACACTCTACACAACTATACACTACACCCCAACACTACACTCGACACTATATTCACACACTACACTCATACACTAACACTCACCAATACCCATACACTACATCATACACTACACTCAACCACACCGTACACTATATTCACAAAACTACACTCATACCCCCCAAACACTCATACACTCACTCAACACTACACTCAACACTACACTCAACACTATATTTAAACCACTACACTCATACACAACCATCACTACACCAACACTACACTCTACATACACTCGTACACTTATTCACCCAACTACACTCAACACTAACTCAACACTCCCTCATCACACACCATACACTACACTCAACACAACACCAACACACTCATACACACACTCATACACACACTCATACACAACAACTCATACACACACTCACACTAACACACACACACTCAACACTACACTCATACACTACACACTTCACTACCCCCCTTTACACAATTCACACCTCACTCATACACTACACTCACACAAAACACCATCACCACACCAACCACACTCAACACTCACTCGTACACATATTCACAACAAACACTCATACACTACACTCATACACACATTCATCACACCCATACACTATATCACACACTACACTCAACCCTACACTCAACACTACACTCATAACAAACTCAACACACATCTACACATATTCCAACTACACTCAACACACCTCTAAAACTACACTCAACACAATTTTCACCACCCTAATACACTGCATTTTTACACTACACTCATACACACACTCATACCACACTCAACACTACCTAACACACCCAACATTTTTCACACACTACACCATACACTACACTCATACACTCACTCATACAACACCCATACACTACACTCTACACAACCACAACTACACTCTTTACACACACCAAACTACACTCACAACAACACTCATACACTACACAAATACCTACACTCATACACTATATTCACACACTACACTCATACACACACTCAACACAAACCTTCACTAAACTCAAACTCACTCAACCTACACCATACAAACTCATACACACACCAAACACTAATCTAAAACTTATTCAACACACACTCTTACACTACACTCATACACTACACCATACACTCACCATACACTACACTCTTACACCACCATACACACACTCACACCAATTTTCACACACTAACTCAACACTCACCCCACACTACACTCATACACTACACTATACACTCATTTATACCACACTCTACACAAAAACCCACCTCAAAACACTACACATACACCACTCATACACATATTTAACACTACACTCATAAATAATCACAAACCCATACACACATTTATACACTACACTCATAACTAAACTCATAAAACACCTTATACACTACACTCATACACTACACTTCATACACACATTTATACACTACACTCATACACTATTTCACACCCCACACTCAAAACCCCTCACTCATACACTACACTCATACACACCCAACACTTACCACCCCAACACTATATTACTACACTCACAAACTCACCTCATACACACACTCATACACTATTTACACCCCACACTCTTTACACTAAAAACCTCATACACACACTCATACACTACACCACCTACACTCTAATTTTAAATTCACACCCCACCTCATACACACACTCAAACACTCCCTCAAATACACTTAATTACACCCCAAACCACTTACATACACTCAAACACTACACTCTACACACCCCAAACCCCTACCTCTACACTTTTATTCAAAACACCCACTCATACACTACCTCAAAACACTACACCATACACAAATTCAACATTTAATTTAAACCCACTCTACACTAAACTCATACACTACATTTATACACTACACCATCACTACATTTAAACCCACTACACTCATACATATCAACACAATTCCACTACACTCAACACTACCCAACACACCCTCATACAAACACCATACATTTTAATCACACCCCACACTCATACACTACACCCATACACTAACACTCATACACTACACTCATACACTTTATTCACACCCCACACTCATACACTAATTTATCACTACACTCATCCCTTTTAAATTCACCACCCACCACCCCATACAAACACTCAAACATTTCACCAACACAACACTCTACACACCCTTACACTCCACTCAACACTACACCCCAACACCACCATACACACACCAAAACAACACTCATCATACACTCATCACAATTCAACACTACACTATACACACATTTAACCTACACTCATACACTACCTCATCATACACTTACACTACACTAAAACACTACACCATAAAATAAATCCACACACACCATACACTAACTAACACACACCATACACTAACTCATACACTATATCACCCCCACTACACTCATACCTACCCCAATACACTACACTCATACCCTAAAAACACACCCACTCAAACCTACACTCAAACTACCTCATACACTACACCATACACTATATTAAAACACACAAACCATAACACTCACTCATCAAAAACACCAACACAAAACCATACACAATATACACTAACACACTCCATACACTAATCAACACACACTCATACCACACTCATCACTACACCAAACACTATATTCACACCCCACACTCTACACACACTCATACACACACTCATACACAACCAAACACTACACTCAACACTTATTCCACACACACTCAAACACTACACTCATCACTACACCATACCTAATTTCCAAACCACACCAAAAACACTACACTCATAACTACACTCAACACTATTTTCACACACACACTCAACACTCACTCAAACTACACTCATACACTACACTCAACACACACCAACACAAATATTCACACACACACTCATACACTACACTCTACACTACACCATACACTAATTCAACATAATAACCTACACCATACACACACTCATACACTAATAAACACTACCTCATCACTACACTATCACTAAAAACTCATACACAACCCATACACTATTTTACACACTACAAACCTATACACTACATATACACTACACTCAACACTACACCATCCCTAACACTCATAACATATTCACACCCCCACACTCATCACTACCCATACACTCACATACACTATATTTACACCCCACACTCAACACTACACCATACACACAAAATACACACCCCTCATCAAACACTTAAACACAAAACCTCATACCAATCAACCTAATTACACACACACTCATACACTACACCCCAAACCTACACCAACACTACACTCAAACACTTAAACACCACACCACTCATACACTACACTCATACACTACACTCATCACTACACCATCACTTTTATTCCACACACACACTCATACACACACCATACACTACACCAACATTTTAAATTAAACACACCAAACTCCACTACACCATACATTTATCACACAATACACCCATACACACACCCTTACACACACTCATACACACACCCAACACTAACCAACACTACCCAACCTACACTCATCACTACACTCAACCAAATTTTCACACACCACTCAAACACAACACTAACACACACTCATACAACACCATTATAAAATCATACACTATACTCCCTGCATAACCCATACACACACTCACACACACACTCTTTACATACACTCATACACCACTCATACACTCACCATCCCACTACACTCAACCTAAACCATACACTTCACTCTACACTACACCATACACTACACTCATCACTACACTCATACACTAAAAACACACACTCATACACACACTCTTCCTACACTCATACCTATTCACACACACACCAACCCTAAAAACTATACCTCACCAATACACAAAACTCATACACAATTCACAACACCCATCCTACCTCATACACTACTCATACACAACACCACACAAAAAACAATACACTCCTTTACAACACTCATACACACACTCTACACTACACTCATACACTATATTACACACACACCATACACTACACTCAGCACTACACTCATACACTCACTCAACACATTTCACACCTACACTCATACACACACTCAACACACACTCATACACTACACCTTCACTACACTCAACCATTTTCACACCAACTCATACCTACACTCATACACTACATCATACACAATTACACACTAACACTAACTAACTCCATACAACCTCATCCTACACTAACCCCACACCAAACCTTTTTCAACACACAAACACTCCTACACTACACTCATACACTACACTCGTACCTTTTTCCCACACACTCAACACTACACTCATACCTACACACACCACACTCAACACTATAAAACACACAACACTCATCACTAACCCCCACACAATCACTCATACCCCCCTTTCATACCACCCTCATACCTCCCTTTTCTACACTATATTCACACACTCACTCATACACTACCTCATACACTACATTAAACACACACCTACACTAATCACACACTACACTCATACAAAAACCTCATACCTACACTCATACACACACCATAATACACTCTACACATATCAACAAACACTCATACACAACTCAACACTACCCCCATACACTACCCCAAAAATTTGCACTATACACCACTCTTCCTACACCAACACTACACTCATACACTACACTCTACACTACACATACACTAACTCTACTTATATTCACACACTACACCATACCTACACTCTACACTACACTCATACACTACATCTACACACACCACAAAACACACTCATAACCTACACTCATCCCTACACAACTACCCAAATACCTACCTTACACTACCTCATACACTATATCACACACTACACCATACACTAACCCCAAACACAAACACCTTCACTAATCAAACTCACTCCTACACTACACTCATCATTACACTCATCACACACCTCATACAAACACCTACACTACACTCAACACTCACTCTACACTACACTAAAACACTACACCAAAAACACTAATCAACACAAAATTTTAACACTTCACTCATACACTACATCATACACATATTCACACACTCACTCATAACACTCACTCACATTTACACTCATACACTAATTTATACCCTACACTTATACACACATCAACACACCCATACACTACATTTATACACTACACTCTACACTTTTTTACACACTACACTCATAAATAAAAACCCCCCACAACACCCCTTACACAAACACATACATAATCAACACTACACTCATACACTACATTTTAACATACACTCATACACAACACTCATAACACACATACACTACACCAAACACATATTCACACCCCACCCATACCACACCATAAATACATCATACACTCACCATACACATATTCAACACACCCACCCTCATAACTACACTAACATTTCACTCATAAACTACACTCTACACATATTCACACCCCACTCATACACTACACTCATACACAAACACTATCACTCACTAAATGCTCTAACACCCATACACTACACTCTTTTACACTACACCATACACTAATTCACACCCCACCTCATACACTACACTCATACACTCACTCTACCAAACCTCATCCTACACTCATACACTACACTCAAACTACACTCATCCTACCTCATACACTACACTCAAACTAAAACTCATACACTAAATTTCCCCCCACACTAAATTTCCCCAAATCACACACTTCACTCATACCTACACTCATCCCTTTTACACCCCACACTCTACACACACTCAAACACACCTCAACATTAACCACCACACCTCATACACTAACTCAAACACTACCCATAACTCACCCCCACACACTCATACATTTTACACAACACACACTCTACACTACACCTTACACTCACTCATACACTCCCTCAACACTATATTAACCACACCACACTCAACACTCACTAAACACTACATTTATACCTACACTATCACACACTTATACACTACACTCATACACTATCATAACCTAATTAACACACACTCAACACAAATTTACACACTACACTCATAATACACTCATACACTTTATACACTCCACTTAACCTACACCATACACACACTCTACACTACATTTTAACACTAATTCAACCCCACACTCATACACTACATTATACCTACACTCATACACTTTATTCACACCCCACACTCAACACTAACTCATCATTTTCACCCACCTACACTCATACACTAATCACACACACCATAACTAACTCACACACCACTCAAAACACTACACTATAAAACACACTCATCACTACACTCATACACTAATTCACCACTACACTCATACACTAATCAACACACACTCATACACTACACTCACCTAACCATAACAAACTCACCCTACACCAACACTTATTCACACACACACTCAAAACACTACACCTACACTAACTCATACCTACATCATACACTTTTTTCACACACTACACCTACACTACACTTACACTACACTCATCACAATATTCACACACTACACACAAAACACACACCAACACTCACTCATACATACACTCAACACATATCACACCCCTACACTCTACACTACACCATCACTACACTCATACACTACACTCAACACTTTTCACACACAACACTCAACACTACACTTTTCACTACACTCATACAACCCAAACACTCATCACTACACCAAACACTTATTCACACACTACACCAAACACACACTCTACACACACCAAAACACAACACTCACCCCCTACACTCATACACTATATTCACACACTACACCAACACTTCACCACACTACACTCATACACAAATCCAACCCACACCATACACTACACCATACATACACTCAACACTAATTCACACAAAACACCATAACACACTCCAACTCACTCAACACTACACTCATACACACACTCATCACAAATATTAAACACACTACACTCATACACTCACTCATACACTCCTCATACACTATATTCACACACAAACACTCAAACACTACACTAAAAATTTACACTAAAACTCTACACTAATTAACACACAAAACCTCTACACAAAACTCGCACTACACTCAACACTACACCATACACAATTTTCCCCCTACACTCAAAACCTACACTCAACACTACACTCAAACCTACACCATCACTACACTCAAAACCCTATTTTCACACACACACTCTCACAAACATCATACACTACATCAACCTAATTAACACACCAAAACCCACATACACTACACTCATAACACACTTATAACACTACACTATCACACACTTATACACTACACCATACCTATCAACACTAATTACACACTAACTCTACACACACCCCAAAACTACACCATACACTACACTCAAAATTTTAATTTCAACCCCAACTCAAACACTACACTCATACACTACACTCAACACTACACTCAACACTTTATTCAACCCCCACACTCAACCCCCTACACTCATACACACACTCATACCTTTATTTCACACACCAAAACCATACACACACTAAACACTTATCACACACTAACTCTACACACACCTTAACAACACCATACACTCACTCACCACTCACTCATACACTAATCAACCACAACTCACCACACCATACACAAATTTTCACAACTAACCCCATACACTACCTCAACACTAAAACCAACACTACACCATGAAACACCATACACTAAAACCATCTACACTAAAACACACTCAACATACACCAACACTACACTCATACACTACACTCATACACTACACCCACACACTCAACACTACATCAACACTACACTCTTACACTACACTCAACACTAATTCAACCACACTCATATACACTCATACACTACACTCATACACTAAAACCACACTAACACATACACTACATTCACAACACATCATACACACACCTCAAACACTACACTCAAACACCCCAAAACACTAATTCAACACTACCTCAAAAACCTACTCATCACTACACTCATACACTATATTCAACACTACACTCATACACTACCTCATACACTACACTCAACACTACACTCATAAACACATATTCCACAACACTCATACAACACCACCTACACCATACACTACACTCTACACAAAATTTCCAACCTACCTCATCACTACACCATACACTACACTCATACACTACCTCTAAAACACACCATACACTATATCACACACAAAACACTCATACACTACACTCATCCTAACTCTACACTACACCATACACTAATCACACCACACTCAAAACACTCACCATACATACACTCATGCCTAACTCAACACTAAAACCATCCTACACTCATACACTACACCAAACACTATATTCACACCTACACTCATCACTAACCATACACTACACTATCACAAACACTCATACAAATTCAGCACACACTCAACACTACACCATCACTAATTCAAACCCTACACTAAAACACTACACTCATACACAAAAACCATGCACTACATCAACACTACACTCATAACAACCCCACACATTAAACACTCAACACACACTCATACAACACCATAACTACCTCATACACATACCAAACACAAAAAAATTTTTATGGAAATACTGCTATAAACCTTGAATTTTCCCCCTCTCCCAGTCTTGTAACCGTATTTTTGGGCATATAGGACCACCAAAATTTATGACAAAATTTTAAAATATTTCCAAGCGGTTTCCCAAAAGCAAACCCCCCCTGACCCGTTTTTGACAATAGGCGCGGGTTTATTTTTTAAGGTTTTTTTGTGGGAAATATGCGCCGGGAAAATTCTTTATTCACTGAAGTTTCAGTACTCCTGGTTACAGTACCCTGTTTTTACAGTACTCCTTTGTTACAGTAGCCCTGTTTACAGTAGCTCCTTTTTACAGTAGTCCTGTGTTACAGTAGCTCCTGTTTTACAGTAGCCCGTTTACAGTACTCCTTGTTACAGTAGCTCCGGTTACGTAGCTCCTGGTTACAGTAGCCCTGTGTTACAAAAACCTCCGTTTACAGTAGCTCCTTGTTACAGTAGCCCCTGTTTTTACAGTAGCTCCGGTTACAGAGCCCGGGTTTTTACAGTAGCCCGGTTACATAGCTCCGGTTACAGTAGTCCGTTTACAGTAGCTCCTGTGTTTAAAAGTATCCTGGTTACAGTACTCCTGTTTTCCCGTAGCTCCTGTTTAAGTACTCCTGGTTACAGTACCCTGGTTACATAGCTCCTTTTGTACAGTAGCTCCGGTAACAGTAGCCCTGTTTACATACTCCGTTTTTAAAGAAACTCCTGTGTTACAGTAGCTCCTGTGTTACAGTAGCTCCTGTGTTAAGTCTCCTGTGTTACGTGCTCTGGTTAAGTAGCTCCTGGTTCAGAGCTCCTGTGTTACAGTAGCTCCTGTGTTACAGACCCCGTTTTACAGTAGCTCCTGTTTACAGTACTCCTGTATTCCCCAGTAACTCCTGTGTTACAGTACTCCGTTTTACAGTAACTCCTGTGTTACAGTAGCTCCTGCGTTACGTACTCCGTTTACAGTAGCCCTGTGTTACAGTAGCTCCTTGTTACAGTACTCCTGTGTTACAGTAACCCCTTTTACAGAGCTCCTGTGTTACAGTACTCCTTGTTACAGAAGCTCCTGTGTTACGGGTGGTCCTTTACAGTAGCTCCTGTTTACAGTAGCCCTGTTTTACGTACCCCCTGTGTTACAGAGCTCCGTGTTACAGTAGCTCCCTTTTTTACGTAGCTCCTGTGTTACAGTAACTCCTGGTTTACAGAAAGCTCCGTTTTACAGTAGCTCCGTGTTAAGTACCTCCAGTTTCAGTAGCTCCTGTGTTTACAGTAGCTCCTGTTTCAGTAGCTCCGTGTTACAAACCCTGTGTTACAGTACCCTGTGTTACAGTAACCCTGTGTTACAGTAGCCCCCTGTGTTACAGTAGCTCCCGCTTACAGAGCTCCTTTTTACAGTAACTCCTGTGTTAAAGTAACTCCTGTGTTACAGTAGCTCCTGTGTTACAGTAACTCCTGTGTTACAGTAGCTCCTGTGTTACAGTAGCTCCTGCGTTACATTAGCTCCTGTGTTACAGTAACTCCTGTGTTACAGTAACTCCTGTGTTACAGTAACTCCTGTGTTACAGTAACTCCTGTGTTACAGTAACTCCTGTGTTACAGTAACTCCTGTGTTACAGTAACTCCTGTGTTACAGTAACTTCTGTGTTACAGTAACTCCTGTGTTACAGTAACTCCTGTGTTACAGTAACTTCTGTGTTACAGTAACTCCTGTGTTACAGTAACTCCTGTGTTACAGTAACTCCTGTGTTACAGTAACTTCTGTGTTACAGTAACTCCTGTGTTAGTGGTCACAATATTCTTGGATATAACGACTGGAAGGTATAGTGATACGTTATTACGTTAATAACAACATGTATTATTCACTGCGATGTTTATTAAGGAACGTTTCGCCCCAAGTGACTGGAGAAGCCACTTACCTGGAGAATACCTTGATTCTACCTTGATGCCAGGACCAGGCATCGTGGTGGATCAGAGACTCATCAACCAGGTTGTTACTGCTGACCGCACGTAACCAATATAGGAACAACAGCCCGGATGGTCAGGTACTGGCTTTAGGTGGAGAGGTCCAGTGATTCTGAACTTGTCTGACTGAACAGCGTCCCCTTAAGTGCTGATTTTTACAATAATGTTTCAAGTCCTAATGATAATGCTTAGAACACCTGAAATAATCTGTAAAGTCAGTGGCTTTCCAGCTAGTCTGTGCTCCATTCAACGTTAATTTATATAAAATAATATCAGGGTTCAAATTTAAGTACGATTATAATGTCTTCAGAAGTGAGTTGAAATTCCTATGGTGGGTTAATTACAAGGACGACCCCATTTTTGTATCATTTCATGTCTCCCAGGCACACTGGACTGGAACCAGAAACATGGAAAAACTAATGGAGACTACATGTACTAGCTACTGCAGAACTGCAGACAGAAGATGAACCAGCTCGACTAGAGGTGATCTTCAGCCTAAGTGAGTCGGGCATAGGAGAAACCTGTTATGGACTTCTAACAGGAGCTAATGGTACCACTGCGCCTCAGAACTACCCTGTGTTGGCCAGGTCGTGTGAAACGTACACTGACCTGTGATGCGCACCTCCACTATGTCTGATCCAGTGACGATGCTCAGCCAGACGGCTGACAGGTCTGGCCACAATAATGTTGTCTGACGAGTGAGATGAAGACACAGTCTATTATGGAAGTTTTGTTACATTGGCTCACATTGGTGATTAGACGGGAAGTCAATCTCTTCTTAATCAGCTCACCTTTCTTGATGTGTAAATTGTAGATGGTTTGTTTTAGTGATTGAGGAGTTTCTATAGTTTCTATGTGGACGAGGGTATTAACCTCGTCCACATAGAAACTTGGAGGTGAGAGACCATGACCTGCAGTGTTACAGGTCTCACTAACCCATTCTTTGTCCTAGACCATGACCTGTAGTCCTGTCAGCACCTGCAGGAACTTCTCTCTCAAGCACAATCCGGTTTCGTCTCGACGGTATCCAAGTAAGACACTGCTCGCGGAGGTAGTTATTAGTAGCGGCCTCTGAAAATGTTTCATATTGGTGCCCCGGCTGCAGTCCCAAAGGACAGCGAGGGCCCCGTCGCCCACCACGTTCTGGGCCACTAAACCAGTAGTGAGTGGCTCCAGACACGACACGGTCGTTAGGGCCCCATCCTCTCATCACCGTCAAGTGTCCCTGTGTCTCCCACAGTATCACCTGCACTATCACACCAACGAAAGGATTCTCCTCTTCGCCATATCCACTAGATTAAACACCTCGGGGTCAGCCGCGAGCATATCCGTGTTACGTCAGGGGCCATGTCTATAGGCCTGTTTTGGCCCCTTTCCGTAACAAGATGTCGAATCCAGCACTAGTCTAGTCGTCCTTAGACACATGTCATTTTAATATGGGGATTATCATTAGGAGACTGATCCGACTAAATAAAATGTGATCTTTATTATAAAAGAATCCTTATAAAACTTAGTATATGATACAAGTTTCTCTCTCTTTTGTAGTGTTATATATAAAAGTACACGTTGTCTGGGACTAAGTGATCTTCTAGAGCGAGGAAATGTATAACAAGCTGAGCGCCTGAATCTGCACAGAAGAATGTATGAATCTACTCAGAGTGCTGTGAACATACTCTGAGAGTGGCACCCTACTCAGAGCGAGTGCTGAGAACCTACTCTGAGCGAGTGTGGGAACTTACTGCCCTGTTCCAGTGAGTGGTAAGCTGACGTCAGGTTGGTCACGTGACTTAGGGAGACGTCAGTACCTGAACTGCTAACCGGCACTGTAACTAGTGGTCTCCCACTACATAACAATAACAATATTATGAACGCCTAACAATATAACAATATTACCATTAACATGTATATATATATATATATATATATATATATATATATATATATATATATATATATATATATATATATATATATATATATATATATATATATATATATATATATATATATATATATATATATATATATAAAAAAGGAGCACATTCTAGCATAAAATATATCGGGTATGGCCATACTCGTAACAATCCGAAACCCGAGTATCGTTGAGCACCACCAGGCAGTCTTGTGACCGGTTGACATTATCGTAGCAGTGGAAGGGGAAGCACTCCTGCAAGACCTCCTCAGTCTTGCAGATGATCAGCACGCCTGAGTAATTGAAGAATTCTTCTCGAAAGTCAGAGACCTCCAGATGAAAGGAGTTCGTCATGGAGAACAATAATCGGGGTTTGAATCTCCCACTGGAAGCCACTGAGGAAGCATTTGAGTTTCTGTGGAGAGTTGCATCCCAGGATCACAATGCGGGATCCTCTGCAACTCCTGGGATGCTGTTGTCCTGGTAGCAGAAGAGATCACTGAACATTTTATTAATCTCTGTCAAGCTCTTTGCCAGCCAGCCACAAAGTAGAGGATGACGACCACAATTAGGACTGTATCAACCATAGATGAGACACCAGGTCACTACAGTAGTGATGATGATTACATTCATGTTGATGTACTCAGCGAAGGCGCGAGGGAGAGTCACCTGGCCTCCTGCTTCAATCCTCCACACCGTCTGTAGCGCCCCTGCCATCAGTCATGCCATCACAAAAATCCTTGCTATCACCGACACTTGCATCTGTAAACCAGCCACCGTGTAGTCGATAGACTTCAAACTTCAATAAGCCAACTTGAATGTTTCATCATTATATATACTGTAAACGCTAAATCAGTAGCGACCCCACAGCTCCTGAGAAATGTGAGACGATGTCAAGGCTCGATCCTCCATCATATTAATATTGTGAGGTCAGTGTTAGGATGCGCCAACACTATCTTGACTGTGAGGGACTGATTACCCTGTCTTCTACTGCCTCCACTTTCAAGTAACCTCTGTATTGAACTGATGAAGTCATCAAAAATAAATAAATATATACAATGTATATACACTAAAAGACTTGCACCACTCTGTGTATATATACTGAGAGGAATACACAGCTATGTATAGACAGATAGATAGATAGACAGACAGACAGACAGGAGAAGTTATTTGATAGATGTGTCTTATCAGTTGTTTCTTGACACAGTGAGAGATGTGTCACATTAGCTGTGTCTTGATACAGTGAGAGATGTGTCACATTAGCTGTGTCTTGATACAGTGAGAGATGTGTCACATACTTGATCTTGACACAGTGAGAGATTGTCACATAGTCCTAGGAATTTAACAGAGTGTTACGTACGATTAACCCAGGATTATAAGTTGTGACGCAGGTAGCAGGAAATTCTTACGGGTGAGGATGTTATGTTTCACTGTACTTTAGTAACTCTGTATTGTGAGAGGGTATCAAATAAATATATATACAATGTTATATACATAAAGAGTCTTGCCATCTGTGTTATATATGAGGGACACAGTATGGTATAGAACAAGATGATAGTAGAAGCAGCAGACAGAGAAGTATTATAGCAGTGTCTTATCAGTTGTTTCTTGATGCAGTGGAGATGGTGTCACTTGCTGCGGGGTTGATACGTGAAGATGTGCAATTAGTGTGTTGAATAGTGAGAGATGTGCATTAGTGTGTTGACAAGTGAGAGTGAATTAGTCTGGTTTGACAGAAGTGGTACGTTATGCGGTATTAAGGATTAGTTGTAAACGAGGTGCAGGTAAGCGTATTGGTTATTGATGATGCAGTGGTTGAGAATTGGTGGTAGTGGTGGTGAGGTGTGGTGTTTAGTGATAGAATGGCAGGGTGGTGCGGTTATTTGGTAGAGGACAGTGGGGTGGTGCGATTAAACAAGATGGGAGAGTTACTGGACAAGTGAAAATAGCAGGAAGTTAGGTGAGTAGTTGCAGGTGGTGGGAGTGTTTAGGCAGTGGTGGAATATTACATAAGTAGGGGAGAGAATACAGGAGAGGAGCAGTATCAATGGCAGATAGTGTATAATATGGGGGAGAAAGTGGTATTATGCAGTAGTGGTGGAGGTAAACAAGGCTAGGTGAGAGTATTATGCAGAAGGGGGAGAATATGGTACAGGAAGAGGAGTGTGAGAATAGGGCAGGTGAGAGTATGATCGGCACGGAGAGAATAGTTGAGGGCAAAGGCAGAGTATATCACAGGCAGGGAGAGTATACACAGGCAGATGAGAGTATATACAGGCGCGGGAGAGAATATACAGGCAGAGGAGAGTATATACACGCAGGGGAGAGAATATACAGGCAGAGGAGAGTATACACAGGCAGGTGAGAGTATATACAGGCGCGGGAGAGAATATACAGGCAGAGGAGAGTAAACACAGGCAGGTGAGAGTATATACAGACAGGGGAGAGAATATACAGGCAGAGGAGAGTATACACAGGCAGGTGAGAGTATATACAGGCACGGGAGAGAATATACAGGCAGAGGAGAGTATACACAGGCAGGTGAGAGTATATACAGGCGCGGGAGAGAATATACAGGCAGAGGAGACTAAACACAGGCAGGTGAGAGTATATACAGACAGGGGAGAGAATATACAGGCAGAGGAGAGTATACATAGGCAGGTGAGAGTATATACAGACAGGGGAGAGAATATACAGGCAGAGGAGAGTATACACAGGCAGGTGAGAGTATATACAGACAAAGGAGAGAATATACAGGCAGAGGAGAGTATACACAGACAGGTGAGAGTGTATACAGGAAGGGGAGAGAATATACAGGCAGAGGAGAGTATACACAGGCAGATGAGAGTATATACAGGCAGGGGAGAGAATATACAGGCAGAGGAGAGTATACACAGGCAGGTGAGAGTACATACAGACAGGGGAGAGAATATACAGGCAAAGGAAAGTATACACAGGCAGGAGAGAGTGTACACAGGCAGGGGAGAGAATATACAGGCAGAGGAGACTATACACAGACAGGTGAGAGTATATATAGGCAGGGGAGAGAACATATAGGCAGAGGAGAGTATACACAGGCAGGTGAGAGTATATACAGGCAGGGGAAACAATATACAGGCAGAGGAGAGTATACAGAGGCAGGTGAGAGTATATACAGGCAGGGGAGAGAGTATACTGGCAGAGGAGAGTATATACAAGCAGGGAAAAGTATATACAGGAAGGAGGAGAGCATATACAAGAAGGGGAGAGTATATGCAGTCAGGAGAGAGTATATACAGGCAGGAGAGAGTATATACAGTCAGGAGAGAGAATATACAGTCAGGAGGGAGTATATACAGGCAGGAGAGAGTATATACAGCCAGGAGAGAGTATATACAGTCAGGAGAGAGTATATACAAACAGGAGAGAGTATACAGAGGCAGGAGAGAGTAGATATAAACAGGAGAGAGTATATACAGGTACGGGAGAGTACATACAGGTAGGGGAGAGTATTTACAGGCAGAGGAGAGCATATACAGGTGGAGGAGAATATATACAGGCAGGGGAGAGTATATACAGGCAGGAGAGAGTATATACAGACAGAAAAGAGTATATACAGGCAGGGGAGAGTATATACAGGCAGGAGAGAGTATATACAGGCAGGAGAGAGTATATACAGGCAGGAGAGAGTATATACAGGCAGGAGAGAGTATATACAGGCAGGAGAGAGTATATGCAGGCACGAGAGAGTATATACAGGCAGGAGAGTGTATATACAGGCAGGACAGAGTATATAGAGGCAGGCGAGAGTATATACAGGCAGGAGAGAGTATATACAAACAGGAGAGAGTATATACAGGACGGGGAGAGTATATACAGGCAGGTGAGAGTATATACAGGCAGGAGAGAGTATATACAGGCAGGTGAGAGTATATACAGGCAGGCAAGAGTATATACAGGCAGGAGAGAGTATATACAGGCAGGAGAGAGTATATACAGGCAGGTGAGAGTATATACAGGCAGGTGAGAGTATATACAGGCAGGAGAGAGTAAATACAGGCAGGAGAGAGTATATATAGGCAGGAGAGAGTATATACAGGCAGGAGAGAGTACATACAGGCAGGAGAGAGTATATACAGGCAGGTGAGAGTATATACAGGCAGGTGAGAGTATATACAGGCAGGAGAGAGTATATACAGGCAGGAGAGAGTATATACAGACATGAGAGAGTATATACAGGCATGAGAGAGTATATACAGGCAGGAGAGAGTATATACAGGCAGGAGAGAGTATACACAGGCAGGAGAGAGTATATACAGGCAGGAGAGAGTATATACAGACAGGAGAGAGTATATACAGGCAGGAGAGACTATATACAGGCAGGAGAGAGTATATACAGGCAGGAGAGAGTATATACAGGCAGGAGAGAGTATATACAGGCAGGAGAGAGTATATACAGGCAGGTGAGAGTATATACAGGCAGAAAAGAGTATATACAGGCAGGAGAGAGTATATACAGGCAGGAGAGAGTATATACAGGTAGGAGAGAGTATATACAGACATGAGAGAGTATATACAGGCAGAAGAGAGTATATACAGGCAGGAGAGAGTATATACAGGCAAAAGAGAGTATATACAGGCAGGAAAGAGTATATACAGGCAGGAGAGAGTATATACAGGCAGGAGAGAGTATATACAGACAGGAGAGAGTATATACAGGCAGGAGAGAGTATATACAGGCAGGAGAGAGTATATACAGGCAGGAGAGAGTATATACAGGCAGGAGAGAGTGTATACATTCAGGAGAGAGTATATACAGGCAGGAGAGAGTATATACAGGCAGGAAAGAGTATATACAGGCAGGAGAGAGCATATACAGGCAGGAGAGAGTATATACAGGGAGGAGAGAGCATATACAGGGAGGAGAGAGTATATACAGGCAGGAGAGAGTATATACAGGAAGGAGAGAGTATATACAGGCAAGAGAGAGTATATACAGGCAGGAGAGAGTACATACAGGCAGGAGAGAGTATATACAGGCAGGAGAGAGTATATACAGGCAGGAGAGAGTATATACAGGCAGGAGAAACTATATATACAGGCAGGAGAGAGTATATACAGGCAGGAGAGAGTATATATAGGCAGGAGAGAGTATATACAGGCAGGAGAGAGTATATACAGGCAGGAGAGAGTATATACAGGCAGGTGAGAGTATATACAGGCAGGAGAGAGTATATACAGGCAGGATAGAGTATATACAGGCAGGAGAGAGTATATACAGGCAGGAGAGAGTATATACCGGCAGGAGAGAGTATATACAGGCAGGTGAGAGTATATACAGGCAGGAGAAAGTACATACAGGCAGGAGAGAGTATATACAGGCAGTAGAGAGTATATACAGGCAGGAGAGAGTATATACAGGCAGGAGAGAGTATATACAGGCAGGAGAGAGTATATACAGGCAGGAGAGAGTATATACAGGCAGCAGAGAGTATATACAGGCAAAAGAGAGTATATACAGGCAGGAGAGAGTATATACAGGCAGGAGAGAGTATATACAGGCAGGTGAGAGTATGTACAGGCAGGAGAGAGTATATACAGGCAGGAGAGAGTATATACAGGCAGGAGAGAGTATATACAAACAGGAAAGAGTATATACAGGCAGGAGAGAGTATATACAGGCAGGAGAGAGTATATATAGGCAGGAGAGAGTATATACAGGCAGGAGAGAGTATATACAGGCAGGAGAGAGTATATACAGGCAGGTGAGAGTATATACAGGCAGGAGAGAGTATATACAGGCAGGATAGAGTATATACAGGCAGGAGAGAGTATATACAGGCAGGAGAGAGTATATACAGGCAGAGAGAAGGCAGGTGAGTATACAGGCAGTGAGAGAGTATATACAGGCAGGAGAAGAGTATATACAGGCAGGAGAGAGTATATACAGGCAGGAGAGTATATACAGGCAGGAGAAAGTACATACAGGCAGGAGAGAGTATATACAGGCAGTAGAGAGTATATACAGGCA
>NC_069414.1:48245326-48247826 GCF_026875155.1 Cherax quadricarinatus
ATATCGTTCGCATATATCAAAAATAGCACTGGTCTTAGAAATGACGTTTGTGGGACCCCGCTCGTCACAGGCGCCCACTGTGATGCCTCTTCACGTACCATGAATCGTTGTTGCCTCCCTGTCAGGTATTCCCTGATCCATTGCAGTGCCCTCCCTGTTATATGCGCCTGATCCTCCAGCTTCTGCACTAATCTCTTGTGGGGAACTGTGTCAAAGGCCTTCTTGCAGTCTAGGAAAACGCAATCAACCCACCCCTCTCTCTCGTGTCTTACTTCTGTTACCTTGTCATAAAACTCCAGGAGGTTTGTGATACAAGATTTGCCTTCCATGAACCCATGCTGGTTTTCATTTATAATCTTGTTCCGTTCCAGGTGTTCGACCACTCTCCTCCTGATAATCTTTTCCATGACTTTGCACACAATACATGTCAGAGACACAGATCTGTAGTTTAGTGCCTCATTTCTGTTTCCTTTCTTAAATATGGGGACTACATTTGCTGTCTTCCATTTCTCAGGTAGTTGCCCAGTTTCAAGGGATGTGTTGAAGATTGTGGTTGGGGGCACGCACAGCATCTCTGCTCCTTCTCTAAGGACCCATGGGGAGATGTTGTCCGATCCCATCGCCTTTGAGGTATCAAGGTCACTTAGCAGCTTCTGCACCTCCTCCTCGGTTGTTCGTATGTCATCCAACACTTGTTGGTATATTCCCTCTTAATGTTCCCTTCTGTGCTGTCTTCCCACAGCCCTTCCTGTCTCTACTGTAAAAACTTCCTTAAATCTCCTGTTTAGCTCCTCACATACCCCCTGATCATTTCTTGTGAGTTCTCCACCTTCTGTCCTCAGTCTGATCACCTTTGACTGTTGTCTTCCTCCTGCTGTGGCTATACAACAGTTTCGGGTCAGTCTTGATTTTCGATGCTATGTCATTTTCATACTGTTGCTGGGCCTCCCTCCTTGCCTGTGCGTACTCATTCCTGGCTCTGTGACTGATCTCCCTATTTTCGTGTGTTCTCTGCCTTCTGTACTTTTTCCATTCTCTATTGCACTTTGTTTTTGCCTCCTTATACCGTCGGGTAAACCAGGGGCTCGTTCTGGTCTTCCCATTGTTTCTGTTGCCCTTGGGAATAAACCTTTCCACTGCCTCCTTGCATTTTGTTGTTACATATTCCATCATTTCATTTACTGGCTTTCCTGCCAGTTCTCTGTCCCATGGAACCTCTTGCAGGAAGTTCCTCAACCCTATGTAGTCCCCTCTTTTATAGTCAGGCTTTTTCCATTCAACTCCTGTTACTCTCTCCACTTGCAACTCTACTATGTATTCAAAGCACAGAACCACGTGGTCACTAGCTCCTAGGGGACTTTCATATGTGATGTCCTCAATGTCTGAACTGCCCAGGGTGAACACAAGGTCCAATCTTGCTGGTTTATCCTCCCTTCTCACTCTGGTAGTGTCCTTAACATGTTGGTGCATAAGGTTTTCCAGCACCACATCCAACATCTTGGCTCTCCATGTTTCGGGACCCCCATGTGGCTCCAGGTTTTCCCAGTCAATCTCCCTGTGGTTGAAATCCCCCATAACCAGCAATATTGCTCTGCTGGAGTGAGCTCTTCTTGTCACCTCAGCAAGTGTGTCCACCATTGCTCTGTTGCTCTCTTCATATTCCTTTCTTGGCCTTCTGCAGTTCTGTGGTGGATTATACATCACTGCAATGACCACCTTGTGCTCTCCAGACTGAAGTGTACCTACTATGTAGTCCCTTTCTCCTGGCTGGTCTATGCCTCCCATTTTCTCGAATTTCCATCGGTTTTTAACGAGCAGAGCAACCCCTCCTCCCCCTCTGCCCCTTCCATCTTTTCTCATGATCTGGTATCCTGGTGGGAAGATTGCATCTGTTATTGTCTCCGTGAGTTTTGTTTCTGTAAGTGCTATGATGTCTGGGGACTTCTCATTGATTTTTTCTTGCCATTCCTCATGTTTATTTGTTAATCCATCCGCATTTGTGTACCAAACCTTCAACTTCTGTTCTAATACTGTAACTGTGGTCCTGGGGGAATACTGGGGTTGGGAGAGCAGGAGCCCTGGTGGGGACCTGTGGGGGTTGCAGTGGAGGTGGAGGAAGAGCTCCCATAGGGGGTTGCTGTAGGGGTAGGGTTCGTGGTGCAGGAGGTGGGAACAGAGGGATCGGTGTGTGATGGTTGGTTTGGATTGTTCAGTTGCCTTGGGGGTGTCGTGGCTGGAGTCCTTTTGCAGGTGTTTCTGAGGGATGTGCTTGTCTTTCCATCTGTTCCTGGGTTATTCTGCTCTCTTTTTTCATTTCCTCCCATTCCTCCTTTCGTTTTTACACTCTCTCTTTCAGTGTCAGCCTTTCCTCCTGTGTTCTGTCTCGATCGAGGTACACACTAATGAACTCCTGTTTGCCTCTCAGCCGTGCTTTCTCCTGCAGGATCATGGTTTGGGTTGATTCTGCCTTGAAAATTACTTTGAGAGGCCGATTCCTTTT
>NC_069414.1:48252826-48287826 GCF_026875155.1 Cherax quadricarinatus
GTATCTGTCCTGCTCCCTCTGAAGTAAACCATGGGTCTTCCCGCCGTAATACCACCTTATTGCTGGTGGGCGGCTGTGATGATGTTTGAGGATGTTGAACAGTTTGGGCCCCGCGACAACCTTACTGAAGTTTTCTCTTAGTGACCAGTGAGCCCTACTTTTCACTGGGGTATGTTTGCACCGCCTGCCATGTCTTTTGCTTTCTATGGAGTCAGTGATTTGTGCTGTGGCATATTAGGGACCAGTCCCTTCAGAATCTTCCAGGTGTAGATTTGGATATATCTCTCTCGCCTGCGCTCTAGTGAGTCAAGTCAAGTGCTTCCAGGCAGGTCCCAAGTAGTTAAGGTGTTTTGAGGATCTTTACGTGCATGTAAAGGTTCTCTGTACATTCTTATAGCTCTGCAGTTTCACCTGCCTTGAAAGGGGATGTTAGTGCATTCAGTATTCGCCTAGAAAGAATAAGTGATTTTTTAAAGGTTATCATTGGCTTAGCATCTCTTGTCTGAATGTTTCTCAGTATCCATCCTATCAGTTTCCTCGCAGATGTGAAAGTGGCATTATTGTGATACTTGAAGGTGGTGAGATCTTGTCATTTCCACTCCCAGGTCTCTCACATATACTTTTCACTCCTTATTGTGTGATTGGACAGTGGTGGTGATGGTACTGTCAGTTGATGTTGATGGTAACTGTTTCTGTGTAGTGGTGATGTTACGTACAGTGGTGGTGATGGTATCTGTCAGTGGTGTACTGTACTGTGGGGTGTGGTATGTACAGTGGTGGTGATGGTACGTACTGTGGTGGTGATGGTACTGTACAGTAGGTGTGTGATGGTACTGTACAGTGGGTGGTGATGGTACTGTACAGTGGTGTTGGTGATGTGATGGTACGTACAGTGGTGGTGATGGTACTGTACAGTGTGTGGTGTTGGTACTGTACTGCTGGTGGTGAATCGTAACTGTACTGTGGTGGTGTGGTTATCTGTACAGTGGTGGTGTTGGTACTGTACTGTGGTGTACTGTACAGTGGTGGTGATGGTACTGTACAGTGGTGTACTGTACAGTGGTGGTGATGCTACTGTACAGTGGTGTACTGTACAGTGGTGGTGATGGTACTGTACAGTGGTGGTGATGGTACTGTACAGTGGTGATGATGGTACTGTACAGTGGTGGTGATGGTACTGTACAGTGGAGGTGATGGTACTGTACAGTGGTGGTGATGGTACTGTACAGTGGTGCTGATGGTACTGTACAGTGGAGGTGGATGGTACTGCTACAGTGGTGGTGATGGTTACTGTACAGTGGAGGTGATTGGTACATGTACAGTGAGTCGGTGATGGTTACTGGTACAGTGGTGGGTGATTGGTATGTACAGTGGTGGTAGATGTAGGTACAGTGGTGGTGATGGTAATGTACAGTGGTGGTGATGGTAATGTAACGTGGTGGTGATGGTACTGTAAGTGGTGTACTGTTACAGTGCACGGTGGTGATGGGTCTGTTCAGTGGTGATGATGGTTACGTACAGTGGTTGGTGATGGTACTGTACAGTGGTGTTACTGTAAAGTGGTGGTGATGGTACTGTACAGTGGTGGATGATGGTACTGTAACAGTGAGTGTTAATGTCAGTGGTGGTGTGTTACTGACTACAGTGGTTGTACAGTACTGGTGAGTGGTTGATGGTACTGTACAGTGGTGGTGATGGTACTGTTCAGTGGTGATGATGGTTCCTGTATCTGTTGGTGTGTTGGTACTTTTTACAGTGGTGGTGATGGTAATGTACCTGTGGTGATGATGGTTACTGTACAGTTGGTGGTGATGTACTGGTTACGTGGTGTTTGATGGTACTGTACAGTGGGGTGTACCTGTAAGTGGTGGTGAGGGTTCTGTAAAGTGATGGTGAAGGTAACTGTTACAGTGGTTGGTGTTGATGGTAATGTGACAGTAGGTGGTGATGGTCATTTACTGTGGGGTGTTCTGTACAGGGGTTGGTGAGGTACTGTACAGTGGTGGTTGATGAGTACTGTACAGTGGGTGGTGAGGTGACTGTACAGTGGTGGTCGATGGTTACTGTTCAAGTGGTGCTGATGGTACTGTACAGTAGTGGGGATGGTACTGTACATTGGTGGTGATGGTACCTGTTCAGTGGTGGCATGTGGTACTGTTCAGTGGGTGGTGATTGGTACTGTACAGTGGTGGTTGATGGATAATGTACAGTGGTGGTGATGGTACTGTTCAGTGGTGATGGATCGGTACTGTTCAGTGGGTGGTGGTGGTACTGTATCTGTGGTGGTGTTGGTTCTGTTCAGTGGTGTGTTGGTACTGTACAGTGGTGCATGATCTGGTACTGTTCAAGTTCGTGGGGATGGTCCTGTACAGTGGTGGTGATGGTACTGTACAGTGGTGGTGATCGGTACATGTTCAGTGGTGGTGATGGTACTGCACAGTGGTGGTGATGGTACTGTACAGTGGTGATGATGGTACTGTACAGTGGTGGTGATGGTACTATACAGTGGTGGTGATGGTACTGTACAGTGGTGATGATGGTACTGTACAGTGGTGGTGATGGTACTGTACAGTTGGTGGTGATAGGTACTGTACAGTGGTGGTGTTGGTACTGTACAGTGGTGGTGGTTGGTACTGTTACAGTGGTGTGTGATGGTTTTTATTATATTTTAAACTGTTCAGTGTGATGATGGTACTGCTACAGTTGGTGATGATGGTACTGTACAGTGGTGGTGATGGTACTGTACAGTGGTGGTGATGGTACTGTACAGTGGTGGTGATGGTACTGTACAGTGGTGGTGATGGTACTGTACAGTGGTGGTGATGGTACTGTACAGTGGTGATGATGGTACTGTACTAGTGTGTGGATGAATGGTACTATACAGTGGTGGTGTGGTACTGTTCAGTGGTGATGATGGTTATGTACGTGGTGGTGTTGGTACGGCTACAGTGGTGGTGTTGGTATGTTATGTGGTGGTGATGGTTACTGTTCAGTGGTGGTGATGGTACTGTTCAGTGGTGCGTGATTGGTACTGTCAGTGGTGGTGATGGTAAACTTGTACAGTGGTGATGATGGTATGTACAGTGGTGTTGATGGTACTGTACAGTGGGTGGTGATAGTACTGTACAGTGGTTGTTACTGTCCATTGGTTGGTATGGTACCTGTACAGTGGTGTTGGTACTGTACAGTGGTGGTGATGGTACTGTACAGTGGTGGTGATGGTACTGTACAGTGGTGGTGATGGTACTGTACAGTGGTGGTGATGGTACTGTACAGTGGTGGTGATGGTACTGTACAGTGGTGGTGATGGTACTGTACAGTGGTGGTGATGGTACTGTACAGTGGTGTACTGTACAGTGGTGGTGATGGTACTGTACAGTGGTGGTGATGGTACTGTACAGTGGTGGTGATGGTACTGTACAGTGGTGGTGATGGTACTGTACAGTGGAGGTGATGGTACTGTACAGTGGTGGTGATGGTACTGTACAGTGGTGGTGATGGTACTGTACAGTGGTGGTGATGGTACTGTACAGTGGTGGTGATGGTACTGTACAGTGGTGGTGGTGGTACTGTACAGTGGTGATGATGGTACTGTACAGTGGTGGTGATGGTACTGTACAGTTGTGGTGATGGTACTGTACAGTGGTGTACTGTACAGTGGTGGTAATGGTACTGTACAGTGGTGTACTGTACAGTGGTGGTGATGGTACTGTACAGTGGTGTACTGTACAGTGGTGGTGATGGTACTGTACAGTGGTGTACTGTACAGTGGTGGTGATGGTACTGTACAGTGGTGGTGATGGTACTGTCTGTGGTGTACTGTACAGTGGTGGTGATGCGTTCTGTACGTGGATGATTGTTGGTAATGTACTTGGTGGTGATGGTACTGTACAGTGGTGGTGATGAGTACTGTACTGTGGTGTACTGTACATTGGTGGAGTGATGGTACTGTATGTGTGGTGATGGTACTGTACAGTGGTGGTGATGGTACTGTACAGTGGTGGTGATGGTACTGTACAGTGGTGGTGATGGTACTGTACAGTGGTGATGATGGTACTGTACAGTGGTGGTGATGGTACTGTACAGTGGTGATGATGGTACTGTACAGTGGTGGTGATGGTACTGTACAGTGGTTTGATGATGGTACTGTACAGTGGTGATGATGGTACTGTACAGTGGTGGTGATGGTACTGTACAGTGGTGGTGATGGTACTGTACAGTGGTGATGATGGTATTGTACAGTGGTGGTGATGGTACTGTACAGTGGTGGTGATGGTACTGTACAGTGGTGGTGATGGTACTGTACAGTGGTGTACTGTACAGTGGTGATGATGGTACTGTACAGTGGTGGTGATGGTACTGTACAGTGGTGATGATGGTACTGTACAGTGGTGGTGATGGTACTGTACAGTGGTGGTGATGGTACTGTACAGTGGTGGTGATGGTACTGTACAGTGGTGGTGATGGTACTGTACAGTGGTGATGATGGTACTGTACGTGGTGGTGATGGTACTGTACAGTGAGGTGTGGTACTTGTACTGACGGTGGGTGATGGTTACTGTACAGTGGTGGTGATGGTACTGTAAAGTGTGGTGATGGGACTGATACAGTGGAGGTGATGGTATGATACCCCATACAGTGGTGGTGATGGTACTGTACAGTGGTGGTGATCAGGTACTGTACACGTAGGTGGTGATGGTACTGTACAGTGGAGGTGATGGTTTACTACCGTACAGTGGTGGTTGATGTACTGTTACAGTGTTGGTGATGGTACTGTACTGTGGTGGGTGTTGATGGTTACTTTACAGTGGAGGTGATGGTTGGTACTGTACTGTGGTGGTGATGGTACTGTACAGCACCCCACCCCCCCCCCCCCCCCCCCCCCACTGGTGGTGATGGTACTGTACGTGGTGGTGATGGGTACTGTACAGTGGAGGTGAAGGTTACTGTACAGTGGTGGTGATGGTACTGTACAGTTGCCGTGGTGTTGGTACGGTACCAGTGGTGGTGATGGTACTGCTACAGTGGAGGTGATGGTACTGTACAGTGGTGGTGATGGTACTGTACAGTGGTGGTGATGGTACTGTACAGTGGTGGTGATGGTACTGTACAGTGGTGGTGATGGTACTGTACAGTGGTGGTGTCGGTACTTACAGTGGAGGTGATGGTACTGTACAGAGGTTGGTGATGGTATGTACAGTGGTAGGTGTGGGTACTGTACTGTGGTGGTGATCGGTACTGTACTGTGGAGGAGATGGTACTGTACAGTGGTTGGTGATGGTCATGATTACAGTTGGTGGTGATGGTACTGTACAGTGGAGGGTGATGGGTGCTTACAGGCGTGGTGATGGTACTGTACAGTGGGTGGTGATGGTACTGTACAGTGGTGGTGATGGTACTGTACAGTGGTGGTGATGGTACTGTACAGTGGTGGTGATGGTACTGTACAGTGGTGGTGATGGTACTGTACAGTGTAGTACTGTACAGTGGTGGTGATGGTACTGTACAGTGGTGATGATGGTACTGTACAGTGGTGGTGATGGTACTGTACAGTGGTGGTGATGGTACTGTACAGTGGTGGTGATGGTACTGTACAGTGGTGGTGATGGTACTGTACAGTGGTGGTGATGGTACTGTACTGTGGTGTGTGGTACTAGTACAGTGATGGTAGATGGTTACTGTACAGTGGTGGTGATGGTACTGTACAGTGGTGGTGATGATACTGTACAGTGGAGGTGATGGTACTGTACAGTGGTGGTGATGGTTTAACTGTACAGTGGCTTGTGTACTGTACGAGGCTGGTGATGGTACTGTACAGTGGTGATGATGGTTACTGTTCATGGTGGTGATTGGTACTGTACAGTGTGATGATGGTTACTGTACAGTGGTGGTGATGGGTACTGTAAGTGGGGTGGTGATGGTACTGGTACAGTGGTGATGATGGGTACTGTTCATTGTGGTGATGGTACTGTACTGTGGTGGTGCTCTGGTACTGTACAGTGGTGGTGATGGTACTGTACAGTGGTTGTACTGTACAGTGGTGGTGTTGGGTTACTGTACAGTGGGGGAGATGGTACTGTACGTGGTGGTGATGGTTTCTGTACAGTGGAGTGGTGTGGTTAATGTACAGTGGTGGTGATGGTACTGTACAGTGGTGTCTGTTACAGGTAGTGATGATGGTACGTACAGGGGTGGTGATGGTTACTGTACAGTGGTGGTGATGGAGGTTATGTACAGTGGTGGTGATGGTACTGTACAGTGGTGGGTGATGGTACTGTTCTGTGTGTTTGATACCGTGGTGGTGATGGGTACTGTACAGTGGGGTGATGGTACTGTACAGTGGTGGTGATGGTACTGTACAGTGGTGGTGATGGTACTGTACAGTGGTGGTGATGGTACTGTACAGTGGTGGTGATGGTACTGTACAGTGTGTTGTGGATGTACTGTATCAGTGTTGGTGTTGTACTGTTTCAGTGGTGGTGGATGGTTCTGCTTCAGTGGTGGTGAGGTACTGTACAGTGGTTGATGATGGTTACTGTACAGTGGAGGTGATGGTACTGTTCAGTGGTGATGTAGGTACTGTACATGTGGAGGTGTTGGTTCTGTTACAGTGGATGTTGATGGTATGTACAGTTGAGGTGTTTGAGTACTGTACTGTGGTGATTGATAGGTTCTGTACAGTGGTGGTTGTTGGTTACTGTACAGTGGTGTACTGTACAGTGGTGGTGATGGTAACCTGTACAGTGGTGGTGATTGGTACTTTACAGTGGTGGTGATGGTACTGTAACTGTGGTGGTTGATGTACTGTACAGTGGTCGGTGATGGTTTACTGTTCTGTGGTGATGATGTACTTGTACTGTGGTGGTGGTGATGGTTCTGTTTCAGTGGTGGTGGTTGGTTCTGTTATTCCAGTGGTGGTGATGGTACTGTACAGTGGTGGTGATGGTACTGTACGTGGTGGTGATGGTAATGCTTCAGTGGGTGATGTTGGTTACTGTACATAGTGGAGGTGATGGTTTGTTCAGTGGTGTTGATGTGGTTCTGTACCGTGGTGGGGATGGTACTGTACAGTGGTGGGGATGGTACTGTACAGTGTGGTGTTGGTTTACTGTACAGTGGTGGTGATGGTTCTTGTACAGTGGTGGTGTTGGTTACTGTACTTGTGGTGGTGTTGGTACTGTAACAGGGTGGTGATGATGGTATGTACTGTGGTGATGATGGTTAACTGAAGTGGTGGTGATGGTAACTGTACAGTGGAGGTGATGTTACTGTTCAGTGGGGGTGATGGTACTAGTACAGTGGTGGGTGATGGTACTGTACATGTGGTGGTGATGCGTACTGGTAAGTTGTGATGATGGTACTGTAAAGTTTGGTGGTGATCGGTTACTGTTACAGTGGTTGGTGTTGGTACTGTACAGTGGTGTTGATGGTACTGTACAGTGGTGGTGATGGTACTGTACAGTGGTGGTGATGGTACTGTACAGTGGTGGTGTTGGTCTGTAAAGTGGTTGTACTGTACTGTGGTGAGTGTGGTACTGATACAGTGTGATGATGTTACCTGTACAGTGGTTGTGAGGTTCACTGTACAGTGGTGATGATGGTACTGTACAGTGGTGGTGATGGTACTGTACAGTGGTGGTGATGGTACTGTACAGTGGTGATGATGGTACTGTACAGTGGTGGTGATGGTACTGTACAGTGGTGGTGATGGTACTGTACAGTGGTGGTGATGGTACTGTACAGTGGTGATGATGGTACTGTACAGTGGTGTACTGTACAGTGGTGGTTGATGGTTCTTACAGCGGTGTATGTTACAGTGGTGGTGATGGTACGGTACACAGTGTTGGTGATGGTACTGTACAGTGGTTGTTGATGGTGCTGTTTCAGCGGTGTATGTACAGTGGTGGGTGTTGGTACTGTACAGTGGTGGTGATGGTACTGTACAGTGGAGGTGATGGTACTGTACAGTGGTGGTGATGGTACTGTACAGTGGTGGTGATGGTACTGTACAGTGGTGGTGATGGTACTGTACAGTGGAGGTGATGGTACTGTACAGTGGTGGTGATGGTACTGTACAGTTGATGGTGATGAGTTAACTGTACAGTGGTATGGTGATGGTACTGTTACCAGTGGTGGTGATGGTACTGTAAAGTGGTGAACTGTACAGTGGTGGTGATGGTACTGTACAGTGGTGTACTGTACAGTGGTGGTGATGGTACTGTAACAGTGGTGGTGATGGTAACTGATACAGTGCGTGGTGATGGTTCTGTCCAGTGGTGGTGATGGTTTACTTGTATACAGTGGTGGTGATGGTACTGTACAGTGGTGGTGATGGTACTGTACAGTGGTGGTGATGGTACTGTACAGTGGTGGTGATGGTACTGTACTGTGGTGGTGATCGTACGTGTACAGGGTGGTGATGGGGGTTAATGTACAGTGGTGGTGTTGGTACTGTTACAGTGGTGTTACTGTACAGTGGTGGTGATGGTACTGTTCTGTGGTGTAATGTACTGTGGTGGTGATGTTAATGTACAGGTGGTGTTCTGTACATGGTAGGTGTGGTTCTGTAAGTGGTGGTTGATGGTACTGTACAGGGGTGATGTTGGTTACTGGACAGTGGGGTGATGGTACTGTACAGTGGAGGTGATGGTTATGTATCAGTGGTGGTGATGGTACTGTACAGTGTGATGTTGGTACTGTTAACAGTGGAGGTGATGGTACTGTACAGTGGTGGTGATGGTATGTACAGTGGAGGGGATGGTACTGTACAGTGGTGGTTGATGTTACTGTACAGTAGGTGGTGATGGTATGTACTCGTGGTGGTGATGGTTATGTACAGTGGTGGTGATGGTTCTGTACAGTGGAGGTGATGGTACTGTACAGTGTGTGGTGATTGGTACTGGACAGTGGTTGTACTGTACAGTGGTGGTGTTGGTACTGTACTTGGTGATGATGGGACTGTACAGGGTGGTGATGGTACTGTAACAGTGGTGTTTGTGTACTGTTCAGTGGTGGTGATGGTACTGTACAGTGGTGTTGATGGTACTGTGACAGGGTGTTCTGTTATGTGGTGGTGATGGTACTGTACAGTGGTTGTACTGTACAGTGGTGGTGATGGTACTGTACAGTGGTGGTGAGGTACTGTACTGTGGTGTTGATGGGGGGTACTGTACAGTGGTGGTTGATGGTACTTTAGTGGTGGTGTTGGTACTTGTGCAGTGGTTGATGATGGTACTTTCAGTGGTGGTGATGGTACTGTACAGAAATGGTGGTGATGGTACTGTACAGTTGGTGTAATGTTACAGTGGTGGCGATGGTACTGTTACAGTGATGGTGTTGGTACTGTAACTGTGGGTGGTGATGGTACTGTACAGTGGTGGTGATGGTACTGTACAGTGGTGTACTGTACAGTGGTGGTGATGGTACTGTACAGTGGTGGTGATGGTACTGTACAGTGGTTGGTGAAGATGGTACTGTACTGTGGTGTGATGGTACTGCTACAGTGGTGATGATGGTTCTGTACAGTAGTGGTGATGGTTTATGTTCGTGGTGGTGGTGGTATGTACAGTGGTGGTGTGGTGATTTATGGTACTGTACAGTGGTGATGATGGTACTGTACAGTGGTGGTGATGGTATGTAACAGTGGTGGTGATGGTACTGTACAGTGGTGATGATGGTACTGTACATTGCGTGGTGGTAGTGGTTACTGTACAGTGGGGGTTGATGGTAATGTACAGTGGTGATGATGGTACTGTACAGTGGTGATGATGGTACTGTACAGTGGTGGTGATGTTACTGATCAGTGGTGATGATGGTTACTGTACAGTGGTGTGATGGTACTATTACAGTGGTGGTGATGGTACTGTACAGTGGTGATGATGGTACTGTACAGTGGTGGTGATGGTACTGTACAGTGGTGGTGATGGTACTGTACAGTGGTGGTGATGGTACTGTACAGTGGTGGTGGTGGTACTGTACAGTGGTGGTGATGGTACTGTTCCACAGTGGGTGATGTTGTTTACTGTTCAGTCGGTGATGATGGTTACTGTACTGTGAGTGGTATGGTACTGTACTGTGGATGGTGATGGTACTGTAACAGTGGTGGCTGATGTGTTTAAATGTACAGTGGTGGTGAGGTACTGCACTGTGGTGGTGTTGCGTATGTACAGTGGTGATGCAGGTACTGTACAGTGGGGGTGTTGGTACTATACAGTAGGTGGTGATGGTACTGTACAGTGGTGATGATGGTACTGTACAGTGGTGGTGATGGTACTGTACAGTGGTGGTGATGGTACTGTACAGTGGTGGTGATGGTACTGTACACGTGGTGGTGATGTACTTGTACAGGGTGGTGTTGGTACTGTATGTGGTGGTGATGGTACTGTACTGTGGTGATTTTGCAGTACTGTACAGTTGGTGATGCTGGTACTGTACAGTGGTGGTGTTGGTTCTGTCAGTGGTGTTCTGTGTTCAGTACGGTGGTGATGGTACTGTACAGTGAGTGTACTGTACAAGTGGTGGTTATGGTACTGTACAGTGGTGTACTGATTCAGTGGTTGTGATGGTACTGTACGTGGTGTACTGGATCAGTGGTGGTGATGGTTATGTACAGTGGTGGTGATGGTACTGTACAGTGGTGGTGATGGTACTGTACAGTGGTGGTGATGGTACTGTACAGTGGTGGTGATGGTACTGTACAGTGGTGGTGTTGGTACTGTAACAGTGGTGGTGAGGTTATGTACATGGTGGTACTGTACAAAGTGGTGGTGATGGTATTGTACAGTGGGTGGTGATGGTAATGTACAGTGGTGATGGTGATGTGTGTTTCTGTACAGTGGTGGTGATGGTACTGTACAGTGGTGGTGATGGTACTGTACAGTGGTGGTGATGGTACTGTACAGTGGTGGTGATGGTACTGTACAGTGGTGGTGATGGTACTGTACAGTGGTGGTGATGGTACTGTACGTGGAGTGATGTTGGTACTGTACAGTGGTGGTTTGATGGTAATGTACAGTGGTGATGATGGTACTGTACAGTGGTGGTGATGGTACTGTACAGTTGTGGTGATGGTACTGTACAGTGGTTGTTCTGTACTGTGGTGAGTAATGGTTGGTAACTGTACAGTGGTGTACTGTACAGTGGTGGTGATGGTACTGTACAGTGGTGTACTGTACAGTGGTGGTGATGGTACTGTACAGTGGTGTACTGTACAGTGGTGGTGATGGTACTGTACAGTGGTGGTGATGGTACTGTACAGTGGTGTACTGTACAGTGGTGGTGATGGTACTGTACAGTGGTGATGATGGTACTGTACAGTGGTGGTGATGGTACTGTACAGTGGTGGTGATGATGATGGTACCTGTTCAGTGGTGTACTGTACAGATATGGTGGTGATGGTACTGTACAGTGGTGGTGATGGTACTGTACAGTGGTGGTGATGGTACTGTACAGTGGTGGTGATGGTACTGTACAGTGGTGGTGATGGTACTGTACAGTGGCTGGATGATGGTTACTGTACAGTGTTGGTGTTGCTACTGTTAACAGTGGTGATGTTGGTACGTCCAAGTGGTGGTGTTGGTACTGTACGTGGTGGATGATGGTACTGATTACCGTGGTGATGATGGTACTGTACAGTGGTGGTGATGGTACTGTACAGTGGTGGTGATGGTACTGTACAGTGGTGATGATGGTATTGTACAGTGGTGGTGATGGTACTGTACAGTGGTGGTGATGGTACTGTACAGTGGTGGTGATGGTACAGTACAGTGGTGTACTGTACAGTGGTGATGATGGTACTGTACAGTGGTGATGATGGTACTGTACAGTGGTGATGATGGTACTGTACAGTGGTGGTGATGGTACTGTACAGTGGTGGTGATGGTACTGTACAGTGGTGGTGATGTACTGTAACAGTGGTGGGGATGTACTGTACAGTGGTGATGATGGTTATGTTATACAGTGGTGGTTGATGGTTATGTACAGTGGAGGTTGAGGGTGATGGTTATACTGTACAGTGGTGGTGTGAGGTTTACTGTACAGTGGTGGTGATGGTACTGTACAGTGGTGGTGATGGTACTGTACAGTGGAGGTGATGGTACTGTACAGTGGTGGTGATGGTACTGTACAGTGGTGGGGATGGTATGTACAGTGGTGGTGAAGGTACTGTACACGTGAGGTGATGGTACTGTACAGTGGTGGTGCATAGGTTATGTGACAGTGGTTGGTGTTGGTACTGTACAGTGGTGTGGTGTTGGTTTACTGTACTGTGGAGGTGTTGGTACTGTACAGTGGTGGTGAATGAGTAATGCTACAGTGGTGGTGATGGTTACGTACAGTGGGTGGTGATGGTTAACTGTACAGTGGAGGTGGATGGTACTGTACAGTGCGGTGGTGATGGTACTGTACGTGGTGGTGGATGGTTACTGTACCAGGATGGTGGTGATGGTACTGTACAGTGGAGGGGTGATGGTAATGTACAGTGTGGGGAGGGTAACTGTTCAGTGGTGGGGATGGTACTGTACTGTGGTGGTGATGTTACTGTAAGTGGTGGTGATGGTTCTGTTTCCAGTGGTGGTGATGGTATGTACAGTGGGAGGTGATGGTACTGTTAACAGTGGTGGTGATTTGGTACTGTACAGTGGATGGTGATGGTACTGTTCAGTGGTGGTGGATTGGTTACTGTACGTGTAGGTGATGGTACTGTACAGTGGTGGTGATGGTAATGTACACGTGGAGGTGATGGTATTTGTACAGTGGGGTGATGGTACTGTACAGTGGAGGGTGATGGTTACGGTTACAGTGGTGGTGATGGTACGTACAGTGGAGGTGATGGTTACTGTACAGTGGTGGTGTGGTACTGTCAGTGGTGGTGATGGTAATGTACTGTTGGAGGTGATGGTGCTGTACGTGGTGGTGATTGGTACTGTACCGTGGTGGTGAATGGTTACTGGCAGTGGTTGGTGTGTGTTCTGTACAGTGGGGTGTTGGTACTGTACGTGGAGGTGATGGTACTGTACAGCTTGGTGGTGATGGTACTGTAACAGTGTGTACTGTACAGTGGTGGTGATGGTACTGTACAGTGGTGATGATGGTACTGTACAGTGGTGGTGATGGTACTGTGCAGTGGTGGTGATGGTACTGTACAGTGGTGGTGATGGTTACTGTACAGTGACGCTAGGATAGATGGTACTGTACAGTGGTGGTGATGGTACTGTACAGTGGTGGTGATGGTACTGTACAGTGATGGTGATGGTACTGTACAGTGGTGGTGATGGTACTGTACAGTGGTGGTGATGATACTGTACAGTGGAGGTGATGGTACTGTACAGTGGTGGTGATGGTACTGACACGTGGTGTACTCCGTACTGTGAGTGGTGATGGTACTGTACAGTGGTGATGATGGTAATGTTCAGTTGTGTATGGTTACTGTACAGGGTGATGATGGTTACTGTACAGTGGTGTGATGGTCCCTGTACAGTGGTGGTGATGGTACTGGCTCAGTGGTGATGATGGTACTGTACAGTGGTGGTGATGGTACTTGTACAGTGGTGGTGAGGGTTACTGTTCAGTGGTGGTGATGGTTACTGTACAGTTGTGGGTGATGGTACTGTACAGTGGTGTACTGTTACAGTAGGTGGTGTTGATGGTACTGTTACAGTGGTGGTGTTGGTATCTGATACTGTGGTGGTGATGGGTACTGTACAGTAGGTGGTGATGGTACTGTACAGTGGTGGTGATGGTACTGTACAGTGGTGTACTGTACAGTGGTGGTGATGGTACTGTACAGTGGTGGTGATGGTACTTGTACATTGGTGGGGTTGGTACCTGTCAGTGGTGGTGATGGTTACGTACAGTGGTGGTGATGGTACTGTACAGTGGTGTACTGTACAGTGGTGGTGATGGTACTGTACAGTGGTGGTGATGGTACTGTACAGTGGTGGTGATGGTACTGTACAGTGGAGGTGATGGTACTGTACAGTGGTGGTGATGGTACTGTACAGTGGTGGTGATGGTACTGTACAGTGGTGTACTGTACAGTGGTGGTGATGGTACTGTACAGTGGTGGTGATGGTACTGTACAGTGGTGGTGATGGTACTGTACAGTGGTGATGATGGTACTGTACAGTGGAGGTGATGGTACTGTACAGTGGTGATGATGGTACTGTACAGTGGAGGTGATGGTACTGTACAGTGGTGATGATGGTACTGTACAGTGGAGGTGATGGTACTGTACAGTGGTGATGATGGTACTGTACAGTGGTGGTGATGGTACTGTACAGTGGTGTACTGTACAGTGGTGGTGATGGTACTGTACAGTGGTGGTGATGGTACTGTACAGTGGTGGTGATGGTACTGTACAGTGGTGGTGATGGTACTGTACAGTGGTGGTGATGGTACTGTACAGTGGTGATGATGGTACTGTACAGTGGTGGTGATGGTACTGTCAAGTGGTGGTTGATAGTCTGTACAGTGGTGGTGTGGTCACTGTACTGTGGTGGTGATGGTACTGTCACAGTGGTGGTGGATGGTTCTGTACAGTGGTGATGTGGTACTGTACAGTGGGGTGTTGGTACTGTACAGTTGGTGATGATGGTACTGTTAAAGTGGTGGTTGATGGTTTACTGTAACAGTGGTGGTGATGGTACTGTACAGTGGTGGTGATGGTACTGTACAGTGGTGGTGATGGTACTGTACAGTGGTGGTGATGGTACTGTACAGTGGTGGTGATGGTACTGTTCAGTGGTGGTGATTGGTAATGTTCCGTGGTGATGATGGTACTGTACGTGGTGGTGTTGGACTGTAAGTGGAGGGTGTGGTTACTGTTCAGTGGTGGTGAATGGTACTGTTACAGTGGTGGTGGTGGTACTGTACAGTGGTGGTGATGGTACTGTACAGTGGTGATGATGGTACTGTACAGTGGTGGTGATGGTACTGTACAGTGGTGGTGATGGTACTGTACAGTGGTGGTGATGGTACTGTACAGTGGTGGTGATGGTACTGTACAGTGGTGGTGATGGTACTGTACAGTGGTCGGTGATGGTACTGTACAGTGGTTTTACTGGGGTTACTGTGGTGGTGATGGTACTGTACAGTGGTGGTGATGGTACTGTACAGTGGTGGTGATGGTACTGTACAGTGGTGGTGATGGTACTGTACAGTGGTGGTGATGGTTCTGTACAGTGGTGGTTGTTGGTTCTGTACAGTGGTGATGATGGTACTGCCCCCCCCCCTTCCTTACAGTGGAATGGTGATGGTCCTGATACAGTGGGTGATGTTGGTACTTACAGTGTTGGTGATGGTACTGTACAGTGGTGGTGATGGGACTGTACGTGGTGGTGTTGGTACTGTACAGTGGAGGTGTTGGTACTGTCACGTGTGGTGATGGTCTGTACAGTGGTGGGATGGTACTGTACAGTGGTAGGTGATGGTATGTAACTGTGGATTGTTGATGGTACTGTACAGTGGTGGGTTTGGTTACGTACAGTGGGAGGGGATGGTACTGTACAGTAGGTGGTGATGGTACTGTACAGTGGTGGTGATGGTACTGGTTTACAGGGTGGTGATGGGTTTACTGTACAGGTGGTGATGATGGGCTGTAATGTGGTGGTTGATGGTATGTTCAGTGGTGGTGATGGTACTGATTACAGTGTGTTGTTGGTTACTGTACAGTGGTGGTGATGGTTACTGTACAATGGTGGTGAGAACGGTTTTGTACAGTTGTGGTAATGGACTGTACATTGGTGGTATATCTCTACAGTGCTGGTACTCAACAGTGGTGGTACTCTACAGTGGTGGTACTCAACAGTGGTGGTACTCTACAGTGGTGGTACTCTACAGTGGTGGTACTCTACAGTGGTGGTACTCTACAGTGGTGGTACTCAGCAGTGGTGGTACTGTACAGTGGTGGTTCTAATCAGTAGTGGTACTCTAACAGTGGTTTTGTAATCAACAGTGGTGCGTACCTCAACAGTGGTGTACTAACGTAGTGGTACTCTACAGTGGTGGTACTCAACAGTGGTGGTACTCAACAGTGGTGGTACTCAACAGTGGTGGTACTCTCTAGTAGTGGTACTCTACAGTTGTGGTACTCAACAGCAGGGGTACTCTACGGTGGTGGTTACTGGTGTCCTTCCTGGAGGGGCGTTCCGGATCAACGCCCCCGCGGCCCGGTTCCACGGCCAGGCCTCCCGGTGTGATCCGGCCTGTTCTTACGAGGCTGTTATAGCTGGCCGCACGCAATCCTAACAGTACGAACACACAGCCCCGGTGATCCGGCACCGCCCTTAGGTATCTGCCCGCCCCTCTGAAGTAACCAGGGGTTTTCCCCGGTAATACCCCTTATTGGGGTGGGGGCTGTGATAAAGGGTTTGAGGTGTTGAACAGTTTGGGCCCCGGACATTTACTGGTTTTCTCTTAGTGCCCAGTGAGCCCTCTTTTCACTGGGGTATGTTTGGCACCCCCTCCCAAGTTTTTGTTTTCCCTATGGAGTGGATTGTTTGTGCATATTAGGGCCATCCCTTCAAATCTTCCCGGTGTGATTTGATTATCTCCTCGCCTGCGCTCTAGTGATCAAGTCAAGTGCTTCCGGGCGGTCCCAGATTTAAAGGGTGTTTGGGGAAAACTTTACTGCAGAAAGGGTTTTTGTACATTTTTAGCTCTGCAGTTTCACCTGCCTTAAAAAGGGGATGTTATTGAAATCAGTTTTCCCGCCTAGAAAAATAAGTGTTTTTAAAAAGGGTATCATTGGCTTAGACTCTTGTTTTGAAGTTTCTATTATCCATCTATCATTTTTTCCTGCAGAGTGAAAGTGGCATTTTGTGATCCTTAAAGGGTTTGAGACCCTTGCATTCCACTCCCGGTCTTCACTTACTTTTCCCTTATTGTGTGTTTGGAGTTTGTGTATACTTACTTGGTTTTTCCTATGTGGTGGAAACTTACAGGGGTGGACTCTACGTGGGGGTACTTTTCAGTGATGGTACTCTGCAGTGGTGGTACTTTCGTGGTGGTAATTACGTGGGAAATCAAAGGGGGGGGACCCAGTGGTGGTACTTGCAGTGGTGGTACTCTCGTGGGGGGTACTTCTAGTGGTCTCTACATGGGGGTATTACAGTATGTTTTCCAGGGGTTATCTACAGTGGTGGTACTCTGCAGTGGTGGTACTCTACATTTGGGGGTTTACTAAAACAGGGGTGGTATCAACAGGGTGGTCCTACGTAGTGGTACCTCTACGGGGTACCTCAGTGGTGGTATCTACAGGGTAGTATCTACAGTGGGGGTACTCAACAGTGGGGGTTTCTTAACGTGTGGTTTAATTACGGGGTGGTACCTACAGGGTGGTCTCTAAAGTGGTGGTCTCTCGGGGGGGTTATCTACAGGGGGTGGTACTCAACGTGGGTCTCTACATGGTGGTACTCGAGGGGTGGTATCTACAGTGGGGGTATCAACAGGGGGTACTCTACAGGGGGTGGTACTTAAAAGGGGTGGTACGTACAGTGGGGGCCACTAACAGTGGTGGATTTTTACGTGGGGACTTACGGGGTGGACTTACAGTGGTGTACTTACGTGGTGGTACTTACATGGTGGTACTCTACAGTGGTGGTACTTCGGGGTTTGGTGGTACTAAAACGTGGTGGTCTCTACAGTGGTTATTTACAGGGGGGGTCTCTCGTGGGGTACTCTACAGTGGTGGTACTAAACAGTGGTGGTCTCTCGTGGTGGGTATCTGCAGGGGTTTTCTCTACAGTGGTGGTATCCACAGGGGGTACTCAACTGGTGGTTTTTACAGTGGGGGTTACTTCAGGGGGGTACGTACAGTGGTGGCACTTAACAGTGGTGGATTTACAGTGGTGGTACCTACAGGGGGGGTTTTACTCACAGGGGTTGGTACTCTACAGTGGTGGTCCAACAGTGGTGGATCAACGTGGTGGTACTTCAGGGGTGGTACTCAACAGTGGTGGTACTTACGGGGGTGGTACTTACAGGGGGTGGTACTGCAGTGGTGGTACACAACAGTGTGGTATTCTACGTGGGGGTATCTACAGGGGTGGTACCTCAGTGGGGTACTCTACAGGGGTAGTAATTACTTGGTGGTATTTCCAGTGGTGGACTTCAGTGGTGGTACTTCAGTGGTGGTCCCCTACAGGGGTGGTACTCTACAGGGGGGTTGACATGATGGTCCCAACGGGTGGTATTTACAGTGGGGGTATCTACAGTGGGGGTACTCTACGGGGGTGGTACTTACAGGGGTGGTATTACAGGGTGGTACTTACAGTGGTGGCCTTAAGTGGTGGACTCTCAGTGGTGGACTTACAGGGTGGTACTCTACAGGGTGGTACTCTACATTTGGGGGCTCTACATAGTGGTAACTAACTTATCAGTTCCCCTGATATCCTAAACTTTGGGGCGAAATGTGCAAAATGAATTTTTTTTTTACGTCGTGATACTCGCATTAGGTAATAAATTTGGGTGGTGAAACTTTCTTGCCCACGTGGGCAAAAGTTTCGATAATACACGCAACCCCCCCGGGGCGCGTCGGAAAATAAAGTTGGAAATTAGGATCGTTTCTCGCTACACAATGGCAACGTAATGGAAAATTTTTTCAAAGTTTCGCTTAAAACCCCCCACCCCTCCCCCCTTCCCCCCTGGGGGCGGGCCGGGGGGCGTCGCCCCATCGAGACACTATATGGGGGCCTGGGGGGGGTAAATTTGTTTTGGAAAGGGGATTTTTGGGGTGTAAACTTGTTACTTTCCTTTCTTCTCTCTTTTCTCTCTCTCTTCTCCTCTCTCTCTTCTTCTCTCTCTCTTCTCTCTCTCTCTCTCCTTCTCTCTCTTCTCTGGACTATCCGCGGACAGGGATCCAAGTGGTGATGCTGGTGTTATCGGAAAATGATAACTTGACCCTAAGGAACAGCGGTAGAAACGTGGTGAACATGATAATTATTCGTACAAACGAGGGGGTCCAGTAAGCGGGAAACCAGGCGTCCAGTAAGCCTGGAACCGGCGCCCAAAAACCTGGAAAAAAGGTCCAGTGCCTGGCCCCCGGCGCCCAGTAAGCTTGGAACCGGTTTCCCAGAAAGCTGGAAAGGCGTCCAGTAACCCAGGGCCCTGGCAAAGTGAGAAAACTGGGTTTATTTCCCTGGTTCAAGGCTGTGCGCCCTTCTGACTGAGTTGTCCCGAATTATGTAAGTGAAGGAAACCGGAACACTGGCACCTTTGTAAAGACTGAGGGACTGTTTCCCAATATGATGGGGACTGATCACCTTTAATGAGGGACTGAAACCTATAATGACTGGGGTGATAAACCTTAATGACTGAGGGAATGATCACTAAAAGCTGGGGACTGAAACTATAATGCTGAGGGACTGAACACCTATAATGACTAAGGGACTGAACACCTATAATGACTGAGGGACTGATCACCTATAATGACTGAGGGAATGATCACCTATAATGACTGAGGGACTGAACACCTATAATGACTGAGGGACTGAACACCTATAATGACTGATGGACTGATCACCTATAATGACTGAGGGAATGATCACCTATAATGACTGAGGGACTGAACACCTATAATGACTGAGGGAATGATCACCTATAATGACTGAGGGACTGAACACCTATAATGACTGAGGGAATGATCACCTATAATGACTGAGGGAATGATCACCTATAATGACTGAGGGACTGAACACCTATAATGACTGAGGGACTGAACACCTATAATGACTGATGGACTGATCACCTATAATGACTGAGGGAAGGATCACCTATAATGACTGAGGGACTGAACACCTATAAAGAGCGAGGGACTGAACGCCTATAAAGAGTGAGGGACTGATCACCTATAAAGAGTGATGGACTGAACCCCTATGAAGAGTGAGGGACTGAACACCTTTGAAGAGTGAGGGACTGAACACCTATGAAGAGTGAGGGACTGAACACCTATAAAGACTGAGGGACTGAACACCTATAAAGACTGAGGGACTGAACACCTATGAAGAGTGAGGGACTGAACACCTATAAAGACTGAGGGACTGAACACCTATGAAGAGTGAGGGACTGAACACCTATAAAGACTGAGGGACTGAACACCTTTGAAGAGTGAGGGACTGAACACCTATGAAGAGTGAGGGACTGAACACCTATAAAGACTGAGGGACTGAACACCTATGAAGAGTTAGGGACTGAACACCTATAAAGACTGAGGGACTGAACACCTATGAAGAGTGAGGGACTGAACACCTATAAAGACTGATGGACTGAACACCTATAAAGACTGAGGGACTGAACACCTATGAAGAGTGAGGGACTGAACACCTATAAAGACTGAGGGACTGAACACCTATGAAGAGTGAGGGACTGAACACCTATAAAGAGTGAGGGACTGAACACCTATAAAGAGTGAGGGACTGAATACCTATAAAGAGTGAGGGACTGAACACCTATAAAGACTGAGGGACTGAACACCTATAAAGAGTGAGGGACTGAACACCTATAAAGAGTGAGGGACTGAACACCTATAAAGAGTGAGGGACTGAACACCTATAAAGACTGAGGGACTGAACACCTATAAAGAGTGAGGGACTGAACACCTATAAAGAGTGAGGGACTGAACACCTATAAAGACTGAGGGACTGAACATCTATAATGAGTGAGGGACTGAACACCTATAAAGAGTGAGGGACTGAACACCTATAAAGAGTGAGGGACTGAACACCTATGAAGAGTGAGGGACTGAACACCTATAAAGACTGAGGGACTGAACACGTATAAAGACTGAGGGACTGAACACCTATAAAGACTGAGGGACTGAACACCTATAAAGAGTGAGGGACTGAACACCTATAAAGAGTGAGGGACTGAACACCTATAAAGACTGAGGGACTGAACACCTATAAGACTGAGGGACTGAACACCTATAAAGAGTGAGGGACTGAACACCTATAAAGACTGAGGGACTGAACACCTATAAAGAGTGAGGGACTGAACACCTATAAAGAGTGAGGGACTGAACACCTATAAAGAGTGAGGGACTGAACACCTATAAAGACTGAGGGACTGAACACCTATAAAGAGTGAGGGACTGAACACCTATAAAGACTGAGGGACTGAACACCTATAAAGACTGAGGGACTGAACACCTATAAAGACTGACGGACTGAACACCTCAAAATACCTGTCTACAGCTTAAACAGTCCCCAATATGTGTTGCGTAACCTCACTGAGAGAAACACTGGTGGGGGAAACGTCTCGGTTAATAAAGCAAGCCAGGTGTTACATACATAATTACTTACCTTAGCATCATTACAACAAATTCGAAACGTCAACTATTAGAAGAAAATATTATTGTTTTTTTCTGGGGGAGGACGACATAGGCAAGTTTCACCCAGGTGTTTCACCCAGGTGTTTCACCCAGGTGTTTCACCCAGGTGTTTCACTCAGGTGTTTCACCCAGGTGTTTCACCCAGGTGTTTCACCCAGATGTTTCACTCAGGTGTTTCACCCAGGTGTTTCACCCAGGTGTTTCACTCAGGTATTTCACCCAGGTGTTTCACCCAGGTGTTTCACTCAGGTGTTTCACCCAGGTGTTTCACCCAAGTGTTTCACCCAGGTGTTTCACCCAGGTGTTTCACCCAGGTGTTTCACCCAGGTGTTTCACTCAGGTGTTTCACCCACGTGTTTCACCCAGGTGCTTCACACAGGTGTTTCACCCAGGTGTTTCACCCAGGTGTTTCACCCAGGTGTTTCACTCAGGTGTTTCACCCAGGTGTTTCACCCAGGTGTTTCACCCAGGTGTTTCACTCAGGTGTTTCACCCAGGTGTTTCACTCAGGTGTTTCACCCAGGTGTTTCACCCAGGTGTTTAACCCAGGTGTTTCACCCAGGTGTTTCACTCAGGTGTTTCACCCAGGTGTTTCACTCAGGTGTTTCACCCAGGTGTTTCACTCAGGTGTTTCACCCAGGTGTTTCACCCAGGTGTTTCACTCAGGTGTTTCACCCAGGTGTTTCACTCAGGTGTTTCACCCAGGTGTTTCACCCAGGTGTTTCACTCAGGTGTTTCACCCAGGTGTTTCACTCAGGTGTTTCACTCAGGTGTTTCACCCAGGTGTTTCACTCAGGTGTTTCACCCAGGTGTTTCACCCAGGTGTTTCATTCAGGTGTTTCACCCAGGTGTTTCACCCAGGTGTTTCACCCAGGTGTTTCACTCAGGTGTTTCACCCAGGTGTTTCACTCAGGTGTTTCACCCAGGTGTTTCACTCAGGTGTTTCACCCAGGTGTTTCACTCAGATGTTTCACCCAGGTGTTTCACCCAGGTGTTTCACTCAGGTGTTTCACCCAGGTGTTTCACTCAGGTGTTTCACCCAGGTGTTTCACCCAGGTGCTTCACCCAGGTGTTTCACACATTTGTTTCACTCAGGTGTTTCACCCAGGTGTTTCACTCAGGTGTTTCATCCATGTGTTTCACCCAGGTGTTTCACCCAGGTGTTTCACCCAGGTGTTTCACTCAGGTGTTTCACTCAGGTGTTTCACCCAGGTGTTTCACCCAGGTGTTTCACCCAGGTGTTTCACTCAGGTGTTTCACCCAGGTGTTTCACTCAGGTGTTTCACCCAGGTGTTTCACCAGGTGTTTCACTCAGGTGTTTCACCCAGGTGTTTCACTCAGGTGTTTCACTCAGGTGTTTCACCCAGGTGATTCACTCAGGTGTTTCACTCAGGTGTTTCACCCAGGTGTTTCACTCAGGTGTTTCACCCAGGTGTTTCACTCAGGTGTTTCACCCAGGTGTTTCACACAGGTGTTTCACTCAGGTGTTTCACCCAGGTGTTTCACGTAAATCTTACTCTCTTACGAACACGTAAGATGACACATAAATCTTACTCCCTTACGAACACCTAAGATGACACGTAAATCTTACTCTCTTACGAACACGTAAGATGACACGTAAATCTTACTCTCTTACGAACACGTAAGATGACACGTAAATCTTACTCTCTTACGAACACGTAAGATAACACGTAAATCTTACTCTCTTACGAACACCTAAGATGACACGTAAATCTTACTCTCTTACGAACACGTAAGATGACACATAAATCTTACTCCCTTACGAACACCTAAGATGACACGTAAATCTTACTCTCTTACGAACACGTAAGATGACACGTAAATCTTACTCTCTTACGAACACGTAAGATGACACGTAAATCTTACTCTCTTACGAACACGTAAGATGACACATAAATCTTACTCCCTTACGAACACGTAAGATGACACATAAATCTTACTCCCTTACGAACACCTAAGATGACACGTAAATCTTACTCTCTTACGAACACGTAAGATGACACGTAAATCTTACTCTCTTACGAACACGTAAGATGACACGTAAATCTTACTCTCTTACGAACATGTAAGATGACACGTAAATCTTACTCTCTTACGAACACGTAAGATGACACGTAAATCTTACTCTCTTACGAACACGTAAGATGACACGTAAATCTTACTCTCTTACGAACACGTAAGATGACACGTAAATCTTACTCTCTTACAAACACGTAAGATGACACATAAATCTTACTCCCTTACGAACACCTAAGATGACACGTAAATCTTACTCTCTTACGAACACGTAAGATGACACGTAAATCTTACTCTCTTACGAACACGTAAGATGACACGTAAATCTTACTCTCTTACGAACACGTAAGATGACACGTAAATATTACTCTCTTACGAACACGTAAGATGACACGTAAATCTTACTCTCTTACGAACACGTAAGATGACACGTAAATCTTACTCTCTTACGAACACGTATGGATGTTAGAGAGAGAGAGAGAGAGTTACAATATATAATATATTATATATAATATATATTATATATATTATAAATATATATATATATATATATATATATATATATATATATTATATAATATATATATTTATATATATATATTAATATATATTATATATATTATAATATAATATATATATATATATAAATATATAATATATATATATATTATTTTTACATATAATATATATATATATATATTATATATTATATATATAATTGTAAGAGTATGCAGCTAGTTTTGACTTAACTAGCAACATCTACAATGAACCACAAATCAACAATAGCTAGTCTTGACTTAATTAGCAAGACATTCAGTGAAACACAACTCAACAAAAGCATCAAAACATCTGTCTTCCTGCACATTGTTTTTCATCTATTTTTAAAAGGCTGGAGATCCGTTATTATGTTATTTTTGACAATGTTTTGAGAAATGTTGAGGAGTTATTGTTGTTATTGTTGTTATTGTTGCTGTTGTTGTTATTGTTGTTATTGTTGTTATTGTTGTTATTGCTGTTATTGTTGTTATTGTTGTTATTGTTTTATTGTTGTTATTGTTGTTATTGTTGCTATTGTTGTTATTGTTGTTATTGTTGTTATTGTTGTTATTGTTTTATTGTTGTTATTGTTGCTGTTGTTGTTATTGTTGTTATTGTTGCTGTTGTTGTTATTTGTTATTGTGTTATTGTTGCTATTGTTGTTATTGTTGTTATTGTTGTTATTGTTGTTATTGTTGTTATTGTTGTTAAATGTTGTTATTGTTGTTATTGCTGTTTTGTTGTTATTGTTGTTATTGTTTTATTGTTGTTATTGTTGTTATTGTTGTATTGTTGTTATTGTTGTTATTGTTGTTATTGTTGTTATGGTTGTTATTGCTGTTTTATTGCTATTGTTGTTGTTTGTTGTTATTGTTTTTATTGTTGTTATTGTTGTTATTGTTGTTATTGTTGTTATTGTTGTTATTGTTGTTTTTGTTGTTTTTGTTGTTATTGTTGTTATTGTTGTTATTGTTGTTATTGTTGTTATTGTTGTTTTTGTTGTTATTGTTGTTATTGTTGTTTTTGTTGTTATTGTTTTTATTGTTGTTATTGTTGTTATTGTTGTTATTGTTGTTATTGTTGTTATTGTTGTTATTGTTGTTATTGTTGTTTTTGTTGTTATTGTTGTTATTGTTGTTTTTGTTGTTATTGTTGTTATTGTTGTTATTGTTGTTATTGTTGTTATTGTTGTTATTGCTGTTTATTATTTGCTATTGTTGTTTTTGTTGTTATTGTTTTTATTGTTGTTATTGTTGTTATTGTTGTTATTGTTGTTATTGTTGTTATTGTTGTTATTGTTGTTTTTGTTGTTATTGTTGTTATTGTTGTTATTGTTGTTATTGTTGTTGTTGCTATTGTTGCTATTGTTGTTATTGTTGTTATTGTTTTTATTGCTGTTATTGTTGTTATTGTTGTTATTGTTGTTATTGTTGTTATTGTTGTTGTTGTTTATTGTTGTTATTGTTGTTATTGTTGTTGTTACTATTGTTGCTATTGTTGTTATTATTGTTATTGTTGTTGTTCTTATTGTTGTTATTGTTGTTATTGTTGTTATTGTTGTTATAGTTGTTATTGTTGTTATTGGTTGTTACTTGGTTGTATTGTTGTTTATTGTTGTTATTGTTGTTATAGGTTGTTATTGTTGTTATTGTTGTTATTGTTGTATTGGTGTTGTTGTTGTTATTGTTTTTATTTGTTGTTATTGTTGTTATAGTTGATGTTGTTGTTATTGTTGTTATTGTTGTTATTGTTGTTATTGTTGGTTATTGTTGTTATTGTTGTTGTTATTGTTGTTATTGTTGTGTTGTTATTGTTGTTATTGTTGTTATTTTTGGTTATTGTTGTTATTGTAGTATTGTTGTTATTGATTATTGTTGTATTGTTGTTGTTGTTGTTTTTGTTGTTATTGTTGTTTATTGTTGTTATTGTTGTTATTGTTGTTCTTGTTGTTGTTATTGTTGTTATGGTTGTTGTTGTATTGTTGTTTTATTGGTGTTATTTTTTGTTATTGTTGTTATTGTCGATATTGTTGTTATTGTTATTGTGTTATTCATAAGATAGAGACGCCCGCGGCAGCGGCAGCAGCGACTTCCAAGCTCCGTATATTTTTCTCCAAAATACCAGAGCTACAAATGCTCCTATGATTGACTAGTTACAAGCAAAAACTGCACTACCCAACGTAGCACCCAGAATGATCAAAATGAATCCACAGTGAAACCTTCAATCGAAAAAAAGAAGAGAATCAAGGAAGAATCACACAACTCGAAGCAAACAACCAGCTGCCGCCGAACAACGTAACCCTAAGCTTTGTATACTACAACTTTACTTCTTACAACAACATTTCCTTGTAGTTATTATGAGGGCAAATCTAAGAGGGACACAACACCAAGGCAGCAAGAAAACACCGAAAAAATCACTATTCAACAGGGTAGCCAGGAGGACGCCGCCCCAGCAACCACCCCTCTCACCACCAATCAGGCGACACACAACAATAAACACAAACATGGCTGCCACCAGCCCATCTCCCCCTCATCTTCCCGGATTTCAACCTACTATAGGGTCTCTCAGGTATGACCACGATCCAGGATACCTAAAGTCATGCATCTCCAACTTACGTTATTGAAAAATATGAATCTTCGAGAGTCGCTAACAAAACAAGAACCAGGATGACACAACTCGAGAACTAAATCCTCAGTCTTGAACAAATGTTATTCAACACCTGGAATGACTAACTGTGTCAAGACCATCCAATACAGTAATAGATTAGCCATACCAAACAAATAATTTCTCTTAATACAAAGGTTGAAGAAGCAGTTTAAAAACAATGGAAAGAACATACTTAGATAACAGGTTTCAGTGACTACTTTTGCTCTCCAAGAAGATAAAACTGGGAGCAAGGAGAAAAAACTATCGGGACGCAGTAATAGTTAACAGTCCACTTTTTCCCAGTGATTATGAACCAAACATACAGTAGAGGGAAAATTACTTCTGCAGATATAAAGGACCAAACAAGTGTTATTGTACAGAGTCTGAAATAAAAGAAGCCAGATTACTAGGATCCCATGGTGAGAAAAAGTGTGATGTTAGTTCTACTCCACATGATGGAAAAAAAAGGGACTTAATTATTGCATCTATTAAAGTAAAGAAAGATGGTATACATAACGAGTGTCTTACCAAAAAAAACGTCAGGCAGAACCTCCTGTATAGAGTCAGAAAACTTAAGCGGGGAATGAGATAATGACACAATACAACAATGGCTTCACACGGGGATGGAAATTTCTAGTTAGGAAAACATATGTAGGTCTGCTGTTACCCCAATCACGAACGAGAAGATCTATCACGATTTCTCTAGGGATACTATCTTACAGAAGAATAACTAAGACAATGTCCAACTTAAAAGTCTACGTAGCTGTAGTGTATGTTTTGCTCCATTATTGATTCAAATTTCATTGTACAATCTCTTACGTATTTAAATAATCAAACTTCCTCATTTTGTGATTTTACTAGTAAGCATATAATCACTTATGTGATTTTCTTATTTTTACTATTGTTCGCTTGAACATTAGCTGAATTGAATACTTTCTCTGTCCATATTCACTTCCTCATATTTTTTTTAAATATCAATTGATATTACTTGACCTAAAATTAATAAATATCTTTTTTACTAAAATTCTCAATTTACTCTTAAACATTTTTGACGTTTAGTAACATTCACTTGACTAATTACCTTTACCTGTTTAATACCACATTTACTATCCTAGATTTACTCTTAATTACCTTGTACTGCCAGTTAACCTCAAAGTATAACTACCGTGCAATATTGAATGAATAAACAGTTACTATTTCACTTTTTTGTTATCATTATTTAACTTACTAAAATTTATTAAACCAACCATAATTTACTACCAGTTCAATTTTAATTTTGTACACTTAAACATTTATTTTATACTTCCATATCATTTGTTGCCAAATTTTCATGTTTTATATTCAACCCCAACCTTGTATTATCCTTTGTACTTGTGTACTGGGAACCTCGTCTCTAACATCGTACTATCATATTATACCAAGTCATTACCCATTTGTGATTTTTTACTATTATTCTTTGTACTTTATGTGAATTTTTTTTTGTCAATTTTATTTCTATAGTTATAACCTTGATCTTGTCAACAACCATAACCAGTCTCTGTGCAATTGCAAGAGTACCATTTCAAATTGTATTTTTATATTATAAGTTTTATATTATAATTCATTCATCTGTTCCATTTAGACTTTTTGCGTACATTAATTAATTGTAGTCCCTTTTATATTTTCTCCTTTATTTTTGACTTTATATAATCAATATCCTAGTTTATTTTTCCAACCAAATGTTTAAATAATTAAGGTGTATTCATCAAGGTGCTAAAGGTAGAATAAGCTCACAATCTTGCCATTTTATTTCCAAAGCTCATTTATTCACAACCTATATTAGTCCCTTTTTATAATAATTTTAAACTATAATTATAACTTTAAAAAATTACTTTATAGTACTACCTACTATCTATTCCCAAGCACTATTATATGATAATCACTTTATTTGTATTGTCCCTTAGCTCATTATTTTACATTTGTTAAAAATTCAGGTGCTATTTTAGCTTAAAGACTTTTTACTTTGTTTTATACTTATATTCTAACTAATAGATTCTCTACGATTCTTATGATTAAGCATTGATCCTGAACCCAACTCTTATTTAATGACTTTAAATGAATCAACAGTTACTGTAATTACTACACGGGCTGGAACAATCAAAGGCACTTCTCAGGTGCCAACAACAACATAAACTATCTTTAACTTACAATCTCAGATCATTAAGCAAGCATTACGTTGACCTCAAGCATTACTAAATGCCTTTAATGCCATTAGGTTTCCATCATTACACTAACTGATACCTGCTAAAGCCTGATTGTACAGATGTCTTATGCCATCCTGTTACACAGCCATACCACAACTGTAGGAAAGACAACAAAGGGGGTGGCACCCACAGCATATCATTCTCAGGACCATCCTAGAATGTATCACTAATACTTGCACAAGGGATGAACATGGGGTAATATATAATGTAAATTCAAAAATCCAAATACTACAAAAACCTCGCACATTGATAAAACATCTACAGAGATCCACAGTCAAAATTAGCCAAATTTAGTCAAAAATCTAGGAAGTATGTTAACTGATGCACGCCCCTTGAACAAAGATCTCTTACTACTCTCAGGTGTCTTCAATATATAATCTCCTGCAGACCAGGACCCACACGTTACTGAATTCACAAAAGACAATGGTAACGTTATGTTACTACCAACAGTACAAAACCTACAAGAGTTACAGAGACTAGTGTTTCCCTAACGTGACCACATTGGACCAAACACCATATCCCCTTTAAATCAGGATTAATTAAGTTAATACCACAGACCCATACCCTACTTTCCTCATATCAACCTTCTTGGTAACTACCCCAAGACACTACTTTAAAGTCCCTTCAGACTTCACAATGGGGCAGCCTTAATAACTTCGCCAACAGCCTTAGCAAACATTGATGGCACACTGAGCTAGAAAATCTATACGGATATTGACGATGTAATAATAATTTTCTAAAAAAGACCCCAATACCTTCTCTAACAAGCACTGCCCTAAAAAAACTAAACAGATGACAGCAAAGAGACTGACAGTCCTGGCTAACACACCCAGCATTTTCAAATCCATAAAATACAAAACACCACTATGTAAAACAGTACAGAATGGGTCCATATACCAGAGACCAATCAAAACGTTACTCGTCAATCCTAACCAGCCTGATAAGAAGGGCAAAAAAAATTGTTATTATGAGAACAGATTATCCAACTTACCGAAGGGGTGATTTAAAAAAGGACTGGAAAACACTATCTGAAATTTGGGAACAAAAAAGATATCACCGAAATAGCGGAAATAAAATTAGCAAAATCAGTTGAACCCCAACTCCCACAACAGAAACAGCAAACAGGACTCAATGATTTCTGCTTCCACTAATAGGACCAAAACTTGCCCATAAAATCCCAAGCTCAGATACCCCACCAAATAAAACTACCTCAAGGCAACTATCCAGAAACATGTTCCTAGCTCCGACTCTAACCATACGATAGTCTCCTTTATTATCAATGACTAAAAAACAAGGCAGGAGATTTAGTTACCTTACCACCCTTTATATATAAAAAATGTTGTCACATGTTGCTATCTCCAATCATTGCAACACTCTAACAAATCCATTGAATCCTCCAACCTTCCCTACATTATCAAACTAGCAAGGGGTCACCCCGATCCAAAAGGGAGGGAGACCCAACAGAGTTGAATAAATTATGGCCAATATCCAACTTACACCTCTCTCAATAATCTTTGAAAAACGAATTCATAAACGAATCTAACCTACCTTATTCTCCAGAACATACTCCAACCCCTGCCAATTTGGATTCAGGTCCTAATAAAACATACTAATGTTGTATTATACGACATGCTAGAACATTTATACACTGTTTAGAGAAAAATTGAAGGTCCCACTGGGGATCTTCATGACCTACGTAAACCTTGATAAGTTACCATGACCTTGCTCCACGTAAAAATTGTCACACTATGTTTACGAAGAGGGGGACACTCCCTCACTTACCTCAAGTCATACCTCAGCAACAGAAGCAATATGTGTACGCAAAAAATGGCGCGGCAATCTCTTCTGCGCAACCAATTACAGTTGGTGTACCACAGGGAAGTGTCCTTGGCCTCTTTCTTTCTCCGATACATAAATGACCTTCCAAATGCTTCGCATTACTCAAACCCACCACAATTTGCAGATGACACTACTTACGTCTTTCTCACTCCCGAGCCCAGTCACACTAGCCAATACTGTAAATACCGATTACGAAAATATCTACCTGGATGAGGACTAACAAACATTACACTAAACATTGACAAAACCTACTTCATTCAGTTTGGGTAAACGAGCTACAGATGTCCCTCTTTACATATGATAAAGGATCACCTATCACAAAGCTAACAGAGGGAAAATTCTTAGGAATCACCTTGATAATAGACTCAAATTTATAACATATAACAAATTTCTAATGAAAAATTTCCATGTACTGTAAGGCATTCTATCGAAGATACGGTATACTATGTTCCACAGTCAGCCTCCTCCTGGGCCCTTTATCTTCTCTTATTTTACCCTATCTCACCTATGGAATTTGTGCATGGGGTGTCTCATCAACAACAAGTTAACCACTCAGACCACTAAGTACCCAACAAAAAGTCTGCAGTTTGAATGATAATAAAATTTCACTACAGGCAAGCACACTCCCCAATATTCAATACACTAATACCTACTCACAATACAAACATCCATATTATTACTGCACCTATTACATACATAGACACTTACTCTGATATTTAACCCTCCCCTAAAACATCTCCTTGGCCAACTCAACAGAACACTGACCATAACACAAGCACAGATACACTCTTTGATGTATCCTCGTGTTCATCTCAACACTATGCAAAAAACTCAATGAACATAAAAGGCCCTTAACAATCTGGAATTCATACTGTAAATATAAAAGAAACACTATGTGTATTAATTCAAGTCTTCTACTAAAAGATCACTTACTCACCCAAACCAAACTAGAATTCTGAATAACTGAACCTTATAAATGTATATCTTAAATTTTCTCACAATTATATCACATAATTGCTTAAACCTAAAAACCAATTCTAACTTTATTATTTTTTAATACACTACTAACGAATCCTTCATCCTGACCTGTTCTTTGGATACTCACTTGTGCTTTATAGTAATCTGTTTACATTTAAGTATTAATCACTGACTTCATCATTGCTTAATTAATCCTTAAGTAATTTTAAGCAAGCCGTAATGCTAATGATAGTATAAGTGGCTTTGGCATACTGCTCTTATCTGTATTTTTTAGTACATCTGTATGGGCGCACTAATTTTTAATAAATAAATAAATATATAAATAAATTCTGGTTATTTGTTATTGTTGTTATTGTTTGATATTGTTGTTTTGTTGCTTTTGTTGTTAATGTTGTTATTGTTGTTATTTTGATTATTGTTGTTATTGTTTGTTATTGTTGCTAGTGTTGTTATTGTTGTTATTGTTGTTTTTGTGGTATTGTTGTTATTGTTGTTATTGTTGTTAATTGTTGTTATTGTTGTTATTGTTGTTGTGATTGTTGTGGTTATTGTTGTTGTTGTTGTTATTGTTGTTATTGTTGTTATTTTTGGTATTGTTGTTATTGTTACTTTGGTGTTAGTGTTGTTATTGTTGTTATTGTTGGTGGAGTTGTTGCTATTGTTGTTATTGTTGTTATTGTTGTTGTTGGTGTATTGTTGTTATTGTTGTTATTGTTGTTATTGTTGTTATTGTTGTTATTGTTGTTATTGTTGTTGTTAGTTGTTGTTTTTGTTGTTAGTGTGTTGTCTTGTTGTTATTTATTTTTAGTTATTATCACACCGGCGAATTCCCACCAGGCAGGGTGGACGAAAAAAGAAAAACTTTCACCATCATTCGACTCCATCCTCTGTTGCAGAAGGGTGATTTACACTACAGGTTTTTAACTGCAACATTAACCACCCCTCCTCAGGAGTGCAGGCACTGTAATTCCCATCTCCAGACTCAGTCGGCCGGCGGTTTCCCTGAATCCTTCATAAAATTTTTACTTTGCTCACACTCCAACAGCACGGCAAGTATTTAAAACCATTGTCTCATTCACTCTATCAAAACACGGCACGCTGCCTGCGGAAGTCCAAGCCCCTCGCACACAAAACCTCCTTTTCCCCTCCTCCAACCCTTCCTTGGCCGACCCCTACCCGCCTTCCTTCCACTACAAGACTGGATACACTCTTGTGTAGTCATTCTGTTTCGCTCCATTCTCTCTAAATGTCCGAACCACCTCAAACAACCATCATCGCCCTCTGGACAACTGTTTTCGGGAATCCCTCTCTCCTCCTAACTTCCAAACTACGAATGCTCTGCCTTATATTCACACCCACTTTGCCCTCATGTCTTGACATTCTCCCCTGCTCCAGCCTTCTCCTCGCTGCAACCATCAGCACCCACGCTTGCACACCCATCATATAAGAGCGTTGGTTAAAACTATTCTTCTCATACATTCCCTCTTTGCTCCAAGGGAAAAGTTCTTTGTCTCCTCAGACTTCCTAAGTTGCACACTCACTCTTTTTTCCCCTTCAATTCTATCGATTCACCTTATTTCATAGACCCATCCGTGACCGTCATCCCCCAATTATCTGAATACGTTTCACATCCTCCATACTCTCTCCCTCGATCTGATATTCATCTTTCATCACTAATCTTTTTGTGATCCTCAATAACCTTACTCTTTCCGTATTCTCCTTTAAATTTTTTTCTTTTGCACACCCTAACCATTTAATCCACCAATCTCTGCAAATTCTCTTCAGAATTCCCAGTGCACAGTTGTCATCAGCAAAGAGCAGCTTGTGACAACTTCCACACTTTGTTGTGTGATTCTTTATCTTTTAACTCCCACGCCTCTTGCCGGACCTCGCATTTACTTCTCTTACAACACCCCATCTATAAATATATTAAACCATCCACGGTGACTTCTCACGTCCCTTGTCTAGGCCTACTTTTTTACTGGGAAAAAATTTCCTCTTCTTCTACTCTAACTTGTGCCCTCCAACTATCCTCGTAAAACTCTTCACGGCTTTCAGTAAACCTACCTCCTACACCTTACACTTGCAACATCTGCCTCATTGCCCCCCTATCCACCCGTCATACGCTTTTCCAATCCATAAAGGCCACCAAAGAACTCTTAGACTATTACATACTGTTCACTTAATTTGTTTCACTGTAAAACCTGGTCACACACCCCCTACCTTTCCTAAAGCCTCTTGGTTCATATGCTTTCCATATTCTCCGTCTTTCTCTTAAATTCTTTCAATTTATAAATCTACCATACTCTTTACAGGTACCACTCTAACAGACTTATCCCCCTAGAATTTTTACACTCTCTTTTATCCCCTTTGCCTTTATACAAAGGAACTATGCTATGCTCTCTGCCAATCCTAGGTACCCCCCTACCCTCTTCACCATACATTTATTAAACATTTGCACCAACCACTTCCAAAACTATATCCCACTGCTTTTAACATTTCTATCTTTATCCATCAGCGGCCAGCTGCCCTTACCCCCTTTCATGTTACCTACTGCTCACTGAAACTTCCCCCACACTCACCAACTGGCTCTTCCTCACTCTTCAACGATGTGATTCCTCCTTGCCTATACACGAAAATCACAGCTTCACCTCTTCATTCAACATTTAACAATTCCTCAAAATATTCCTTCCATCTTCCCAGTACCTCTAAACCTCTCCATTTTAATAATCTCCTCTCCTATTTTTAACTGACTAATCCATTTGTTCTCAGGCGTTCTTAACTTGTAAATCTCCACTCCAAAACTTTTTCTTATTTTCAAAAATCAAATTTGTTGATTAACATCTCACCCACTCTCTATTTGTTTTTTACTCTCTTTTTACATTGCTTCACCACTCTCTTAACCTCTCTCTTTTGCTCCCATATATCTTCCATCTCTGCATCAGTTACTTTGTTAAAAACTACTCATGCTCTTTTTCTCCCCTTACTACTACTCTTTACTCATCATTCCACCTAATCGCTCCCTCTTCCCCCTGCACCCACTTTCCTGTAACCACAAACTTCTGCTGAGCACTCTAACACTACATTTTTTTAAACCTACCCCATACCTCTTCGACCCATGGCTATGCTCTCATTAGCCCTTCTATCCTCCAAAAGCTGTTTATATCTTACCCATAACTGCCTTCATCTTTTAGTTCATAAACCTCTTAACCCATCTCTCTTCCCTGATGCTTCTTATTATCCTTGTATCCCATCTACCTTTAGTCTCAGTGTAGCTTACAACTAGAAGTGATCTGATATATCTGTGGCCCCTCTTAAACATGGACATTCTGAAGTCTATCACCAGTCTTTATCTACACTCTATACATAATCCAACAAACTACTGTCATTTTTCGC
>NC_069414.1:48292826-48295180 GCF_026875155.1 Cherax quadricarinatus
TATCTTATAACGGAAGGGATAGACTCAGAAGTGTCCTTGTTTGCAGATGATGCGAAGTTAATGAGAAGAATCAAATCGGACGAGGATCAGCAGGACTACAAAGAGACCTGGACAGGCTACAAGCCTGGTCCAGCAACTGGCTCCTTGAATTTAACCCTGCCAAATGCAAAGTCATGAAGATTGGGGAAGGGCAAAGAAGACCGCAGACACAATATAGTTTAGATGGCCAAAGACTGCAAACCTCACTCAAGGAAAAAGATCTGGGGGTGAGTATAACACCGAGCATATCTCCTGAGGCACACATCAATCAGATAACTGCTGCAGCATACGGGCGCCTGGCAAACCTACGGATAGCGTTCCGATACCTCAGTAAGGATTCGTTTAAGACTCTGTATACCATCTACGTCAGGCCCATACTGGAGCATGCAGCACCAGTTTGGAATCCACACCTAGTCAAGCACGTCAAGAAATTAGAGAAAGTGCAAAGGTTTGCAACAAGACTAGTCCCAGAGCTACGGGGATTGTCCTACGAAGAAAGGTTGAGGGAAATCGGCCTGACGACACTGGAGGACAGGAGGGTCAGGGGAGACATGATAACGACATATAAAGCACTGCGCGGAATAGACAAGGTGGACAAAGACGGGATGTTCCAGAGATGGGACACAGACACAAGAGGTCACAATTGGAAGTTGAAGACTCAGATGAATCAAAGGGATGTTAGGAAGTATTTCTTCAGTCATAGAGTAGTCAGGCCATGGAATAGCCTAGAAAGGGATGTAGTGGAGCAGGAACCATACATAGTTTTAAGGCGAGGTATGATAGAGCTCAGGGGCAGGGAGAGAGAGGACCTAGTAGTAATCAGCGAAGAGGCGGGGCCAGGAGCTGTGACTCCACCCCTGCAACCACAAATAGGTGAGTACACACAGACACAGACACACACACACACTCACACACACACACACACACACACACACACACACACACACACTCACACACACACACTCACACACATACGCACACACACACACAACACACACACACACACACCCACACACACTCACACACACACACACACACACACACACACACACACACACACACACACACACACACCACACACACACACACACACACACACAACACACACACACACACACACTGTACACACACTAACAACATACATACAATAAACTCCCTCTAATTAAAGCTTGTATCTTTACTCACATACAAACTCACACTTATTTCTGCTTATACAAGACGTAAAAATTTGGAGAGAGATAGAAAGTTTGAGTTTGTTGTGAGGGTGATGTAAGCAGCGTCGGGATGACATTTCCCATGTCAGGGAGGCTGACAAATTGTCTCGTGAATATTTTTGTTGCTTGGAGATACAAATCTGTGGGTGTGGAGAGATAGTTCTAGCAAGAGTCATATGTCTGTGTGATACAGGGGAGAGAGAGAGTGAATGAGACAGAGAGAAACAGAGAGAAGAGACTTCTTACACCTACGTTACCAGGTATCACACATGAACAACACCTGCGCCACCAGGTATCACACACACAACCATGTTTCCTCTGATCCATTAAACTCTCTCTGATCCCTAATATAAAACCCCCTTTAAGAATTAACACGCCTGGCGGCTCTTACAATCTTTTTCATTTCCTCTCAAAACCTTATATTTTCCGGGAGTGTTTTTCACCCCAGGTGTCGTCTGAACTTGTAAATATATATAAGAGAGAGAAAAATCTCTATGTTTGAGCAGTGATATAGTCAGAGGAGAGACATTTTTTCAGCTCGACGTGTTTGATCTCAAACAGATCGTCAAATCTCATGAGATAAGCAAGGGCTCCTCGCTAAAACTGTCGGAGATAGGGAGACAGGTCTCTTCAAGAGATAGGGGTCGGTAAGTTCCCCAGAGAGGTAATAAGGCTCTGCAGGTCCCCCAGAGAGATAATAGGACTCCGTAGGTTCTCTAGAGAGATAATAAGACACTGTAAGTCCCCCAGAGAGATAGTAAGACTCCCAAAGAAATAACAAGGATCGGTAGGTCCCCCGAGAGAGATAATAAGGCTCTGTAGTCCCCCTAGAGAGATAATGATGGGAAGGACACTGTGAAATTAGCATTAAATACCTTGGGTCGACTTTTGTTACCACACCTGGTCTTGGGGCGACAAGTACCACCCTGGTCTTGGGGTCGACTAGTCCCACCTGTTTTTTTTTTTTTTTTTTTTCCCCCCCCCCCTTTTTTTTTTTTACATGTAAAACCTGGCGGGGGGACCAGGGTTTCCCCACCCGGGTTTTGGGGTCGAAGGGACCCCCACCTTTTTTGGGGGCGCTAGTTACCACACCCGGCTTGG
>NC_069414.1:48300680-48410680 GCF_026875155.1 Cherax quadricarinatus
ACTCACCATCCCTCACTACCACCATCCTCACTACCACCATCCCTCACTACCACCATCCCCACTACCACCATCCCTCACACCATCCCCCCCCACACACCACTCCCTCACTACCACCATCCCTACTACCACCATTTCCCCCACTACCACCAAACCCTCACTACCACCATCCCTCACTACCACCTCCCTATACCCATCCTACTACCATCTACTACCACCATCCCTGATACCACCCTCCCCGACTACCACCATCCCTGACTACCACCATCCTCACTACCACCAAACCCTGACTACCCCCATCCCTGACTACCAACCATACCTCCTACTTTCCACCATCCCTGACTACACACCATCCTGACTACCACCATCCCTGACTACCACCATCCCTGGACTACCACCATCCCCACTTTCCACCATCCCTGACTACCACCCCTTTCCCCTCCCTGACTACCCACCATCCCTGACTACCACCATCCCCCCACTACCACCATCCCTGACTACCACCACCACTCACATTAACCACCATCCCTGACTACCACCATCCCTGACTACCACATCCCTACTACCACCATCCCCGATACCACCAACCCTGACTACCACCATCCCTACTACCACCATCCCCGACTACCCAACCCATCCCTGACTACCACCATCCCCGGGCTACCACCATCCCTGACTACCACCCCTCCCTGGATACCACCATCCCTACTAAACCCCCATCCCCGTAAACCGACACCAACCCTTACTACCACCTCCCTACTACCACCCCCCTACTAAACCCCCCTGACTACCACAACTGACTACCACCTCCTACTACCCCCTCCCTGACTACCACCATCCCTGACTACCACCATCCTGACTACCACCATCCCTCACTACCCCATCCTATACCACCAAACCCTGATACCACCATCCCGACTTTCCACCATCCCTGATTTCCACCATCCCTACTACCACCATCCCCGACACCACCATCCCTGACTACCACCATCCTGACTACCAAAATCCCTCACTACACCATCCCACTACCACCAACCCTGACTACCACCAAACCCTGACTACCCCATCCCTGATTTCCCCCATCCCTGACTAACCACCATTTCCCCCACTACCACCATCCTGACTACCACCATCCCTAATACCACCACTCCACCAACCTACTACCACATCCTCACTACCACCACCCTCTACCACCATCCCTGACTACCCCCATCCTGACTACCACCATCCCTGACTACCACCATCCCTATACCACCATCCCTGACTACCACCATCCCCATCACACCCCCATACCAATCCCTGATACCACCAACCCTGACTACCACCATCCCTACTACCCCCCCTGACTACCACCATCCTGACTACCACCATCCCTGACTACCCACCCATCCCCCTGCTACCACCACCCTGGCTACCACCATCCCTGACTTTCCACCATCCTGATACCACCATCCCTGGGCTACCACCATCCCTGACTACCACCATCCTGACTCCACCATCCCTGACTCCACCATCCCTGACTACCCCATCCCTGACTAACACCATCCCCGACTACACCATCCCTGACTACCCACCCAACCCCTCCCCGCTACCACCATCCCTGGCTACCACCATCCCTACTAACTCAAAATCCCCGGGCTACCACCACCCTGACTACCACCATCCCTGACTACCACCATCCCTGACTACCACCACCCTGACTCCACCTCCATCCCCGACTACCCACCATCCTACTACCACCATCCCTGACTACCACCATCCCTGACTACCACCATCCCTCACTACCACCATCCCTGACTACCACCATCCCTGACTACCACCATCCCTGACTACCACCATCCCTGACTACCCATCCCTGACTAACCACCATCCCTGACTACCACAACCTACTACCACCATCCCTGACTACCACCATCCCTGACTACCACCATTTCCCGGACTATAACCACCATCCTGACTACCCCCATCCCCTACATACCACCATCCAAATCATCCTGACTACCACCATTCCCTGACACCACCATCCCCCCACTACCACATCCCTGACTACCACCATCCCTGACTACCACCATCCCTGCTACCATCCCGACTACCACACATCCCTTTACTACCACCATCCCTGACTACCACCATCCCCGACTACCACCCCTCCCTCACTTACCACCCTATCCTCCCACTACCACCATCCCACTACCACCATCCTGACTACCCATCCCCGATACCCATCCCTGACTACCACCATCCCTAATACCACATCCCTGACTACCACCATCCCTGACTACCACCAAACCCTGACTACCACCATCCCTGACTACCACCATCCCCGATACCACCATCCCCGATACACCATCCGACTCCCATCCCCGACTACCACCATCCTGACTACCACCATCCCTGACTACCACCATCCCTGACTACCCATCCCTGACTACCACATCCCTGACTACCCCCATCCTCCACCACCCTGACTACCCACATCCCTGACTACCACCATCCCTGACTACCCCCATCCCTGCTACCAAACCCTCCCTGACTACCACACCCCACACCCCCACCCTGACTACCACCATCTGACTACCACCCTCCCTGACTACCACCATCCCTCTACTCACCATCCTGATTCCACCATCCTGACTACCACACCTGACTACCACCATCCCTGACTACCACCATCCCCGACTACCACCCTCCCTGACTACCACCATCCCTGACTACCACCATCCTGACTACCCCCCATCCCGACTACCACCATCCCTCACTACCACCCCCCTACTACCACCATCCCTGACTACCACCATCCCTGACTACCACCATCCCACTACCACCATCCCTGACTACCACCATCCCTGACTACACAACCCATCCACCCCGACTACCACCATCCCTGACTACCACCATCCCTGACTACCACCCTCCCTGACTACCACCATCCCTGACTACCACCTCCCTGACTACCCCCATCCCTACTACCACCTCCCTACTACCACCTCCCTGACTACCACCAACCTGACTAACCACCACCCTACTAACCCCCATCCCTACTACCACCATCCCTGACTACCACCATCCTGACTACCACCCCCCTGACTACCACCATCCCTGACTACACCATCCCTGACTAACCACCATCCCTGACTACCACCACCCTGACTTTCCACCATCCCCTTTACTACCACCATCCGACTACCACCATCCCTGACTACCACCCATCCCCCTGACTACCACCATCCCTGACTAAACCCCCATCCCTGACTACCACCATCCCCGACTAAACCCCCATCCCTGACTACCACCACCCTGACTACCACCATCCCTGACTTTCCACCCAAACCCTGACTACCACCAACCTGACTACCACCATCCCTGACTACCACCATCCCGAACTACCCACCCCATCCCCGACTACCACCTCCCTGACTACCACCATCCCTGTACCACTCCGCACCACCTCCTGACTAAACACCCGACCCCATCCCTGACTACCACCATCCCTTGACTACCACCAACCTGACTACACCATCCCTGACTACCACCATCCCCCACTACCACCCTCCCTGACTACCACCATCCCCGACTACCACCATCCTGACTACCACCATCCCTGACTACCACCAACCCTACTACCCCATCCCCGACTACCACCTCTCTGACTACCACCATCCCCGACTACACCATCCCTGACTACCACCATCCCCGAACACCACCTATCCCTGACTACCACCATCCCTGACTACCACATCCCTGACTACACCATCCCTGATCCACCCTGAATACCACCATCCCTGACTACCACCATCCCTGACTACCACCATCCCTACTACCCATCCCTACTACCACCACCTGACTACCACCATCCCTGACTACCACCATCCCTGCTACCACCATCCCTGAATACCACCATCCTGACTACCACCACCCTGACTACCACCATCCCTGACTACCCCCATCCTGACTACCACCCTCCCTGATACCCATCCCTGACTACCCCCAACCCGACTACCACCATCCCTGACTACCACCATCCTGACTACCACCATCCCGACTACCACCATCCCCGACTACCACCATCCCTGACTACCCCCAACCCTGACTACCACCATCCCTGACTAACCACCATCCCATCCTATACCCAACCATCCCCACTGATACCACCATCCCTGATAACCACCATCCCTGACTACCACCATCCCTGACTACCACCATCCCTGACTACCACCATCCCTGACTACCACCATCCCTGACTACCACCATCCCTGACTACCACCATCCCTGACTACCACCAACCCTGATACCACCATCCCTATACCACCATCCTGACTACCACCTCCCTGACTACCACCAACCCTGACTACCACCATCCCTCACTACCCCACCCTTCCACCCCTGACTACCACCATCCTGACTACCACCACCCTGATACCACCACCCTGACTACCACCACCCTGACACCACCATCCCTGACTACCACCATCCCTGACTACCACCATCCCTGACTACCACCAACCCTGACTACACCACCCTACCACCATCCCACTACCACCAACCATGACTACACCATCCTGACTACCACCATCCCTGACTACCACCAACCCTGACTACCACCATCCCTGACTACCACCATCCCTGACTACCACCAACCCTGACTACCACCATCCCTGACTACCACCATCCCTGACTACCACCATCCCTCATACCCATCCCTATACCACCATCCCTGAAAACTACTCACCCTCCCTGACTACCACCAACCCTGACTACCACCATCCCTGCTAACCCCCATCCCTGACTACCACCATCCCTGACTACCACCATCCCTACTACCACCATCCCTCACACCACCATCCCTACTACCAAACCAACCCTGAAATACCACCATCCCCGACTACCACCAAACCCTGACTACCAAACCCTCCCTGAAATACCACCACCCCGACTACCACCTCCCTGACTACCACCAAACCCTGACTACCACCCCCCTGACTCCACCATCCCTACTACCACCACCCTAAACCACCATAACCCTCGACTACCACCTCCCTCACTACCCCATCCCTGCACTACCACCATCCCTCTCCACCATCCCTACTACCACCCACCCTACTACCCACCATCTCCTCACTCCACCATTCCCCCACTACCACCAACTGCACTACCCCATCCCTCCTCCACCATCCCTACTACCCACCCATACCCTCCTTTCTACCATCCCTGACTTCACAACATCCTGACTACCACCCCTGACTACCACCTCCCTGATACACCATCCTACTACCCCAATCCCTCACTACCACCATCCCTCATTACCACCATCCCTGACTACCACCATCCCTACTACCACCCTCCCTCACTACCACCATCCCTCACTACCACCATTCCCACTACCCCCATCCCTGACTACCACCATTACTGACTACCACCATCCCCCTCCAACTATACCACCATCCCTGTCCACCTTACTACCCCCATCCCTGACTACCCCATCCTTTACTACCACCATCCCTGACTACCACCATCCTGACTTTCCACCATCCCCACCCCACTCCCATCTTCCCTTCTACTACCCCATCCTGACTACCACCCTCCTTTCTACCCACCCAACCCCTGCTTCCACCAAACCCTACTACCACCATCCCTACTACCACCATCCCTACACCACCATCCTGACTCCACCCTCCCTACTACCCCATCCCTACTAACACCAACCCTACAACCACCATCTTACTACCACCATCCCTACTACCACCATCCCTACTACCACCATCCCACTACCACCATCCCTTACTACCCCATCCCTACTACCCCATCCCCACTACCACTATCACTGTACCACCATCCCTGACTACCCCATCCTTGACTACCCCCATCCCCGAATCCCCCATCCCTGATACCCCCATCCCTACTACCACCATCCTGACTTTCCACCCCCTGCTTTCCACCATCCCTACTACCCCATCCTCTACCACCATTCCCTATACCACCATCCTACTACCACCATCCCACTCCACCATCCCTACTACCACCATCCCTTCCCACCCCATCCTGACTACCCACCCTGACTACCACCATCCTGACTACCACCATCCCTACTACCACCATCTCCTGCACACCATCCTTGCCCAACTACAACCATCCCTTTACTACCACCATCTTTACTACCACCCTCCTTACTACCCCACCCGACTACCCCATCCTGACTACCACCTCCCTTACTACCACCATCCTGGTACCACCATCCTTGACTACCACCCTCCTGAATACCACCATCCCCTGATTTCCACCATCCCTTGACTACCCCATCCCTGACTAAACCCCCTGACTTCAAACATTAACCAAAAACCCGAACTACCACCATCCCTGACTACCACCAATACAACTACAATCTGACCTCCACCACTACAACCACCACCCTACTACCACCTCCTTGAACTACACCACCTGACCCACCCAACCTGACTACCACCATCTGAACTACCCCATCCGACCTACCACAAATCCCTTTCACCAACTGAACTCCCCAACCAACAAAACCAACCCTTAACAACCACCACCCACTGACTACCACACCTTGACTACCACCCCTGGAATCCACCATCCCTGATTTACCACCATCAGCCCACCACCACAACTACACCTCCCTACCCACCACCCCCTGAACTACCCCCCAACTACCCTCTGCCCACCATCCTGCTACCACCACCTGACTACCACCACCCTACCCACCACAACTGGCACCTTACAACCCACTGACTACCACCAACTGACCCACCACCACTGAAAATACCACCACCCTGACTACCACAACTTGCATCCACCATCCCTGACTACCACCATGAACTACACATCACCTTCCCCCTGACTTACCCAACTATAATACACACCCATCGCTACCCCCATTTCCCTCAACTACCACCCCCTTGACCTACCACCCATCTGGGAACCACCACACTTGACCCACCACCACCTGAATACCACCTCCCTGAAATACCCCACAATAGATCCCCCCACTACCAACCTACCCTACATACCACCCCACCAATCTGATCTACCACCACAACTACAACTTTCCACCAAACTAGCAACCCACCACCCAACTGACTACACCAAACAACTACAACCTACTTAAACTAGCACCTACCACCAAACTAAAACCTACCACCACAACTAGCCCCTCCACCCCAATTAGCAATCTACCACAACTAGGGAACCACCACACAACCTAGCATCTACAAACCCCAACAGCAACTACTCCCAAACCAACACTACAATCCCCCCAACTACATCTCCACCACAAATAGCACCTCCCACAAAAACCAACCAACTTCTAAACCAAAAAAATAACAACCTACCACCACAACTAGCAACCTACCACCACAACTAGAAACCTACCACCACAACTAGCAGCCTACCACCACAACTAGCGGCCTACCACCACTATTAGCAGCCTACCGCCACAACTAGCAGCCTACCACCACAATTAACAACCTACCACCACAACTAGAAGCCTACCACCACAATTAGCAGCCTACCACCACAACTAGCAGTCTACCACCACAACTAGCAGCCTACCTTCACAACTAGCAATCTACCACCACAACTAGCAACCTACCACCACAACTAGCCAACTACCACCACAACTAGCAGCCTACCACCACAACTAGCAGTCTAGCACCACAACTAGCAGCCTACCTCCACAACTAGCAGTCTAGCACCACAACTAGCAGCCTACCACCACAACTAGCAGCCTACCTTCACAACTAGCAGTCTAGCACCACAACTAGCGGTCTACCACCAGAACTAGCAACGTACCACCAGGACCTGAAGACAGGGAGGTTAGGGGACCTTCCCCCATGAACAGGTCATGGACAGGGGCCTCCCTCCCTCCGGCGGATGCTGCATCTCGCTATCCTCCCGCTCTCTTAGTCTATTCTCCATCTTCCCCACGCTTCCATCTATCCCTTTCTTCCTCCCCAATCACACGCCTGCTACATATCCTTCAGTTATCGTCTGTTTCCACATTCTTTCCTCCTCTGCTGCTTCCTACACATTCGTATACGAGAGCATCGTTCTCAGTCCTCCGCCACCCCCTCCATTCATCTCCCACGTTCATCCACAGCATCCCATCCGCTACCTCCTTCCCATCGTCTTCTCTATCTTCTCCTCCTCATTCTTCTCTCCTTATTAGAATCTCCATACATCTATGTATATGGGATTCGTGCACTGATGATGTGACTTGGACCTGACTAGCTTAGGGCAGTAGGTGCCTTGGACCTGACTAGCTTAGGCCAATAGGTAACTTGGACCTGACTAGCTTAAGCCAATAGGTGACTTGGACCTGACTAGCTTAAGCCAATAGGTGACTTGGACCTGACTAGCTTAGGCCAATAGGTGACTTGGGCCTGACTAGCTAAAGCCAATAGATGACTTGGTCCTGACTAGCTTAAGCCAATAGGTGACTTGGACCTGACTAGCTTAAGCCAATAGGTGACTTGGACCTGACTAGCTTAGGCCAATAGGTAACTTGGGCCTGACTAGCTAAAGCCAATAGATGACTTGGACCTGACTAGCTTAAGCCAATAGGTGGCTTGGACCCGACTAGTTTAAGCCAATAGGTGACTTGGGCCTGACTAGCTTAAGCCAATAGGTGACTTGGACCTGACTAGCTTAAGCCAATAGGTGACTTGGACCTGACTAGCTAAAGCCAATAGGTGACTTGGACCTGACTAGCTTAAGCCAATAGGTGACTTGGACCTGACTAGCTTAAGCCAATAGGTGACTTGGACCTGACTAGCTTAAGCCAATAGGTGACTTGGACCTGACTAGCTTAAGCCAATAGGTGACTTGGACCTGACTAACTTAAGAACATAAGAACATAAGAAAGAAGGAACACTGCAACAGGCCTACTGACCCATGCGGAGCAGGTTCATGTCCCCCCCCCCCGGAATTAGCCCAATGACCCACCCAGTCTGGTCATCTCCACTCAAGGAGTTAGCACTGCACCAGACCCAGCAGCACAAGCTAGTCAGGTCCAACTCACACCCACCCGCACCCACTCATGTATTTATCTAACCCATTCTTAAAACTACACAACGTTTCAGCCTGAATAACTGTACTCGGGAGTTTGTTCCACTCATCCACAACTCTATTACCAAACCAGTGCTTTCTTATATCCTTCCTGAATCTGAATTTTTCCAACTTGAAACCATTACTGCAAGTCCTGTCTTGGCTGGAAATTTTCAGCACGCTATTTACATACCTTTATTTATTCCTGTTTTCCATTTATACACCTCGATCATATCCCCCTAATTCTACGCCTTTCGAGAGAGTGCAGATTCAGGGCCCTCAGTCTATCCTCATAGGGATGATTTCTGATACATGGGATCATCTTTGTCATCCTCCTCTGTACGTTTTCCAGAACATTTATATCCATTCTGTAATACGGTGACCAGAACTGAGCAGCATAATCTAAATGAGGCCTAACCAAGGATATATAGAGTTGAAGAACAGCCTGAGGACCTCTATTATTTATACTTCTAGATATGAAGCCAAGAATTCTGTTAGCGTTATTGCAAACACTAATGCACTGTTGTCTTGGTTTTAGATTACTGCTAACCAGAACTCCTAAATCCTTTTCGCAATCGGTAGTATTAAGATCTACATTATTTAGTTTATATGTGGCATGGTTATTTAACTGTCCAACATTTAGAACTTTGCATTTGTCAATATTAAACTGCATCTGCCACTTCTCCGACCATTGCATCAGTCTATTCAAATCATCCTGGAGTGCTCTAGTGTCCTCATTAGAATGAATTGGACAGCCTATTTTGGTGTCATCAGCAAATTTGCTTATGTCGCTATGTATTCCCTCATCTATGTCGTTTATGTAAATTGTGAACAACAACGGGCCCAACACTGACCCCTGAGGAACACCGCTTGTGACGTGCCCCCATTCTGATTTCTCCCCATTTATGCAAACTCTCTGCTGTCTATTTGTCAGCATGCCTCTACCCAGGAAAAAATTTCTCCTCTATTCCGTGTGCCTTAAGTTTCCTCATAGCCTCTGGTGTGGAACTCTGTCGAAAGCCTTACTGAAGTCCATATACACAATATCATATTCATTACCATGATCTACCTCCTCAAACACCTTAGTGAAAAAAGTTAGTAAATTCGTAAGACAGGAACGCCCTTTGAAACCGTGTTGAGATTCATTATTCAATTTATGCCTATCAAGATGGCTACGAATTGCTTAGGCAATTATTGATTCCATAAATTTTCCCACTATGGAGGTAAGGCTTATTGGTCTATAGTTCGAAGCCAAGGACCTGTCATATGCCTTGTAAATAGGTATTACATTTGTCATTTTCCACTTATCAGGCACTATGCCAGCTTGTAGTGTTATGTTAAAAAGATTAGCCAAAGGTATGCTAAGTTCCTCTTTACATTCCTTTAACACCCTTGCAAACAGTTCATCAGGATCTGGGGATTTGTTAGGTTTTAGTTTATTTGTCTGAGGGCCATATCACTAGTTACTGCAATCGTACATAGTTTATCATCCTGTTCTACATAATCTATTATTTCAGGAATATCGCTAGTATTTTCCTGGGTGAAACTGAGAGGAAGTAGGTATTTAGAATTACCACAAATCCTTTATCACTGTCAGTGATCTGACCAGAGTTACTCTTAAGTGGGCCAGTCTTGTCCTAATCTTACTTCTGTATACCTGAAAGAACCTTTTGGGTTGTCTTTGAATCCCTTGCGACCTTAGCCTCATAATCCCTTTTTGCTTTTCTTATTCCTTTCTTTATTTCTCTCTTTAATAGAATATATTGATTTCTTAACTGCCCATCCCCTCTTTTGATACGCCTATATATGCCTCTCTTTTGCCCAGTGAGATGTTTTAATCTATTGTTCATCCATTTGGGATCATTTTTGTTAGATCTAATTTCCCTACTCGGAACAAAAGTTGTCTGGGCAGCTAGAACTATGCTCTGAAAAACGTCATATTGGCAACCAAGATCACCTACCTGACCCATAGTCAGGACATCCCAGTTTAGCCCACCCAGGTAATTTTTCAGTCCCATGAAGTCGGCCAAGCGAAAATCTGGGACAGAGATTTGATTGCAGTTATCTGGGTAATTCCATGATATATTGAAACTAAGTGATTTGTGATCACTTTCCCCAAGCTCATCATTAACCTCAAGATTATTAATTAGTGAATCTTTGTTGGCAAGAACCAAGTCAAGCAGATTGTTTCCTCTAGTTGGTTCTGTCACAACCTGATCTAAAAAGCAATCCTAAACCGTATCAAGAAAGTCACTAGACTCAAGATTTCTTGTCATATTGTTCCAATCAATTTGTCTAAAGTTAAAATCTCCCATTATCACAACATTTTCATATCTAGATGCCTTATGAATTTCGTCCCATAACAGTTTACTGCACTCCCTATCAAGGTTTGGTGGCCTATAAATTACACCCAAAATTAATTTGTCACGTCCCTCGAGAAACTGTAGCCAAACAGATTCTGTGTTCGATGTTTCTAATCTTATATCATGTCTAAGACAACAATTTAAATTTTCTGACATACATCGCCACACCACCACCCTTCCTGTTGACCCTATCAGTATGGAATAGTTTATAACCCTGTATGTTGCATTCAGAAGGCATTTCTCTATCTTTCAGGTTGAACCAGTTCTCTGTTATACCAATAATACCTATATTGCCTACACTTGCAAGTAATCTTAGCTCATCTATCTTATTTCTTAGACTCCTACTATTTGTATAGTAAATCTTAAGGGAGCTAGTCACTCGTTGCCCTCTACTGTCTCTCTTTGTTTGTTGATCAATTGATTTGCCATTACTAGCAACTTTATTTTGAATATTGTCTTTTAAACATATCCCTGAGGTATCCCGGTAATAACTGCTGTTTTAACCCTAATACTGCAGCCTGATTGTTTCCCACAAACACCCATACCTCTATAATCTATCAGTTTAAATTCCTAGACAAGTCATCAATTACCCTCTCAATTGAATTGGCTAATGCAACCACTCCATCCCAGAGAGATGAACCCCATCCCTTGCATACATATCACGTTTGCCAAAGAATAGGTCCTAGTTATCAATGAATGGGATTGCAAGTTCCTTGCAGTACCTGTCTAGCCAGCAATTTATACCAATTGCCCTAGACATCCATTCATTGCCCACTCCCTTTCTAGGCAAGATGCTACATATGACTGGGATCCCTCCCTTAGACCTAACTACTTCTATGGCTGACCTGTACTTATCCAGCAGCTCCTCTCTCCTGCCCTTCCCAATGTCATTACCCCCAGCACTAAGACACACAATGGGCTTGTTCCCATTACCTGCCATAATATTATCCGTAATATTATAAGCCAATAGGTGATTTGGAGCTGCTCACACTACTGAAACCTTTCAACTCAGACTGACAAAACTGAAGACTCCCCGGTCAGACTGATGCTACAGTAGCACCACTATAGTGTTGTTAATGGTACTACAGTAATACCAGTATAAAGGTGTTAGTGGTGCTACAGTACCACCAGTATAAAAATGTTAATGGTGCTACAGTACCACCAGTATAAAGGTGTTAATGTTGCTACAGTAACAACAGTATAAAGGTGTTAATGGTGCTACAGCAACACCAACATGAAGGTGTTAATGGTGCTACAGTAACACCAGTATGAAGGTGTCAATGGTGCTACAGTAACACCAGTATAAAGGAATTAATGGTGCTACAGTAACACCAGTATAAAGGTGTTAATGGTGCTACAGTAACACCAGTATAAAGGCATTAATGGTGCTACAGCAACACCAGTATAAAGGTGTTAATGGTGCTACGGTAACACCAGTATAAAGGTGTTAATGGTGCTACAGTAACACCAGTATAAAGGTGTTATGGTGCTACAGCAACACCAACATAAAGGTGTTAATGGTGCTACAGTAACACCAGTATGAAGGTGTCAATGGTGCTACAGTAACACCAGTATAAAGGTATTAATGGTACTACAGTAACACCAGTATAAAGGTGTTAATGGTGTTACAGTAACACCAGTATAAAGGTGTTAATGGTGCTACAGTAACACCAGTATAAAGGTGTTAATGGTGCTACAGTAACACCAGTATAAAGGTGTTAATGGTGTTACAGTAACATCAGTATAAAAGTGTTAATGGTGCTACAGTAACACCAGTATAAAGGTGTTAATGGTGCTACAGTAACACCAGTATAAAGGTGTTAATGGTGCTACAGTAACACCAGTATAAAGGTGTTAATGGTGCTACAGTAACACCAGCATAAAGGTGTTAATGGTGCTACAGTAACACCAGTATAAAGGTGTTAATGGTGCTACAGTAACACCAGTATAAGGGTGTTAATGGTGCTACAGTAACACCAGCATAAAGGTGTTAATGGTGCTACAGTAACACCAGTATAAAGGTGTTAATGGTGCTACAGTAACACCAGTATAAAGGTGTTAATGGTGCTACAGTAACACCAGTATAAAGGTGTTAATGGTGCTACAGTAACACCAGTATAAAGGTGTTAATGGTGCTACAGTAACACCAGTATAAAGGTGTTAATGGTGCTACAGTAACACCAGTATAAAGGTGTTAATGATACAAACACTGACATTATACCAACATAATATTTCATATGTGATAAATATCTTGGTGTTTTTAAAACAAAATATTGTGATGAGGGAGAGAGAGAGAGAGAGAGAGAGAGAGAGAGAGACAGACAGACAGACAGACAGACAGACAGACAGACAGACAGACAGACAGACAGACAGACAGACAGACAGACAGACAGACAGACAGACAGAGCTCGCCACCATCGACTGGAATGCTCTTCTCCAAGGGGATGTTGCCAACCAAGTGAAAGCCTTCACTGGACACATCCTTAATCTACAACAAGAACACATTCCTCACCGGCAATATGTGACGAAGCCTACAGATCAGCCTTGGTTTGGCTTTGTAGAGAGGCTGTTACTGCTAAGTACAAAGCATGGCGAAGGTATAAGAGACATCCTACCACCTATAACAGGAACTTGCACACGCAAGCCTGTAGGCATATGGGTGATGTTCAAAAGTGGGCCATTGCTAAATGGGAGGTGGACACTTAAAGAAAGTTAGCATCAGGTAGGGTAGGCTCCAAAACCTGGTGGTCCCTGGTCAAGGACAGACAAGGTTATCTGCCTGATGAACTTATTCCACCTCTAAATCAACAGGATGGGACCACCTCTACTAGTAGTCAAGAGAAGGCGGACCTCTTTGCTGAACACTTTGCTACCAAAATGCAAGTTCCTGATCCAGCAAGGGACCCTCCTTGGCTAGCTGCAAGAACTGTGTCAAAACTGTCAGTGGTGACAATAAGGCAGGAGGAGGTGCATTTCCTACTTAAATCGCTTGACCAAGAAAAGGCTGTGGGCCCAGACAAGTTGAGCCCAAGATTGTTGAGAAGATGTGCAGACCAGCTAGCAGCACCTCTAACTCGCATCTTTCAGCACTGCCTAGTACAGTATAAATGGCCCTCTCTATGGAAAGAGGCAAATGTAGTCCCTGTTCACAAAAAGAAGAGCAGAGCAAAATCACAACTACAGACCAGTGTCACTCCTGTCAATCACTGGTAAAATCCTTGAGACAATAATCTCAAGACAAATGACAGAGTTTTTTGACTACCACTCACTACTTTGTGATCGTAAATATGGCTTCAGGAAAGGTTACTCTGCTGCTGATCTGTTGTTAAACCTCTCCACTAAGTGGCACCAGTCACTGGATGAATCCAAAGTCAGCTGTGTGGTAGCACTGGACATTGCTGGCGCATTCGACCGGGTGTGGCACCAGGCCCTCTTAGCAAAACTTCAAGCACTGGGAATTGCAGGCTCTACGCTATGTCTCCTCAGTGATTACCTTCATGGTAGATCTCTAAGTGTAGTTCTCAATGGAACGGAATCAGCAAGACATCCTATTGGGGCAAGTGTTCCACAAGGAAGCGTGCTGGGTCCATTGTTATGGAATGTCTACTTCAACGACCTTCTTCATCTCATCCCAGAATCACATGCATATGCAGACGACTGTACACTGACATTCACTTATCCAAGAGAAGAAATGCCAGCTGCTCTAAGCTACATCAATCACCAGCTGAGAGCTATATCAGCTTGGGGAAATAGATGGCAAGTAACATTTGCACCTGAGAAAACGCAAATGATGATCGTCTCTAGGCACCATGATGGGAATGCTGGTGCAGTAGTAAGGATGAATGGGAGGATGTTGGCACCTGGAGAAGAAGTTGATATCCTTGGGGTGAAATTTGACTCCAAACTAACCATGAAGAACCATGTTGTAAATCTTGCAAACAAGGCAGCCAGGAAGCTTACAGCACTTCGCCGTATCTCCCATCTGCTTGACAGTAGGGGTTGCAAGATCCTGTACGAGGCACAAGTACGCTCGCACCTTGAGTATGCTCCACTTTCTTGGTTTGCCTGCCCCCCCCCCCTCACATCTGCGACTGCTTGACAGAGTAGAGAACAGAGCAAGACGTCTCACCTCTCGCCTGGACCCATCCTGGATAGATCTGTCATTTCAGCAGAGCCTTCAACATAGGAGGGATGTGGGTGGCCTTACTGTTATGTACAAGGCCAATATTGTCAAAATACCACACTTGGATCCACTTCGAGGACAGCGTGAAACAAGCTTTTATGCCACAAGACGGGCAGAAGCAGCAACTTCATTCTGGCTGTACCCTTCTCCGAACATCACACCATCTGGATAATACATACCCAGGATGACTCGGTTGGAACCATTCGTACAGCATAATGATTCAACGAATAAAGTCGTTGATCAAATGAAATGCTGGCCACAGATGGCTCCAACTTCATCCTGTTTTCCTACTTGTATGTCTCATAACAATAAAATGCTTTCAAATGAGCTGATGTAGGTGATCACTTTAGCTGTGCTCACTAATCTAGTTAGGAATCCTTAACCCCTGTAACCTAGCTTGTCATAAACAGCTATCTTACTTTCCAACTCCTTGTGAAAACTTCTACAAGTCTGTCTCTGGAGTTCAGATCACTGAGTCTAGACCGTGCGCGTCATCACTCAAATGACGTCCTTCTCTTCACTCTCCTCTCTCACTCGTCTCTCTCTCTCATCCCTCTCCTCTACGTACATCACTCGCTCCCTACTCCTCACACTCCTCTCTCTACTCTCAAGTACTCTCCCTCTCTCTCTCTCTCCTCTCCTCTCTCTCTCTCTACTACCTCCTCTCTCTCTACTCCTCTCTCCTCTCTCTCTCCTCTCTCTCCCTCTCTCTCCTCTCTCTCTCTCTCCGTGTCCCATTCCCTCAGGACATGGTAAGGAAATTGCTTTGATATTCAGAAGCAATCCCAAAGTCAGTCATTGCTCATTAGTCTTGTTATATATGACTAGACCAAGTGTGTGTGCGTGTGTGTGTGTGTGTGTGTGTGTGTGTGTGTGTGTGTGTGTGTGTGTGTGTGTGTGTGTGTGTGTGTGTGTGTGTGTGTGTGTACTCACCTAGTTGAGGTTGCGGGGGTCGAGTCCGAGCTCCTGGCCCAGCCTCTTCACTGATCGCTACTAGGTCACTCTCCCTGAGCTGTGAGTTTTATCATACCTCTGCTTAAAGCTATGTATGGATCCTGCCTCCACTACATCGCTGCCCAAACTATTCCACTTACTGACTACTCTGTGGCTGAAGAAATACTTCCTAACATCCCTGTGATTCATCTGTGTCTTCAACTTCCAACTGTGTCCCCTTGTTACTGTGTCCAATCTCTGGAACATCCTGTTTTTGTCCACCTTGTCAATTCCTCTCAGTATTTTGTATGTCGTTATCATGTCCCCCCTATCTTTCCTGTCCTCCAGTGTAGTCAGGTTGATTTCCCTTAACCTCTCCTCGTAGGACATAACTCTTAGCTCTGGGACTAGTCTTGTTGCAAACCTTTGCACTTTCTCTAGTTTCTTTACGTGCTTGGCTAGGTGTGGGTTCCAAACTGGTGCCGCATACTCCAATATGTTCCTAACGTACACGGTGTACAGGGTCCTGAATGATTCCTTATTAAGATGTCGGAATGCTGTTCTGAGGTTTGCTAGGCGCCCATATGCTGCAGCAGTTATTTGGTTGATGTGCGCTTCAGGAGATGTGCCTGGTGTTATACTCACCCCAAGATCTTTTTCCTTGAGTGAGGTTTGTAGTCTCTGGCCCCCTAGACTGTACTCCGTCTGCGGTCTTCTTTGCCCTTCCCCAATCTTCATGACTTTGCACTTGGTGGGATTGAACTCCAGGAGCCAATTGCTGGACCAGGTCTGCAGCCTGTCCAGATCCCTTTGTAGTTCTGCCTGGTGTTCGATCGAGTGAATTCTTCTCATCAACTTCACGTCATCTGCAAACAGGGACACCTCAGAGTCTATTCCTTCCGTCATGTCGTTCACAAATACCAGAAACAGCACTGGTCCTAGGACTGACCCCTGTGGACCCCCCTGGTCACAGGTGCCCACTCTGACACCTCGCCACGTACCATGACTCGCTGCTGTCTTCCTGACAAGTATTCCCTGATCCATTGTAGTGCCTTCCCTGTTATCCCTGCTTGGTCCTCCAGTTTTTGCACCAATCTCTTGTGTGGAACTGTGTCAAACGCCTTCTTGCAGTCCAAGAAATGCAATCCACCCACCCCTCTCTCTTGTCTTACTGCTGTCACCATGTCATAGAACTCCAGTAGGTTTGTGAACAAGGATTTCCCGTCCCCTGAAACCATGTTGGCTGCTGTTGATGAGATCGTTCCTTTCTAGGTGTTCCACCACTCTTCTCCTGATAATCTTCTCCATGATTTTGCATACTATACATGTCAGTGACACTGGTCTGTAGTTTAATGCTTCATGTCTGTCTCCTTTTTTAAAGATTGGGACTACATTTGCTGTCTTCCATGCCTCAGGCAATCTCCCTGTTTCGATAGATGTATTGAATATTGTTGTTAGGGGTACACATAGTGCCTCTGCTCCCTCTCTCAAAAACCCATGGGGAGATGTTATCTGGCCCCATTGCCTTTGAGGTATCTAGCTCACTCAGAAGCCTCTTCACTTCTTCCTCGGTTGTGTGCACTGTGTCCAGCACATGGTGGTGTGCCCCACCTCTCAGTCTTTCTGGAGTGTGTGTGTGTGTGTTGTGTGTGTGTGTGTGTGTGTGTGTGTGTGTGTGTGTGTGTGTGTGTGTGTGTGTGTGTGAGTGTGTGTGTGTGTGAGTGTGTGTGTGTGTGAGTGTGTGGTGTTGTGTGTGTGTGTGTGTGTGTGTGTGTGTGTGTGTGTGTGTGTGTGTGTGTGTGTGAGTGTGTGTGTGTGTGTGTGTGTGTGTGTGTGTGTGTGTGTGTGTGTGTGTGTATGTGTATATGTACTCACCTAATTGTGGTTGCAGGGGTCGATACTCAGCTCCTGGCCCCTCCTCTTCACTGATCGCTACTAGGTCCTCTCCCTCTCTGCTTCCTGAGCTTTGTCATACCTCTTCTTAAAACTATGTATGGTTCCTGCCTCCACTACTTTACTTGCTAGGCTTTTCCACTTCCTGACGACTCTATGACTGAAGAAATACTTCCTAACGTCCCTGTGACTCGTCTGAGTCTTCAGCTTCCAATTGTGACCCCTTGTTTCTGTGTCCCCTCTCTGGAACATCCTATCTCTGTCCACCTTGTCTATTCCCGCAGTATCTTGGTATGTCGTTATCATGTCTCCCCTGACCCTTCTGTCGTCCAGTGTCGTCAGTCCGATTTCCCTCAACCTTTCCTCGTACGACATTCCCCTGAGCTCTGGGACTAGCCTTGTTGCAAACCTTTGTACTTTCTCTAACTTCTTGACGTGCTTGACCAGGTGTGGGTTCCAGACTGGTGCTGCATACTTCAGTATGGGCCTAACATACACAGTGTACAGTGTCTTGAACGATTCCTTATTAAGGTATCGGAACGCTATTCTCAGGTTTGCCAGGCGCCCGTATGCTGCAGCAGTTATTTGGTTGATGTGTGCCTCCGGTGACGTGCTCGGTGTTATGGTCACCCCTAGGTCTTTCTCTCTGAGTGAGGTCTGTAGTCTTTGTCCACCTAGCCTATACTCTGTCTGCGGTCTTCTTTGCCCCTCCCCAATCTTCATGACTTTGCATTTGGCAGGGTTGAATTCGAGAAGCCAGTTTCTGGACCATGTTTCCAGCCTGTCCAGGTCTTTTGCAGTCCTGCCTCATCCTCATCCGATTTAATTCTTCTCATCAGTTTCTCATCATCTGCGAATAGGGACACTTCAGAGTCTATTCCTTCCATCATGTCGTTCGCATATATCAAAAATAGCACTGGTCCTAGAACCGACCCCTGTGGGACCCCGCTCGTCACAGGCGCACACTGTGATACTTCTTCACGTACCATGACTCGTTGTTGCCTCCCTGTCAGGTATTCCCTGATCCATTGCAGTGCCCTCCCTGTTATATGCGCCTGATCCTCCAGCTTCTGCACTAATCTCTTGTAAGGAACTGTGTCAAAGGCCTTCCTGCAGTCCAGGAAAATGCAATCAACCCACCCCTCTCTCTCGTGTCTTACTTCTGTTACCTTGTCATAAAACTCCAGAGGGTTTGTGACACAGGATTTGCCTTCCATGAACCCACGCTGATTTTCATTTATGATCTTGTTCCGTTCCAGGTGTTCCACCACTCTCCTCCTGATAATCTTCTCCATGACTTTGCATACTATACAAGTCAGAGACACAGGTCTGTAGTTTAGTGCCTCGTTTCTGTTTCCTTTCTTAAATATGGGGACTACATTTGCTGTCTTCCATTTCTCAGGTAGTTGGGGGAATTCTGGGGTTGGGAGAGCAGGAGCCCTGGTGGGGGCCTGTGGGGGGTTGCAGTGGAGGTGGAGGAAGAGCTCCCATATGGGGTTGCTGTAGGGGTAGGGTTCGTGGTGCTGGCGGTGGGAACAGAGGGATCGGTGTGTGATGGTTGGTTTAGATTGTTCAGTTGCCTTGGGAGTGTTGTGTTTGGAGTCCTTATGCAGGAGTTTCTGGGGGGTGTGCTTGTCCTTCCACTTGTGCCTGAGTTATTCTGCTCTTCTTTGTCGTTTCTTCCCATTCCTCCTTTCGTTTTTGCACTCTCTCTTTCAGTATCATCCTTTACTCCTTTGTTCTCTCTCGATCGAGGTACACGCTCTTGAACTCCTGTTTGCCTCTCAGCCATGCTTTCTCCTGCAGGATCATGGTTCGAGTTGATTCTGCCTTGAAAATTACTTTGAGAGGCCGTTTCCTTCTCTCTCTGAACCACCCAATTCTCCGAAAATTTGCCACTTGGGTCATGTCTCCCTCGCCTATCACCTTAATGATACCTTCAATCACTTTTCTCTCCTCCTGTTTTCTTTCATCATAAGTTTCCCCTTCAGCTTTGTCTAGCCCATAGACAAAAAATGATCTCTCCCTTTCCGCCTCCCACTGTGACTCTCATTGCATTCTCTGAGGTGTTTTAGCTCCTTCCTGTGGAGTGTTCCTTCCTTCAATCCCTTCCCTAGCTGTGGCCCCTATGCTTATTGGTTTGTCCTTCCTACTCACCTGTTCCTGGCCCCCACAAGTGTCTGGTAAGGTCCCTGCACTTGTCCTAGTTCCTTCAATGTCTTCCAACCTCTCATGCTGTCCTAGTGTGCTCCCTGTCTTTGTTTTGGCCCCGTGTGGGTTTGACAGGACCTCTGCATACTTTTTAGCTTCCATGCTCCCTTCAGACCCTTTGTCTGTGTCTGATGTAAACATTGCTGATGCTACTTCTGTATTATCCTTATCTCTAGGCTGTTTCAGATTTCTCAGCTCCTCTTCTAATCTCTATATTTTGGTTTCTGCTACTGTGGCATGTTACTCCCACCTTCTGCACGCTGCTGCTAACCTCTCCTCCATCTTCCTTGCAAGCTCATCTAGCCTCCTTCCCCAGTCTTCCTCCCTTTTTTTGAGCTCTGCCTCCCAGTCCTCCCTCCCAGATTCGTCCTTGGGGCCCTTTGTTCTCATCCTGGTTCTAGGTTGCCCCATTGCACCACAGAAGGAAGGGGGAGAGATGGTTAGGGGGAGGGGAATAGATGGTTAGGGGAGGGGGATGGATGGTTATGGGGGAGGGGAAGGATGGTTATTGGAGGGAGAGAGATGGTTAGGGGGAGGGGGATAGATGGTTTGGGGGTGGGGGCTAGATGGTTTGGGGGAGGGGTAGGTAGCTAGGGGGAGGGGGAGAGGTGGTTAGGGGAAGGGGGAGTATGTGTATGTGTCAAGTGTATGTGTGCTTGTGTATGTGTCAAGTGTATGTGTGCTTGTGTATGTGTGTGTGCATGTGTGGAGAGAGAGGGATGGGATTAAGGGGGGAGGGGGAGGGGGAGAGAAGGATGAGGGTAGAGTGACCCCTAGAAACCGAGTGTGTGTGTGTGTGATGGGATTAAGGGGGGAGGGGGAGGGGGAGAGAAGGATGAGGGTAGAGTGACCCCTAGAAAACCGAGGTGTGTGTGTGTGTGTGATGGGATTAGAAGAGGAGGGGAAGAGTAGGATGAGGGTAGAGTGATTGCATAGGGTGTGTGTGTGTATGTGTGTGTGTGTGTATGTGTGTGTGTATGTGTGTGTATGTGTGTGTGTGTGTGTGTGTGTGTGTGTGTGTGTGTGTGTGTGTGTGTGTGTGTGTGTGTGTGTGTTTGTGTGTGTGTATGTGTGTGTGAGTGTGTGTGTGTGTGTGTGTGTGTGTGTGTGTATTCGCCTAGTACAGGTGTGTGTGTGTGTGTATGTATGTGTGTATATGTGTGTGTTCGTGTGTTTGGGGGAGGACTGAGGGGGAGATACTGCTAATACATACCAGTAATTCTGAGTTATAAAAAGCGGAAATTGCTACTAGGGTCTAAAGCTTTTATGAGTATCTACCCTTGTGTGTGTGTATGTGTGTGAGGGAGAGATGGTTAGGGGGGGAGGGGAGGGGTTGTTGTGGTTGAAAGATCCGTTATGCCTCTCTGTCGTGTAGGCTCAAATTTAGTCCCAGCTGTCTTTCCTAGTATTAATACTCTCTCCACTTATTGCCCTTTCTGGATTTAAGTATCAATTACTACTAGTTATTATCCTATTCCTTGCTCACATTGAGAGAGGACTTCCTAGCTTCTTAAGTATTCATACTGCTAATAACTACCGGTAGTAATACTACGTTACCCCTCGCTAGACTGCTGTCCTCCTCACACTCTCCTCAACGCTATCTTCACTTTATCTCTGCTGTTTCTACTCTAATTCTGGCAATAGCTTGCAGGAGTGAGTGACCAGTATGTAACAGTGATGCAAGACCAGAATCCAGAGCCTGCAACATGTAACCACAATAGATGAATAATACTTGCACTGGCAGCGGTGCGGTGACAAGTTGCCAGATGCTGATGACGTAGTCGTCGTACATAGGCCTTCTATCACTATTTTGGAGATCCTTCACACGTGATGTTTATAACCATATATGCTCATACATCCCGCGCTCCTTACGTGATTTCACTTTTCACTTATGATAGTATACACTTCACATTACATACACTTCACTTTATATGTATAATGGCACACAACTTGTTGTGACGTCACTGCTTCAGCAGGCCTACTCTGCCACTTTCCCTTATTATATGTTTTATTTTTCCTTTCTCCTTTTGCTTATTAACTTTTTCCCTTTCACTGTATGGTGCCCCACATTTCACTTGTTATCTAGACGCTGGTAATTCTTGAACACCCGCTTCCACACTCACTTTGATCTTTGTATATTTGAATCTGTGTGGCAACAGGTGCCTCCTAGCCACTAACGGTTTGGCACTTTGAAATATTAATGATTTCAGGCTTCCTCTCGACTTTCTTTTTAACTAATAACTTTAGTTATCACTAGTAGGATTGTTCACTGACGTTGTCACTACCACTGATTACTGCTAGCAGTTACTGCACTCCTTAAAAACGCTAAGGTTCTCGGAGCCCTGTGCACCCACGTCTGCGTGACTCTGTGTGTGTGTGTGTGTGTGTGTGTGTGTGTGTGTGTGTGTGTGTGTGTGTGTGTGTGTGTGTGTGTGTGAGTATGGTGTGCTGATGGTGTGATGGAGTGTAGTGGTGTGCTGATGTACAGTAGTGTGATGTACACGGTAGTTTACAGTATACATCATCCTACCTCTAAAACAACTGACTGGAGCGAAAAAATATAGGGTAAAGTGTAAAATAAACCCAGTGAAAAGCAGGGGAGCCGTAGGTACAGTAAGAGAACATTGTATCAACATCTGTCATCCCGTACTATTCAACATCTTACCAGAACAAATGTAGAAGTCTTCAAGAGGAAACTGGACAATGACCTCCACCAGGTGCCAGATCAACCAGGCTGTGATGGATATGTCCCCTCAAGGAAGGTTCCTTGATGTTGGTGAGGGGCTCTTGATTTAAGGAGTTGGATCTGTGCTCCAGTTCCCCGAATTAAGCCTGAATGCCTTCCACATCCCCCCCAGGCGCTGTATAATCCTCCGGGTTTAGCGCTTCCCCCTTGATTTTAATAATAATAATAATGTGATGGATATGTGGGACAGCGGGCCACCAGCAGCAGCAGCCTGGTTGACCAATGGCCATGCAAGCACCAGACAGGCCTGACAGTGGGACATGACAGTAAAGCAGAAGTTTCTGTCCCTATCCGCCACTGGTGTCATTCCACTGCCACTCACAGAGCTGTGTGTACCAGTGACTACTTCTGCCTGCCATCAGTTCTGTGACTATCGCAACCGTCTACTACAACAACAACTACTACTACTATTGACGGGATTGCCTCATTACCTGATCGTCCTGGTATAGTAACTGATCAACCACAAGGAATCTGTTGAAGTCAGATGGCCCCATCTAGTGAATGTACATAACTGTCCACATGGGTTTAGCGAGCGTCTGAGTGAGGTAGTGAGTGTATCAGGCAACATTCTGCCCCTGTCCTCCCTCACCATACACTATACCTCACTGTTCACTCTAATTTATGTTTCTGACCTATCAAACAGCTTCAGCTCACTCGGTAGCGTAGAATGATAGACTTATAGTGAGCATATTGTCCTGAAGACCCAGACAGCTACTGACACAGTCTGAGTGGTCCTGGGTCCACCTTCTGAGTGGTCCTGGGTCCACCTTCTGAGTGGTTCTGGGTCCACCTTCTGAGTGTCCTGGGTCCACCTTCTGAGTGGTCCTGGGTCCACCTTCTGAGTGTCCTGGGTCCACCTTCTGAGTGGTCCTGGGTCCACCTTCTGAGTGGTCCTGGGTCCACCTTCTGAGTGGTCTTGGGCCATGGTCCACACTTTCCTGGTCAACATAAAATGTTGCAACATACACCAGAAAGAAACGTTTGCACGTCTTTCTGGCCTGAAACTGCACATGCAACACCGTTGTTGCAGAGCGCTGATGGTAGGTGTGCTTGATGCAGTGACGCACCTCTGAACTATAGCTTGGAGATCAGACGTGCAGGCGAGACAAGGGAGATAATTGCTAGACAGAGACAGAGACAGAGACAGAAATAGAGAGAGAGAGAGAGAGAGAGAGAGAGAGAGAGAGAGAGAGAGAGAGAGAGAGAGGAGAGGAGAGAGAGAGAGAGAGAGAGAGAAGAGAGAGAGAGAGAAGAGAGAGAGAGAGAGAGAGAGAGAGAGAGAGAGAGAGAGAGAGAGAGAGAGAGAGAGAGAGAGAGAGAGAGAGAGAGAGAGAGAGAGAGAGAGAGAGAGAGAGAGAGAGAGAGAGAGAGAGAGAGAGAGAGAGAGATATCCAGCAACGTGTGGTATCTCTCTGTTCCAGAAACTGAGAGATAAATGAAATAGTGCCAGTGAAATATATAGAGAGAGATAGACACGAAGGGGAGAGATAAGCACTTGGCCAAAGGTCTCTATGAGATGGAGTGTGTGCTGAGAGACAGAGGTCCCCTTTACCTTACAAATATTCCACAAATTTACGCGATGTTTCGCTCCAATCTTGAACCATTATCACACTTCGGACCGTAAACTTCGAGCCGTCCTATTCTCAGTTGATAATGGTCTAGGAGAGGTGAAACGTCGTAGGAGTCTTGGACAACGCACAGGAAATGTCATTCTCATTTGACGACAGGCAAATTCTGTTTAGCAGGTCACCTCTTGACTGACAGCGAAGCTCTTGCCTGCTTCCCAGCAGCGTGGCTAAGCGCCTGCGTTTCACTCAGCGAGTGAAACATTGTCAGAAGCGTGTAGATTTCTCTTTCGGCGAAATGTTTATTTCAAGGAGAAACTGGGCTTTACAGAGAACTTTTATCGACATGACTTTCTCTCTGCGTAGAGCTTTATTTAGTTATGAGGAAGCTCTTCACAGAGCGAAACGTTGTGCCTATGAAAGCTTGTTAATTAACTTGTCTGGGGCTCTGGACTCGTCATAAATACGACGTTTCGACTAGCTTGTACATACTCGTTGAAGAACGAGATGTTTGTGCAACGTTTCGGGAATTTTTAATGTAGGAAATGTTTCGCCAGCCCAATAAAAAGGAGGACTGAAGAAGCCAGGGGCTGCGAAACGCTTCCGCAATAAATATTCCAATAAACGTTGGCTTTCTAAACTCTTGACAACATAAATAACAAAAAGGCACAATACCGTGACTGGAACGATACACAAATAACCCGCACATAAAAGACAGAAGCTTACGACGACGTTTCGGTCCGACTTGGACCATTGACAAAGTCACAGTGTGACTTTGTCAATGGTCCAAGTCGGACCGAAACGTCGTCGTAAGCTTCTGTCTTTTATGTGCGGGTTATTTGTGTATCTTGACAACATATCCCTCGTTGTCTGTGTTGCTAGGGCGGACATGTTTGTGTTGCTAGGGTGGCCATGTTTGTTATTCCCGTTTGTGTTGGGGGTTTCCTGAAGAACGCTAAGAGTCTCTTGTCGGAGGAGGGCGTGAGGAGGACCCCAAGCCATAAGCCATCTTCGTCAAGCCGGTAGCTTGCTGACGACTCCATTTGCTGGTGTCGATTCTTATCTTCTCCCTTCAGTCACTCTTCTTCCTCTTCTTCGTGTGTGTGTGAGAGTTGATGGAGATGGTTTTCTTCAGGGTCCATCTGACTCTCGGTCTTCTACTTCAATTTCAGGTGTTCCCCTTCAGCTTCCCTCCTCGCCTCTTCTTCATTGTCCACGGAACCTCTTCTATCCTCTTCTTCATTGTCCACGGGACGTACACAATCCTCTCTTCCATTTCTCGTTTGACAGTTGCATTCCTTCACTACTGAGATACTTTCTTTGCCTCCTTCCTGTACCTGTCAGTCTTACACTTACCTGACAGCTTCCTGTACATGTCAGTCTTACACTTACCTGACAGCTTCCTGTACCTGTCAGTCTTACACTTACCTGACAGCTTCCTGTACCTGTCAGTCTTACACTTACCTGACAGCTTCCTGTACCTGTCAGTCTTACACTTACCTGACAACTTCCTGTACCTGTCAGTCTTACACTTACCTGACAGCTTCCTGTACCTGTCAGTCTTACACTTACCTGACAACTTCCTGTACCTGTCAGTCTTACACTTACCTGACAACTTCCTGTGTATGTCAGTCTTACACTTACCTGACAGCTTCCTGTACCTGTCAGACTTACACTTACCTGACAGCTTCCTGTACCTGTCAGTCTTACACTTACCTGACAACTTCCTGTACCTGTCAGACTTACACTTACCTGACAACTTCCTGTACCTGTCAGTCTTACACTTACCTGACAGCTTCCTGTACCTGTCAGACTTACACTTACCTGACAGCTTCCTGTACCTGTCAGTCTTACACTTATCTGACAGCTTCCTGTCCCTTTCAGACTTACACTTACCTGACAGGTTCCTGTACTTGTCAGTCTTACACTTACCTGACAGCTTCCTGTTCCTTTCAGACTTACACTTACCTGACAGCTTCCTGTCCCTTTCAGACTTACACTTACCTGACAGCTTCCTGTTCCTTTCAGACTTACACTTACCTGACAGCTTCCTGTCCCTTTCAGACTTACACTTACCTGACAGCTTCTTGTCCCTTTCAGACTTTCACTTACCTGACAGCTTCCTGTTCCTTTCAGACTTACACTTACCTGACAGCTTCCTGTCCCTTTCAGACTTACACTTACCTGACGGCTTCCTGTCCTTTTCAGACTTACACTTACCTGACAGCTTCCTGTTCCTTTCAGACTTACACTTACCTGACAGCTTCCTGTCCCTTTCAGACTTACACTTACCTGACAGCTTCCTGTTCCTTTCAGACTTACACTTACCTAACAGCTTCCTGTCCCTTTCAGACTTACACTTACCTGACAGCTTCCTGTTCCTTTCAGACTTACACTTACCTGACAGCTTCCTGTCCCTTTCAGACTTACACTTACCTGACAGCTTCCTGTCCCTTTCAGACTTACACTTACCTAACAGCTTCCTGTCCCTTTCAGACTTACACTTACATGACAGCTTCCTGTTCTTTTCAGACTTACACTTACCTAACAGCTTCCTGTCCCTTTCAGACTTACACTTACCTGACAGCTTCCTGTCCCTTTCAGACTTACACTTACCTGACAGCTTCCTGTCCCTTTCAGACTTACACTTACCTGACAGCTTCCTGTTCCTTTCAGACTTACACTTACCTGACAGCTTCCTGTTCCTTTCAGAATTACACTTACCTAACAGCTTCCTGTCCCTTTCAGACTTACACTTACCTGACAGCTTCCTGTTCCTTTCAGACTTACAGTTACCTGACAGCTTTCTGTCCCTTTCAGACTTACACTTACCTGACAGCTTCCTGTTCCTTTCAGACTTACACTTACCTAACAGCTTCCTGTCCCTTTCAGACTTACACTTACCTGACAGCTTCCTGTTCTTTTCAGACTTACACTTACCTAACAGCTTCCTGTCCCTTTCAGACTTACACTTACCTGACAGCTTCCTGTTCCTTTCAGACTTACACTTACCTAACAGCTTCCTGTCCCTTTCAGACTTACACTTACCTGACAGCTTCCTGTCCCTTTCAGACTTACACTTACGTGACAGCCTCCTGTCCCTTTCAGACTTACACTTACCTGACAGCTTCCTGTTCCTTTCAGACTTACACTTACCTGACAGCTTCCTGTCCCTTTCAGACTTTCACTTACCTAACAGCTTCCTGTCCCTTTCAGACTTACACTTACCTGACAGCTTGCTGTACTTGTCAGTCTTACTTGTCTCCTACCATTATCCTTCATTCATATACTTTCTCTCAGCTACACAACGTGTTTCGTCTAAGACGATGATAACGTACATTTTCTCAAGAGAGATAATGAGGTTACTGATCAAGTTAGGTCAGACGTCGTACTGGTGACACTTGGGGTGATACAATACAGCATGCAACACGGAACAATGTTTCGTTCTATATAGAGCTTCGTAATGTTATGGTGGGGCTCTACACTGAGTGAAACGTTGACGCCCTCCCCGCCATAAAAGTTTGTCCTGTAGTGCGAATATGTTAGCTTGTGTTGAAGTGTTTTGTTTGAGATTCTCATTGCTTTTTTCTCTCTTTGCAGCCGTGGTGGGTGAAAACGCAACCGAAGGAGGAGGAGGAGGAGGAGGAGGAGGAAGTGAAGGCCCTGGAGTAGGCGGCACCAGCACTGGAGGAGGAGGAGGAGGGGGAGGAGGAGGAGGAGCAGGAGGAGGAGGAGGAGGAAACAGCAGTGGAGGTGCAGGAGGAGCTGTGGTTAACGGAGCTGGAGGTGGAAGTAGTGCAGGAGAAAGAGGAGGAGGTGCTGGAGAGAGAGGAGGAGGAAGTGGAGGAGGAGGTGGAGAAAGAGGAGGAGGAGGAGGAGGAGGAGGAGGAGGAGGAGGAGGAAGAGTGCCAAACTACAAGTCCAGAGTGAAAGGTGCCAGTCAGGTTCAGTTCAGTTTGAACTTGATTAGAGCAGCGCAGAGAGAACTACAGTTCCTGTACTTTGTCAACAGGCACCCGGCACTCTACCATGGAACTCTCGTCAAGAGTGCCATCCAGAGGTAAGTCCCGCTAGTGTCTTTCACTCTCAAATTCACCTGTCTACCACACTAGGCACTGTAATAGTGCCATCCAGAGGTAAACACCTGAGAGTGCCTAACTACCTTCCTGGCACTTTCTTCCCTAAATGCCTGCCTACCTGGCCTTGTACCCTAAATACCTGCCTACCTGGCTTACTACCCTTAAATACCTGTCTACCTGGCCTTGTACCCTAAATACCTGCCTACCTGGCTTACTACCCCTAAATACCTCTCTACCTGGTCTTGTAGCCTAAATACCTGATTACTTGGCCTTGTACCCTAAATACCTGCCTACTTGGCCTTGTACCCTAAATACCTGTGTACCTGGCCTTGTACCCTAAATACCTCTCTACCTGGCCTTGTACTCTAAATACCTGCCTACTTGGCCTTGTACCCTAAATACCTGCCTACCTGGCCTTGTACCCTAAATACCTGCCTACTTGGTCTTGTACCCTAAATACCTGTCTACCTGGCCTTGTACCCTAAATACCTGTCTAACTGGCTTTGTACCCTAAATACCTGTTTATCTGGCCTTGTACCCTAAATACCTGTCTACCTGGTCTTGTACCCTAGATACCTGTCTACCTGGCCTTGTACCCTAAATAACTGTCTACCTGGCCTTGTACTCTAAATACCTGCCTACTTGGCCTTGTACCCAAAATATCTTTCTACCTGGCCTTGTACCCTAAATACCTGTCTACCTGGCCTTGTACCCTAAATACCTGTCTACCTGGCCTTGTACCCTAAATACCTGTCTACCTGGCCTTGTACCCTAAATACCTGTCTACCTGGCCTTGTACCCTAAATACCTGCCTACTTGGCCTTATACCCCCAGTGTCTGCTCATCTATGTTCCTGGCAGCTACTTCCCTAACTGCCAGGCTGACAGACTCTCTGGTACCTGCCTAACTGCCAGGCTGACAGACTCCCTGGTACCTACCTAACTGCCAGGCTGATAGACTCTCTGGTACCTACCTAACTTCCAGGCTGAAAGACTCTCTGGTACCTACCTAACTGCCAGGCTGACAGACTCTCTGGTACCTGCTTAACTGCCAGGCTGACAGACTCCCTGGTACCTACCTAACTGCCAGGCTGACAGACTCTCTGGTAATTTCCTAACTGCCAGGTTGACAGATTCTCTGGTACCTACCTAACTGCCAGGCTGACAGACTCTCTGGTACTTGCCTAACTGCCAGGCTGACAGACTCCCTGGTACCTACCTAACTGCCAGGCTGACAGACTCTCTGGTCCCTGTCTAACTGTTAGGCTGACAGACTCTCTGGTACCTGTCTAACTGCCAGGCTGACAGACTCTCTGGTACCTGCCTAACTGCCAGGCTGACAGACTCTCTGGTACCTACCTAACTGCCGGGCTGACAGACTCTCTGGTACCTGTCTAACTGCCAGGCTGACAGACTCCCTGGTACCTGCCTAACTGCCAGGCTGACAGACTTCCTGGTACCTATCTAACTGCCAGGCTGACAGACTCTCTGGTACCTACCTAACTGCCAGGCTGACAGACTCTCTGGTACCTACCTAACTGCCAGGCCGACAGACTCTCTGGTACCTGCCTAACTGCCAGGCTGACAGACTCTCTGGTACCTGCCTAACTGCCAGGCTGACAGACTCTCTGGTACCTGTTTAACTGCCAGGCTGACAGACTCCCTGGTACCTGCCTAACTGCCAGGCTGACAGACTTCCTGGTACCTATCTAACTGCCAGGCTGACAGACTCTCTGGTAATTCCCTAACTGCCAAGCTGACAGACTCTCTGGTAATTCCCTAACTGCCAGGCTGACAGACTCTCTGGTACCTACCTAACTGCCAGGCTGACAGACTCTCTGGCACCTGTTTAACTGCCAGGCTGACAGACTCCCTGGTACCTACCTAACTGCCAGGCTGACAGACTCTCTGGTACCTACCTAACTGCCAGGCTGACAGACACTCTGGTACCTACCTAACTGCCAGGCTGACAGACTCTCTGGTACCTACCTAACTGCCAGGCTGACAGACTCTCTGGTACCTACCTAACTGCCAGGCTGACAGATTCTCTGGTACCTACCTAACTGCCAGGCTGACAGACTCTCTGGTACCTACCTAACTGCAAGGCTGACAGACTCTCTGGTACCTACCTAACTGCCAGGCTGACAGACTCTCTGGTACCTACCTAACTGCCAGGCTGACAGACTCTCTGGTACCTACCTAACTGCCAGGCTGAAAGACTCTCTGGTACCTACCTAACTGCCAGGCTGACAGACTCTCTGGTACCTACCTAACTGCCAGGCTGACAGACTCTCTGGTACCTACCTAACTGCCAGGCTGACAGACTCTCTGGTACCTACCTAACTGCCAGGCTGACAGACTCTCTGGTACCTACCTAACTGCCAGGCTGACAGACTCTCTGGTACCTACCTAACTGCCAGGCTGACAGACTCCCTGGTACCTGCCTAACTGCCAGGCTGACAGACTCTTTGGTACCTACCTAACTGCCAGGCTGACAGACTCTCTGGTACCTACCTAACTGCCAGGCTGACAGATTCTCTGGTACCTACCTAACTGCCAGGCTGACAGACTCTCTGGTACCTACCTAACTGCAAGGCTGACAGACTCTCTGGTACCTACCTAACTGCCAGAAAACAGACTCTCTGGTACCTACCTAACTGCCAGGCTGACAGACTCTCTGGTACCTACCTAACTGCCAGGCTGAAAGACTCTCTGGTACCTACCTAACTGCCAGGCTGACAGACTCTCTGGTACCTACCTAACTGCCAGGCTGACAGACTCTCTGGTACCTACCTAACTGCCAGGCTGACAGACTCTCTGGTACCTACCTAACTGCCAGGCTGACAGACTCTCTGGTACCTACCTAACTGCCAGGCTGACAGACTCTCTGGTACCTACCTAACTGCCAGGCTGACAGACTCCCTGGTACCTGCCTAACTGCCAGGCTGACAGACTCTTTGGTACCTACCTAACTGCCAGGCTGACAGACTCTCTGGTACCTGCCTAACTGCCAGGCTGACAGACTCTTTGGTACCTACCTAACTGCCAGGCTGACAGACTCTCTGGTACCTGCCTAACTGCCAGGCTGACAGACTCCCTGGTACCTACCTAACTGCCAGGCTGACAGACTCTCTGGTACCTACCTAACTGCCAGGCTGACAGACTCTCTGGTACCTACCTAACTGCCAGGCTGACAGACTCCCTGGTACCTACCTAACTGCCAGGCTGACAGACTCTCTGGTACCTACCTAACTGCCAGGCTGACAGACTCTCTGGTACCTACCTAACTGCCAGGCTGACAGACTCTCTGGTACCTACCTAACTGCCAGGCTGACAGACTCTCTGGTACCTGCCTAACTGCCAGGCTGACAGACTCTCTGGTACCTGCCTAACTGCCAGGCTGACAGACTCCCTGTTACCTACCTAACTGCCAGGCTGACAGACTCTCTGGTACCTACCTAACTGCCAGGCTGACAGACTCTCTGGTACCTACCTAACTGCCAGGCTGACAGACTCTCTGGTACCTACCTAACTGCCAGGCTGACAGACTCTCTGGTACCTGCCTAACTGCCAGGCTGACAGACTCTCTGGTACCTACCTAACTGCCAGGCTGAAAGACTCTCTGGTACCTACCTAACTGCCAGGCTGACAGACTCTCTGGTACCTACCTAACTGCCAGGCTGACAGACTCTCTGGTACCTACCTAACTGCCAGGCTGACAGACTCTCTGGTACCTACCTAACTGCCAGGCTGACAGACTCTCTGGTACCTACCTAACTGCCAGGCTGACAGACTCTCTGGTACCTACCTAACTGCCAGGCTGACAGACTCTCTGGTACCTACCTAACTGCCAGGCTGACAGACTCCCTGGTACCTGCCTAACTGCCAGGCTGACAGACTCTTTGGTACCTACCTAACTGCCAGGCTGACAGACTCTCTGGTACCTGCCTAACTGCCAGGCTGACAGACTCTTTGGTACCTACCTAACTGCCAGGCTGACAGACTCTCTGGTACCTGCCTAACTGCCAGGCTGACAGACTCCCTGGTACCTACCTAACTGCCAGGCTGACAGACTCTCTGGTACCTACCTAACTACCAGGCTGACAGACTCTCTGGTACCTACCTAACTGCCAGGCTGACAGACTCTCTGGTACCTACCTAACTGCCAGGCTGACAGACTCTCTGGTACCTACCTAACTGCCAGGCTGACAGACTCTCTGGTACCTGCAGCTTTAAGAGTGTCGTTCAACACTGGAGCAAATACCATCCACCTCTCTCCCCTTTAAGTCGACTCTTACTACCTTGATGCTGCTTCCACGGGCTCTTGATCCAAGGAATTAAGGCTTCCCTCCCCTCGGATCAAATTTTATTAGTTCCCGGTCTACCAGAAGCTGTGTGACCCATACACAACTAGTGCTTTCCAGCGCTTTAATGTTAATATATGCATGATGATAATAATAAAAATAAACTTAATTGAAGCAATGATAATAATTATTATCGTCGTGTACACTTGATGCAGCTTATTATTATTATATTATTATTATTATTATTATTATTATTATTATTATTATTATTATTATTATTATTATTATTATTATTTATTATTATTATTATTATTAATTATTATTATTATTTTATTATTATTATTATTATTATTATTATTATTTTTATTATTATTATTATTATTTTTATTATTATATTATTATTATTATTATTTATATTATTATATTATTATTGATTTTATTTATTATTATTATATTATTATTATTATTATATTATTATTATTATTATTATTATTATTATTATTATATTATTATTATTATTATTATTATTATTATTATTATTATTATTATTATTATTAATTATATATATATTATTATTATTATTATTATTATTATTATTATTATTATTATTATTATTATTATTATTATTATTGTTGTTTATTATTTATTATTATTATTATTATTATTATTATATATTATTATTATATATTATTATTTTTGATTATTATTATTATTATTTATTATTATTATTATTATTATTATTATTATTATTATTTATTATTATTATTATTATTATTATTATTATTATTATTATTATATTATTATTATTATATATTATTATATTATTATTATTATTATTATTTTTATTATTATTATTATTATTATTATTATTATTAATTATTATTATATTAATTATTATTATTATTATTATTATCATTATTATTATTATTATTATTATTATTATTATTATTATTATTATTATTATTATTATTATTATTATTTATCATTATCTATTATTATTATTTATACTATTATCATTACTCTATTATTATATTATTACTTATTAATATATTATTACTTACTAATTTATTACTTCTATTATTATTTATTATTATACTATTATTACTATTATTACTACTATATACTTACTATTACTACTACTTGCTATACTATTACTACTATCTATTATTATTACTACTATATACTACTATAAACTCTATTTACTTACTACTATTATTACTACTAATTATTACTACTCTATTATTACTTACTATTATTATTACTACTACTATTATTCTACTATTATTACTATATTACTATTATTATTCACTATATTATTACTACTATTATTACTACTACTATTATTACTACTATATTATTACTACTACTATATTCTATATATACTACTATTATTATACTACTATTATTACTACTAATTATTACCACTACTATTATTACTATCTCTATTATTACTACTACTATTATTACATTTTACTATTATTACTATCTACTTATATTTACTAACTACTATTATTACTACTATTATTACTACTACTATTATTACTACTACTATTATTACTATTACTTTATTTCTACTACTATTATTACTACTATTATTACTACTACTATTATTACTATACTATTATTACTACTACTATTACTACTACTACTATTATTACTACTATATTATACTATATTATTACTACTACTAATTACTACTACTATTATTTCTGCTACTATTTAATTTACTACATATTATACTACTACTTTATTATTACTACTATATTATTACTACTACTATTATTATTACTATTATTATTACTACTACTATTATTATTACTACTATTATTACTACTACTATTATTACTACTACTATTACTACTATTATTTCTGCTACTATTATTACTACTACTATTATTATTTACTACTACTACTATTACTATAACTAATATTATTTACTACTACTATTATACTACTATTATTATAACTACATTACATTATTACTACTACTATTTATTACTTACTACTACTATTACTACACTTATTACTACTAATTATTACTACTACTATTATTATATATACACTACTATTATTACTACTAACAATTATTACTCTACTTTACTACGTATATTACTACTACTACTACTATTACTACTAATATTATTACTACTACTATTATACTATATATTAACTGCTACTATTATTACTACTACTATTATTACTACTACTATTTATCTACATATACTACTATTATTACTACTACTACTATTACTACTAATATTATTACTACTACTATTTACTACTACTATTATTACTACTTTTACTACTATATCTACTACTACTATATTACACTACTATACTATTATCTACTATACTACTACTATTATTACTACTACTATTATTACTCTACATTATTACTACTACTATTATTACTTACTATTACTACTACTTACTTATTACTATTATTACTACTATTATTACTACTATTATTACTATACTTTTATTTCTACTACTATATATTACTACTGATTATTACTACTACTATTATTACTAATACTATTATTACTACTACTATTACTACTACTACTATTATTACTACTACTATTATTACTACTACTATTATTACTACTACTATTATTACTACTACTATTATTACTACTTAACTATTTATTACTACTACTATTATTACTACTACTATTATTACTACTACTATTATTACTACTACTATTATCTACTACTATATAATATTACTGCTACTATTACTTACTATTATTTCTCTACTATTATTACTACTACTATTATTACTACTACTATTATTACTACTACTATTATTACTACTACTATTATTACTACTACTATTATTACTACTACTTTTTTTATTACTACTATTATTACTACTACTATTATTACTACTACTATTACTACTATTATTTCTGCTACTATTATTACTACTACTATTATTACTACTACTATTATTACTACTACCATTATTACTACTACTATTACTACTATTATTACTGCTACTATTATTACTACTACTATTATTACTACTACTATTACTTACTTACTACTATTATTACTACTACTATTTACTAACTACTATTTACTATTACTTATCTCTGACTACTATACTACTACTATTATACTACTACTATTATTACTACTCTAATATTATTACATGTTACAATACTACTATTACTGCTAACTAATTATTACTACTATATTACTACTACTCTAATTATTAGCTATACTACTCTTCTACATAACCCATTTAGTCTACTCTGCTAACATACACTTCATATATATTCTGCTGCTATATATACTACCGTTTAGTATACTAGCTCTAAATTACGCTACTTGCAGTATACTACACTCATTACACAATAACCGATGCACTAATACTACTATTAAACTATCACTATATTCATATACTACTCACTCTAACTACTACAGGTATTACAGTATACTACTACTGTGCTACAATAACTTCAGTACTACTTCTTAACATACTTATTATCACTACTCTGCTATATACTAACCTTCATATACTCTTCACAATAACGGTTTAGTATACTACTCTTTAGTACTACTAACTCATTATGATACTAGCTACTATCTAACTACACTATTATTACTGACTACTATTACTTACTAATACTATTATTACTACTACTATTATTACTACTACTATTATTACTACTACTGTTACTAATACAACTACTACTACTGTTACTACTATTATTACCACTATTACTATTACACTGACGGTTACCTCTGACTGCAGCTATGAGCTATCATGGCTGCAACAATAACGGCCGATGTTGCAGAAGCTATTCTGCATGCTAACAATAACCGGTGTTGCAGGTATGACTACTCGCTGCTAACCATAAACGCTAGTGTTGACAGGTATGAGCTACTGAGCTGCTAACAATAACGCGATGTTGCAGGTATGAGTACTCTGGTGCTAACAATAACGCGAGTGTTGCAGGTATGAGCTACTCTGGCTGCTAACAATAACGCGAGTGTTGCAGGTATGAGCTACTCTGGCTGCTAACAATAACGCGGGTGTTGCAGGTATGAGCTACTCTGGTTGCTAACAATAACGCGGGTATTGCAGGTATGAGCTACTCTGGCTGCTAACAATAACGCGAGTGTTGCAGGTATGAGCTACTCTGGCTGCTAACAATAACACGGGTGTTGCAGGTATGAGCTACTCTGGCTGCTAACAATAACACGGGTGGTTACAGGTTATGAGCTACTCTGGCTGCTAACAATAACATGGGTGTTGCAGGTATGAGCTACTCTGGCTGCTAACAATAACACGGGTGTTGCAGGTATGAGCTACTCTGGCTGCTAACAATAACACGGGTGTTGCAGGTATGAGCTACTCTGGCTGCTAACAATAACACGGGTGTTGCAGGTATGAGCTACTCTGGCTGCCTCTGGCTGCTAACTGCACAGAGAAGATCCTGGCGCCTCCGTCAGACGTACACTGGGTCTGGTACGTGCACATGCTGGCTCCTGAACACTATGTACGAGACTGTCACAACATTGTTGGCCAGATTGTTGACCACAAGCTTTTCAAGCTGAAGGTGAGTTGAAGCTTGTTTCTTAACATTGAAGCTCAAAGCTGACCTTTGAAGCTTGTATCTGACGTTTGAAGCTAGAAGCTGACGTTTGAACCTGGCAACTGACGTTGATATTTTGTCAGTTGCAGCATTTAGGGACCTGATATCTGTTGCATATGGTGCTTGACCTGTTATCATACCTTACCTTATGTAAGGTGACCAACACCCAGGTACCTACTTACTGCTAGGTGAACAGTGACAGTAGGTGTAAGGTGAGTAACACCCAGGTACCTACTTACATTTGGTGAACAGTGACAGCGGGTGTAAGGTGACTAACACCCAAGTACCTACTTACTGCTAGGTGAAAAGTGACAGCAGGTGTAAGATGACTACCACGCAAGTACCTACTTACTGCTAGGTGAGCAGGGGTCAGCAGGTGTGGGCTGCTACTACTGAGGCTGTCAGCAGTAAGAGGTACGGCTATCAGTCTCAGCAGTGTTTGTTCTCTGGGGCCTCGTAATGACAGTTTGTGTGCTGAGGGGAGAGTGAGGGGAAGAAGGAAGGGGAAATGGTAAGTGGTTGTGAGAGGGGAAACCAGACGATGTTATGGAGGGGAAAAGAGGGGAAAATCAGAGAACTTCTGTTTATTGGCACCTCCCCTCGTTCCCTCAGTGTTCACCTGATGGCGTAGATACCTTAAGGGAGTGGAGAGAGTGAAGGGAGTGGAGGGAGTGGAGGGAGTGGAGGGAGTGGAGGGAGTGGAGGGAGGATGCAGGTCTCTGAAAAATGTTTTGCGTAATATCAATAAAACGTTCTCTTTGGTTAGCGCACTTGCCTCACCGCGAGTCCGAGTTCACTCCCCTGCACGGGTGGAAACACTGGGCATGCTCCCTTACACCTGCTGTTACTCTTCACCTAGCAGTAAGTAGGTACCTGCGTGTTAGTCACCTTACACCTGCTGTCACTATTCAATTAGCAATAAGTAAATACAGTGGACCCCCGCTTAACGAACCCCTCCCAATGCGACCAATTATGTAAGTGTATTTATTTAAGTGCGTTTGTACGTGTATGTTTGGGGGTCTGAAATGGACTAATCTACTTCACAATATTCCTTATGGGAACAAATTTGGTCAGTACTCATACCTGAACATACTTCTGGAATGAAAAAATATCGTTAACCGGGGGTCCACTGTACCTGGGTATTAGTGGACTAGTGTGGGTGGCATCCTGGGTATTAGTGGACTAGTGTGGGTGGCATCCTGGGTATTAGTGGACTAGTGTGGGTGGCATCCTGGGAATTAGTGGACTAGTGTGGGTGGCATCCTGGGTATTAGTGGACTAGTGTGGGTGGCATCCTGGGTATTAGTGGACTAGTGTGGGTGGCATCCTGGGTATTAGTGGACTAGTGTGGGTGGCATCCTGGGTATTAGTGGACTAGTGTGGGTGGCATCCTGGGTATTAGTGGACTAGTGTGGGTGGCATCCTGGGGGTGTTAGTGGACTATGTGGGTGGCATCCTGGTGTAGTGGACTAGTGTGGGTGGCATCCTGGGTGTTAGTGGACTAGTGTGGGTGGCATCCTGGGTGTAGTGACTAGTGTGGGTGGCATCCTGGGTGTGTTAGTGGACTAGTGTGGGTGGCATCCTGGTGTTAGTGGACTAGTGTGGGTGGCATCCTGGGTATTAGTGGACTAGTGTGGGTGGCATCCTGGGTGTTAGTGGACTAGTGTGGGTGGCATCCTGGGTATTAGTGGACTAGTGTGGGTGGCATCCTGGGTGTTAGTGGACTAGTGTGGGTGGCATCCTGGGTGTTAGTTGGACTAGTGTGGGTGGCATCCTGGGTGTTAGTGGACTAGTGTGGGTGGCATCCTGGGTGTTAGTGGACTAGTGTGGGTGGCATCCTGGGTATTAGTGGACTAGTGTGGGTGGCATCCTGGGTATTAGTGGACTAGTGTGGGTGGCATCCTGGGTATTAGTGGACTAGTGTGGGTGGCATCCGGTGATTAGTGGACTAGTGTGGGTTGCATCCTGGGTGTTAGTGGACTAGTGTGGGTGGCATCCTGGGTGTTAGTGGACTAGTGTGGGTGGCATCCTGGGTGTTAGTGGACTAGTGTGGGTGGCATCCTGGGTGTTAGTGTGGACTAGTGGGGGTGGCATCCTGGGTGTTAGTGGACTAGTGTGGGTGCATCCTAGGGTGTTAGTGGACTAGTGTGGGTGGCATCCTGGGTGTTAGTGGACTAGTGTGGGTGGCATTCTGGGTGTTAGTGGACTAGTGTGGGTGGCATCCTGGGTGTTAGTGGACTAGTGTGGGTGGCATCCTGGGTATTAGTGGACTAGTGTGGGTGGCATCCTGGGTGTTAGTGGACTAGTGTGGGTGGCATCCTGGGTGTTAGTGGACTAGTGTGGGTGGCATCCTGGGGTTAGTGGACTAGTGTGGGTGGCATCCTGGGTGTTAGTGGACTAAGTGTGGGTGGCATCCTGGGTGTTAGTGGACTAGTGGGGTGGCATCCTGGGTGTTAGTGGACTAGTGTGGGTGGCATCCTGGGTGTTAGTGGACTAGTGTGGGTGGCATCCTGGGTGTTAGTGGACTAGTGTGGGTGGCATCCTGGTGTTAGTGGACTAGTGTGGGTGGCATCCTGGGTGTTAGTGGACTAGTGTGGGTGGCATCCTGGGTGTTAGTGGACTAGTGGTGGGTGGCATCCTGGGTGTTAGTGGACTAGTGTGGGTGGCATCCTGGGTGTTAGTGGACTAGTGTGGGTGGCATCTGGGTGTTAGTGGACTAGTGTGGGTGGCATCCTGGGTGTTAGTGGACTAGTGTGGGTGGCATCCTGGGTGTTAGTGGACTAGTGTGGGTGGCATCCTGGGTGTTAGTGGACTAGTGTGGGTGGCATCCTGGGTGTTAGTGGACTAGTGTGGGTGGCATCCTGGGTGTTAGTGGACTAGTGTGGGTGGCATCCTGGGTATTAGTGGACTAGTGTGGGTGGCATCCTGGGTGTTAGTGGACTAGTGATGGGTGGCATCCTGGGTGTTAGTGGACTAGTGTGGGTGGCATCCTGGGTGTTAGTGGACTAGTGTGGGTGGCATCCTGGGTGTTAGTGGACTAGTGTGGGTGGCATCCTGGGTGTTAGTGGACTAGTGTGGGTGGCATCCTGGGTGTTAGTGGACTAGTGTGGGTGGCATCCTGGGTGTTAGTGGACTAGTGTGGGTGGCATCCTGGGTGTTAGTGGACTAGTGTGGGTGGCATCCTGGGGGACAAGATTGAAAGACAACAATGGAAGCAAGACAGACAATCCTAGATGACACACTGACTTTCTTGAGTTATCCTGGGTAGCTAACCCTCTCTACCCTGAGTTATCCTGGGTAGCTAACCCTCTCTACCCTGAGTTATCCTGGGTAGCTAACCCTCTCTACCCTGAGTTATCCTGGGTAGCTAACCCTCTCTACCCTGAGTTATCCTGGGTAGCTAACCCTCTCTACCATGGGTTATCCTGGGTAGCTAACCCTCTCTACCCTGAGTTATCCTGGGTAGTCATAACCCTCTCTACCCTGAGTTATCCTGGGTAGCTAACCCTCTCTACTCCTGAGTTATCCTGGGTAGCTAACCCTCTCTACCCTGAGTTATCCTGGGTAGCTAACCCTCTCTACCCTGAGTTATCCTGGGTAGCTAACCCTCTCTACCCTGAGTTATCCTGGGTAGCTAACCCTCTCTACCCTGAGTTATCCTGGGTAGCTAACCCTCTCTACCCTGAGTTATCCTGGGTAGCTAACCCTCTCTACCCTGGGTTATCCTGGGTAGCTAACCCTCTCTACCCTGGGTTATCCTGGGTAGCTAACCCTCTCCTACCATGGTTATCCTGGGTAGCTAACCCTCTCTACCATGGTTTATCCTGGGTAGCTAACCCTCTCTACCATGGGTTTATCCTGGGTAGCTAACCCTCTCTACCATGGGTTATCCTGGGTAGCTAACCCTCTCTACCATGGGTTATCCTGGGTAGCTAACCCTCTCTACCCTGGGTTATCCTGGGTAGCTAACCCTCTCTACCATGGGTTATCCTGGGTAGCTAACCCTCTCTACCCTGGGTTATCCTGGGTAGCTAACCCTCTCTACCATGGGTTATCCTGGGTAGCTAACCCTCTCTACCATGGGTTATCCTGGGTAGCTAACCCTCTCTACCATGGGTTATCCTGGGTAGCTAACCCTCTCTACCATGGGTTATCCTGGGTAGCTAACCCTCCTCTACCATGGGTTATCCTGGGTAGCTAACCCTCTCTACCATGGGTTATCCTGGGTAGCTAACCCTCTCTACCATGGGTTATACCTGGGTAGCTAACCTCTCTACCATGGGTTATCCTGGGTAGCTAACCCTCTCTACCTGGGTTATCCTGGGTAGCTAACCCTCTCTACCATGGGTTTATCCTGGGTAGCTACCCTCTCTACCATGGGTTATCCTGGTAGCTAACCCTCTCTTACCATGGGTTATCCTGGTAGCTAACCCTCTTACCATGGGTTATCCTGGGTAGCTAACCCTCTCTACCATGGGTTATCCTGGGTAGCTACCCTCTCTAACCATGGGTTATCCTGGGTAGCTAACCCTCTCTACCATGGGTTATCCTGGGTAGCTAACCCTCTCTACCATGGGTTATCCTGGGTAGCTAACCTCTCTACCATGGGTTATCCTGGGTAGCTAACCCTCTCTACCATGGGTTATCCTGGGTAGCTAACCCTCTCTACCATGGGTTATCCTGGGTAGCTAACCCTCTCTACATGGGTTATCCTGGGTAGCTAACCCTCTCTACCATGGGTTATCCTGGGTAAGCTAACCCTCTCTACCATGGGTTATCCTGGGTAGCTAACCCTCTCTACCATGGGTTATCCTGGGTAGCATAACCCTCTCTACCATGGGTTATCCTGGTAGCTAACCCTCTCTACCATGGGTTATCCTGGGTAGCTAACCCTCTCTACCATGGTTATCTGGGTAGCTAACCCTCTCTACCATGGGTTATCCTGGGTAGCTAACCCTCTCTACATGGGTTATCCGGGTAGCTAACCCTCTCTACCATGGGTTATCCTGGGTAGCTAACCCTCTCTACCATGGGTTATCCTGGGTAGCTAACCCTCTCTACCATGGGTTATCCTGGGTAGCTAACCCTCTCTACCATGGGTTATCCTGGGTAGCTAACCTCTCTCTACCATGGGTAATCCTGGGTAGCTAACCCCTCTACCATGGGTTATTCCTGGGTAGCTAACCTCTCTACCCTGGGTTATCCTGGGTAGCTAACCCTCTCTACCATGGGTTATCCTGGGTAGCTAACCCTCTCCTACCATGGGTTATCCTGGGTAGCTAACCCTCTCTACCATGGGTTATCCTGGGTGACTAACACTCTCTACCCTGAGTTATCCTGGGTGACTAACCCTCCCTACCCTGGGTTATCCTGGGTGACTAACCCTCCCTACCCTGGGTTATCCTGGGTGACTAACACTCCCTACCCTGGGTTATCCTGGGTGACAAACACTCCTACCTTGGGTTATCCTGGGTGACTAACCTCCCTACCATGGTTATCCTGGGTGACTAACACTCCTCTACCCTGGGTTATCTGGGTGACTAACCCTCCCTACCCTGGGTTATCCTGGGTGACTAACACTCCCTACCCTGGGTTATCTTGGGTGACTAACCCTCCCTACCCTGGGTTATCCTGGGTGACTAACACTCCCTACCCTGGGTTATCTTGGGTGACTAACCCTCCCTACCCTGGGTTATCCTGGGTGACTAACACTCCCTACACTGGGTTTTATCCTGGTGACTAACCTCCTACCCTGGGTATCCTGGGTGACTAACACTCCCTACCTGGGTTATCCTGGGTGACTAACACTCCTACCTGGGTTATCCTGGGAGCTAACACTCCCTACCTGGGTTATCTGGGTGACTAACCCTCCCTACCCTGGGTTATCCTGGGTGACTAACACTCCCTACACTGGGTTATCCTGGGTGACTAACCCTCCCTACCCTGGGTTATCCTGGGTGACTAACACTCCCTACCCTGGGTTATCCTGGGTGACTAACCTCCCTACCTGGGTTTTTGGGTTAACTCTACCTGGGTTTCTGGTACTAACCCTCCTACCCAGGTTATCCTGGGTGACTAACACTCCTCTACCTGGGTTATCCTTGGTGACTAACACTTCTACCTTGGGTTATCCTGGGTGACTAACTCCTACCTGGGTTTCCTGGGTGACTAACACCCTACCCTGGTGTTATCCTTCGTGAATAACACTTTCTACCCTGGGTTATCCTGGGTGACTAACCTCCCTACCTGGGTTATCCTGGGTGACTAACATCCCTACCCTGGGTTATCCTGGGTGACTAACACCTCCCTACCCTGGGTTATCTGGGTGACTAACACTCCCTACCCTGGTTATCCTGGGTGCTACACCCTCTCTGACACTGGTTACTGCGGACTAACCTCTAGCTGGTTATCCTGGGTGGCTAACCACTCTTACCCTGGGTTATCTGGTGACTAACCCTCCCTACCCTGGGTTATCCTGGTGACTAACCCTCCTACCCTGGGTTATCCTGTGTGACTAACCCTCCTACCTGGGTTATCCTGGGTGACTAACACTCCTACCCTGGGTTATCCCTGGGTAGACTATACACTCCCTACCTGGGTTATCCTGGAGTGACTAACCTCCTACCCTGGTTATCCTGGTGACTAACACTCATACCCTGAGTTATCCTGGGTGACTAACACTCCCTACCCTGGGTTATCCTGGTGACTAACCCTCCCTACCCTGGGTTATCCTGGGTGACTAACCCTCCTACCCTGGGTTATCCTGGGTGACTAACCTCCCTACCCTGGGTTATCCTGGGTGACTAACACTCCCTACCCTGGGTTATCCTGGGTGACTAACACTCCCTACCCTGGGTTATCCTGGGTGACTAACCCTCCCTACCTGGTTATCTGGGTGACTAACACTCCTACCTGATATCCTGGGTGACTAACACTCCTACCCTGGGTTATCCTGGTGACTAACACCTTACCCTGTGGTTATCTGGGGGACTAACACACTCTACCCTGGGTTATCCTGGGTGACTAACCACTCCCTACCCTGGGTATCCTGGGTGACTAACACTCCCTACCCTGGGTTATCCTGGTGTGACTAACCACTCCACCCCTGGGTTATCCTGGGTGCTAACACTCCCTACCCGGTTATACCTGGAGTGACTAACCACTCCTAACCCTGGCTTATCCTGGGTGACTAACATCCCACCCCGGTTATCCTGGTGACTAACCACTTCCCTACCCTGGTTATCCTGGGTGACTAACCCTCCCTACCCTGGGTTATCCTGGTGACTAACCCTCCTACCCTGGGTTATCTGGGTGATTAACCCTCCCTACCCTGGGTTATCCTGGTGACTAACGCACTCCTACCCTGGAGTTATCCTGGGTGACTAACACTCCCTACCTGGTTATCCTGGGTGACTAACCTACCTACATCTGGGTTATCCTGGGACTAACCTCCCTACCCTGGGTTATCCTGGTGACTACTACTCCCTACCCTGGGTTATCCTGGGTGATTCTATGATCCATACCCTCACCCTGAGTTATCCTGGGTGACTAACCCCCTACCCTGGGTTATCCTGGGTGACTAACACTCAGTACCCTGGGTTATCATGGGTCACTAACACTCCCTACCCTGGGTTATCCTGGGTGACTAACCCTCCCTACCCTGGGTAATCCTGGGTGACTAACCGTCCCTACCCTGGGTTATCCTGGGTGACAAACCCTCCTTACCCTGGGTTATCCTGGGGGCCTAACACTCCCTACCCTGTGTTATCCTGGGTGACTAACCCTCCTGCCTGGGTTATCTGGTAACTAACACTCCTACCCTGGATTATCCTGGGTGACTAACCCTCCCTACCCTGGGTTATCCTGGGTGACTAACCCTCCCTACCCTGGGTTATCCTGGGTGACTAACACTCCCTACCCTGGGTTATCCTGGGTGACTAACCCTCCATACCCTGGGTTATACTGGGTGACTAACTCTCCCTACCCTGGGTTATCCTGGGTGACTAACCCTCCCTACCCTGGGTTATCCTGGGTGACTAACATTCCCTACCCTGGGTTATCCTGGGTGATTAACCCTCGTAAACCCTGGGTTATCCTGGGTGGCTAACACTCCCTACACTGGGTTATCCTGGGTGACTAACCCTCCCTACCCTGGGTTATCCTGGGTGACTAACCCTCCCTACCCTGGGTTATCCTGGGTGACTAACTCTCCCTACCCTGGGTTATCCTGGGTGACTAACACTCCCTACCTTGGGTTATCCTGGGTGACTAACCCTACCTAGCTTGGGTTATCCTAGGCGACTCACCCTCCCTACCCTGGGTTATCCTGGGTGACTAACACTCCCTACCCTGGGTTATCCTGGGTGACTAACCCTACCTACCCTGGGTTTTCCTGGGTGACTAACACTCCCTACCATGGGTTATCCTGGGTGAGTAACACTCCCTACCCTGGGTTATCCTGGGTGACTATCACTCCCTACCCTGCGTTATCCTGGGTGGTTAACTCTCCCTACCCTGGGTTATCCTGGATCACTAACACTCCATACCATGGGTTACCCAGGGTGACTAACACTCCCTACCCCGAGTTATCCTGGGTGACTAACACTCCCTACCCTGGGTTATCCTGGGTGACTAACACTCCCCACCATGGGTTATCCTGGGTGACTAACACTCCCTACCCCGAGTTATCCTGGGTGACTAACACTCCCTACTCTGAGTTATCCTGTGTGACTAACACTCCCTACCCTGGGTTATCCTTGGTGACTAACCTCCCTACCTGGGTTTATCCTGGGTGAATAACCTCCCTACCCTGAGTTATCATGGGTGACTAACCCTCCCTACCCTGGGTTATCCTGGGTGACTAACACTCCCTACCCTGGGTTGTCATGGGTCACTAACACTCCCTAACCCTGGGTTATCCTGGGTGATAACACTCCCTACCCTGGGTTAATCCTGGTGACTACCGTCCCTACCTGGGTTATCCTGGGTGTCTAACCCTCCTTACCCTGGGTTATCCTGGGGGCCTTACACTCCCTACCCTGTGTTATCCTGGGTGACTAACCCTCCCTGCCCTGGGTTATCCTGGTTGACTAACACTCCCTACCCTGGATTATCCTGGGTGACTAACCCTCCATACCCTGGGTTTCCTGGGTGACTAACCCTCCCTAACCTGGGTTATCCTGGGTGACTAACACTCCCTACCCTGGGTTATCCTGGGTGACTAACCCTCCCTACCCTGGGTTTCCTGGGTGACTAACCCTCCCTACCCTGGGTTATCTTGGGTGACTAACCCTCCCTACCCTGGGTTATCCTGGGTGACTAACATTCCCTACCCTGGGTTATCCTTGGTGATTAACCCTCGTAAACCCTGGTTTATCCTGGGTGGCTAACACTCCCTACACTGGGTTATCCTGGGTGACTAACCTCCCTACCAGGGTTATCCTGGGTGACTAACCATCCTACCCTGGGTTATCCTGGGTGATATCTCTCCTACCTGGGTTTATCTGGTGTGACTAACACTCCCTACCGGGTTTGTCCTGGGTGATAAACCTACCTACCTGGGTTATCCTGGTGACTACACACCTCCCAACCCCTGATCGGTTATCCCTGGGTGACCTAAACACTCCCTACACTGGGTTATCCTGGGTGACTAACCCTCCCTACCCCGAGTTATCTTGGGTGACTAACACTCCCTGCCCTGGGTTATCCTTGGTGATTAACACTTTCTACCCTGGGTTATCCTGGGTGACTAACACTCCCTACCCTGGGTTATCCTGGGTGACTAACCCTCCCTACCCTGGGTTATCCTGGGTGACTAACACTCCCTACCCTGGGTTATCCTGGGTGACTAACACTCCCTACCTTGGGTTATCCTGGGTGACTAACCCTCCCTACCCCGAGTTATCCTGGGTGACTAACACTCCATGCCCTGGGTTATCCTTCGTGACTAACACTTTCTACCCTGGGTTATCCTGGGTGACTAACACTCCCTACCCTGGGTTATCCTGGGTGACTAACACTCCCTACCCTGAGTTATCCTTCGTGACTAACACTTTCTACCCTGGGTTATCCTGGGTGACTAACACTCCCTACCCTGGGTTATCGTGGGTGACTAACACTCCCTACCCTGGGTTATCCTGGGTGACTAACACTCCCTACCCTGGGTTATCGTGGGTGACTAACACTCCCTACCCTGAGTTATCCTGGGTGACTAACACTGCCTACCCTGGGTTATCCTGGGTGGCTAACCCTCCCTACCCCGAGTTATCATGGATGACTAACCCTCCCTACCCAGGGTTATCCTGGGTGACTGACCCGCCCTACCCTGGGTTATCCTGGGTGACTAACCCTCACTACCCTGGGTTATCCTGGGTGACAAACACTCCCATCCCTGGGTTATCCTGGGTGACTAACACTCCCTACCCTGGGTTATCCTGGATGACTAACCCTACCTACCCTGCGTTATCCTCGGTGACTAACACTCAATACCCTGAGTTATCCTGGGTGACTAACACTCCCTACCCTGGGTTATCCTGGGTGACTAACCCTCCCTACCCTGGGTTATCCTGGGTGACTAACCCTCCCTACCCTGGGTTATCCTGGGTGACTAACACTCCCTACCCTGGGTTATCCTGGGTGACTAACACTCCCTACCCTGGGTTATCCTGGGTGACTAACCCTCCCAACCATGGGTTATCCTGGGTGACTAACACTCCCTACACTGGGTTATCCTGGGTGACTAACACTCCCTACCCCGACTTATCCTGGGTGACTAACACTCCATGCCCTGGGTTATCCTTGGTGACTAACACTTTCTACCCTGTGTTATCCTGGGTGACTAACACTCCCTACCCTGGGTTATCCTGGGTGACTAACCCTCCCTACCCTGGGTTATCCTGGGTGACTAACACTCCCTACCCTGGGTTATCCTGGGTGACTAACACTGCCTACCCTGGGTTATCCTGGGTGGCTAACCCTCCCTACCCCGAGTTATCATGGATGACTAACCCTCCCTACCCTGGCTTATCCTGGGTGACTAACAGTCCCAACCCCGGGTTATCCTGGGTGACTAACCCTCCCTACCCTGGGTTATCCTTGGTGACTAACCCTCCCTACCCTGGGTTATGCTGGGTGATTAACCCTACCAACCCTGGTTATCCTGGGTGATTAACCCTCCCTACCCTGGGTTATCCAGGGTGACTAGCACTTCCTACCCCGAGTTATCCTGGGTGACTAACACTCCCAACACTGGGTTATCCTGGGTGACTAACTCTCCCTACTCTGGGTTATCCTGGGCGACTAACACCCCCTACCCTGGGTTATCCTGGGTGACTGACTCTCCCTACCCGGGGTTATCCTGGGTGACTGACACTCCCTACCCTGAGTTATCCTGGGTGACTAACCCTCCCTACCCTGGGTTATCCTGGGTGACTAACACTCAGTACCCTGGGTTATCATGGGTCACTAACACTCCCTACCCTGGGTTATCCTGGGTGACTAACACTCCCTACCCTGGGTAATCCTGGGTGACTAACCGTCCCTACCCTGGGTTATCCTGGGTGACAAACCCTCCTTACCCTGGGTTATCCTGGGGGCCTAACACTCCCTACCCTGTGTTATCCTGGGTGACTAACCCTCCCTGCCCTGGGTTATCCTGGTTGACTAACACTCCCTACCCTGGATTATCCTGGGTGACTAACCCTCCCTACCCTGGGTTTCCTGGGTGACTAACCCTCCCTACCCTGGGTTATCCTGGGTGACTAACACTCCCTACCCTGGGTCATCCTGGGTGACTAACACTCCATACCCTGGGTTATCCTGGGTGACTAACTCTCCCTACCCTGGGTTATCCTGGGTGACTAACCCTCCCTACCCTGGGTTATCCTGGGTGACTAACATTCCCTACCCTGGGTTATCCTGGGTGATTAACCCTCGTAAACCCTGGGTTATCCTGGGTGGCTAACACTCCCTACACTGGGTTATCCTGGGTGACTAACCCTCCCTACCCAGGGTTATCCTGGGTGACTAACCCTCCCTACCCTGGGTTATCCTGGGTGACTAACTCTCACTACCCTGGGTTATCCTGGGTGACTAACACTCCCTACCTTGGGTTATCCTGGGTGACTAACCCTACCTAGCTTGGGTTATCCTAGGCGACTCACCCTCCCTACCCTGGGTTATCCTGGGTGACTAACACTCCCTACCCTGGGTTATCCTGGGTGACTAACCCTACCTACCCTGGGTTTTCCTGGGTGACTAACACTCCCTACCATGGGTTATCCTGGGTGAGTAACACTCCCTACCCTGGGTTATCCTGGGTGACTATCACTCCCTACCCTGCGTTATCCTGGGTGACTAACTCTCCCTACCCTGGGTTATCCTGGATCACTAACACTCCATACCATGGGTTATCCAGGGTGACTAACACTCCCTACCCCGAGTTATCCTGGGTGACTAACACTCCCTACCCTGGGTTATCCTGGGTGACTAACACTCCCCACCATGGGTTATCCTGGGTGACTAACACTCCCTACCCCGAGTTATCCTGGGTGACTAACACTCCCTACTCTGAGTTATCCTGTGTGACTAACACTCCCTACCCTGGGTTATCCTTGGTGACTAACCCTCCCTACCCTGGGTTATCCTGGGTGAATAACCCTCCCTACCCTGAGTTATCATGGGTGACTAACCCTCCCTACCCTGGGTTATCCTGGGTGACTAACACTCCCTACCCTGGGTTATCATGGGTCACTAACACTCCCTACCCTGGGTTATCCTGGGTGACTAACACTCCCTACCCTGGGTAATCCTGGGTGACTAACCGTCCCTACCCTGGGTTATCCTGGGTGTCTAACCCTCCTTACCCTGGGTTATCCTGGGGGCCTTACACTCCCTACCCTGTGTTATCCTGGGTGACTAACCCTCCCTGCCCTGGGTTATCCTGGTTGACTAACACTCCCTACCCTGGATTATCCTGGGTGACTAACCCTCCATACCCTGGGTTTCCTGGGTGACTAACCCTCCCTAACCTGGGTTATCCTGGGTGACTAACACTCCCTACCCTGGGTTATCCTGGGTGACTAACACTCCATACCCTGGGTTTTCCTGGGTGACTAACTCTCCCTACCCTGGGTTATCTTGGGTGACTAACCCTCCCTACCCTGGGTTATCCTGGGTGACTAACATTCCCTACCCTGGGTTATCCTTGGTGATTAACCCTCGTAAACCCTGGTTTATCCTGGGTGGCTAACACTCCCTACACTGGGTTATCCTGGGTGACTAACCTCCCTACCCAGGGTTATCCTGGGTGACTAACCCTCCTTACCCTGGGTTATCCTGGGTGAATAACTCTCACTACCCTGGGTTATCCTGGGTGACTAACACTCCCTATCTTGGGTTGTCCTAGGTGACTAACCCTACCTAGCTTGGGTTATCCTAGGCGACTCACCCTCCCAACCCTGGGTTATCCTGGGTGACTAACACTCCCTACACTGGGTTATCCTGGGTGACTAACCCTCCCTACCCCGAGTTATCTTGGGTGACTAACACTCCCTGCCCTGGGTTATCCTTGGTGATTAACACTTTCTACCCTGGGTTATCCTGGGTGACTAACACTCCCTACCCTGGGTTATCCTGGGTGACTAACCCTCCCTACCCTGGGTTATCCTGGGTGACTAACACTCCCTACCCTGGGTTATCCTGGGTGACTAACACTGCCTACCCTGGGTTATCCTGGGTGGCTAACCCTCCCTACCCCGAGTTATCATGGATGACTAACCCTCCCTACCCAGGGTTATCCTGGGTGACTGACCCTCCCTACCCTGGGTTATCCTGGGTGACTAACCCTCACTACCCTGGGTTATCCTGGGTGACAAACACTCCCAACCCTGGGTTATCCTGGGTGACTAACACTCCCTACCCTGGGTTATCCTGGATGACTAACCCTACCTACCCTGGGTTATCCTCGGTGACTAACACTCAATACCCTGGGTTATCCTGGGTGACTAACACTCCCTACCCTGGGTTATCCTGGGTGACTAACCCTTCCTACCCTGGGTTATCCTGGGTGACTAACCCTCCCTACCCTGGGTTATCCTGGATGACTAACCCTACCTACCCTGGGTTATCCTGGGTGACTAACACTCCCTGCCCGGGGTTATCCTGGGTGACTAACACTCCCTACCCTGGATTATCCTGGGTGACTAACACTCCCTACCCTGCGTTATCCTGTGTGACTAACACTCCCTGCCCGGGGTTATCCTGGGTGACTAACACTCCCTACCCTGGATTATCCTGGGTGACTAACACTCCCTACCCTGCGTTATCCTGTGTGACTAACACTCCCTACCCTGGGTTATCCTGGGTGATTAACCCTCCCTACCCTTGGTTATCCTGGGTGACTAACATTCCCTACCCTGGGTTATCCTGGGTGACTAACACTCCCTACCCTGATTTATCCTGGGTGACTAACACTCCCTACCCTGGATTATCCAGGGTGACTAACACTCCCTACCCTGGGTTATCCTGGGTGACTAACACTCCCTACCCTGGGTTATCCTGGGTGATTAACCCTCCCTACCCTTGATTATCCTGGGTGACTAACATTCCCTACCCTGGTTATCCTGGGTGACTAACACTCCATACCTGGGTTATCCTGGGTGACTAACACTCCCTACCCTGGGTTATCCTGGGTGACTAACACTCCCTACCCTGGGTTATCCTGGGTGACTAACACTCCCTACCCTGGGTTATCCTGGGTGACTAACACTCCCTACCCTGGGTTATCCTGGGTGACTAACCCTCCCTACCCTGAGTTATCCTGGTGACTACACTCCCTATCTGGGTTATCCTGGGTGCTAACCTCCCTACCCTGGGTTATCCTGGGTGACTAACACTCCCTACCCTGGGTTATCCTGGGTGACTAACCCTCCCTACCCTGAGTTATCCTGGGTGACTAACACTCCCTACCCTGGGATATCCTGGGTGACTAAATCTCCCTACCCTGGGTTATCCTGGGTGACTAACACTCCCTACCCTGGGTTATCCTGAGTGACTAAATCTCCCTACCCTGGGTTATCCTCGGTGACTAACTCTCCCTACCCTGGGTTATCCTGGGTGACTAACTCTCCCTACCCTGGGTTATCCTGGGTGATTAAGTCTCCCTACCCTGGTTTATACTGGGTGACTAACTCTCCCTACCCTGGGTTTTCCTGGGTGACTAACTCTCCCTACCCTGGGTTATCCTGGGTGACTGACTCTCCCTACCCTATGTTATCCTGGGTGACTAAGTCTCCCTTCCCTGGTTTATCCTGGGTGACTAACTCTCCCTACCCTGGTTTATCCTGGGTGAGTAACTCTCCCTACCCTGGTTTATCCTGGTGACTAACCTCCCTACCCTGGTTTATCCTGGGTGACTAACTCTCCCTACCCTGGTTTATCCTGGGTGACTAACTCTCCCTACCCTGGTTTATCCTGGGTGACTAACTCTCCCTACCCTGGTTTATCCTTGGTGACTAACTCTCCCCTTGTTAAAAATCACAACTAATCATATCTTAACTAGGGAACAAACTGGACTAGACTCATCTACTTAAACTAGTCCCATAACTAGCAGGCTAATTCTCTAACCAACTAGCCCAGCCCGTACAGCTTGTTCCCTTGTTTATAAACGTTCTAGTGTGATTTCTAGCTAATCTCTAGCAACACTTTTATCAAGACACCACACACACCAGGTGTGTAGTAGACCGTACACACCAGGTGTGTAGTAGACCGTACACACCAGGTGTGTAGCAGACTGTACACACCAGGTGTGTAACAGACCATACACACCAGGTGTGTAGCAGACTGTACACACCAGGTGTGTAACAGACCGTACACACCAGGTGTCTGGCAGACACGTACAAACAATGTCTCTTATACAGAAGAGACTGCCATCGTTCAAACACTAGATCTCTGAACTGAAGGTGTCGTAATGTTGGCTGTAAATCGGTCCACGTTGGTTAAATATAAGTTTGTTGCCTTCACTGCAGCTAGTGTTAATGCTGTGAACATGACCTTAGTATTGCTAATTATATTACTAACTTCACTCGTGGGTCTTTACTGTTCTCACTTTACAACATTACAACCTCCTATATTACTCAGTTATTATTGATCAACATCCCACATCATCTCATGACTTTCAAACAGACACAAATGATCAAACTTGTTTTGAACTACGCCATTCTCAGTCGGTCTCAGACAGCATTGGTTTCTTGCAGGCGCTGAAGAAGGCTCACAAGAGAACTCGGAAACTCTGGATGGAAATGTATCCTGACGAACCTTTCGATGTGATTCTTGACGGATCACAACCAGTGTCACTTTCCCAGTACACGTCCCTTATAAGTTACGACCTGGAGGCTGCAGTGGGGAGGCAGAGTGCGTTCTACTATCAGGTAGGAAGGTAGAGTGTGTTCTGATATCAGGTAGGAAGGAAGAGTGTGTTCCAGTATCAGGCAGGAATGTAGAGTGTGTTCTAGTATCAGGTAGGAAGGTAGAGTGTGTTTTTCTAGTATCAGGTAGGAAGGTAGAGTGTGTTCTAATATCAGGTATGAAGGTAGAGTGTGTTCCACTAGTATCAGGTAGGAAGGTAGAGTGTGTTCTTCTAGTATCAGGTAGGAAGGTAGAGTGTGTCCAGTATCAGAGAGGAATATAGAGTGTGTTCTAGTATCAGGTAGAAAGGTAGAGTGTGTTCTTCTAGTATCAGGTAGGATAGGTAGAGTGTGTTTATATAAGATAGGAAGGTAGAGTGTGTTCCAGTTTATCAGAAGGAAGTAGAGTGTGTTCCATATCAGATAGAAAGGTAGAGTGTGTTCTAATATCAGTAGGAAGGTTAGAGTGTAGTTCCAGTATCAGATAGGAAGGTAGAGTGTGTGTTCCAGTATCAGATAGGAAGGTAGAGTGTGTTCTTCTAGTATCATGTAGGAAGGTAGAGTGTGTTCTAAATATCAGGTAGGAATGTAGAGTGTGTTCCAGTATCAGATAGAAGGTTGAGTGTGTTCTACTAGTATCAGGTAGGAAGGTTTGAGTGTGTTCCAGTATCAGGTAGGAAGGTAGTAAGTGTGTTCTACTAGTATCAGGTAGGAAGGTAGAGTGTGTTCTAACTAGTACAGGTAGGAAGGTAGAGTGTGTTCCGTACCAGATAGGAAGGTAGAGTGTGTTCTAATATCAGGTTAGGAATGTAAAGTTGTTCTAGTATCAGGTAGAGGGTAGAGTGTTTCTAATATCAGGTAGGAAGGTGAGTGTTTTCTAGTATCAGGTAGGAAGGTAGAGTATGTTTCTAATATCAGGTAGGAAGGTTAGAGTGTTTCTAGTATCAGGTTAGAAGGTAGAGTGTGTTCTTATACAGGGTAGGAAGGTAGAGTGGTGTTCCAGTATTTAGATAGGAAGGAGAGTGTTTAGTTCTTTAGTATCAGGTAGGAAGGTAGAGGTGTGTTCTAATATCAGGGTAGTAAGGTAGAGTGTTTCAGTATCAGTAGGAAGGTAGAGTGTGTTCCAGTATCAGGCAGGAATGTAGAGTGTGTTCTAGTATCAGGTAGAAAGGTAGAGTGTGTTCCAGTATCAGGCAGGAATGTAGAGTGTGTTCTAATATAAGATAGGAAGGTAGAGTGTGTTCCAGTATCAGGCAGGAATGTAGAGTGTGTTCTAGTATCAGGTAGAAAGGTAGAGTTTGTTCTTCTAGTATCAGGTAGGAGGGTAGAGTGTGTTCTAATATCAGATAGGAAGGTAGAGTGTGTTCCAGTATCAGATAGAAAGGTAGAGTGTGTTCTAATATCAGGTAGGAAGGTAGAGTGTGTTCCAGTATCAGATAGGAAGGTAGAGTGTGTTCCAGTATCAGATAGGAAGGTAGAGTGTGTTCTTCTAGTATCAGGTAGGAAGATAGAGTGTGTTCTAATATCAGGTAGGAAGGTAGTGTATGTTCCAGTATCAGATAGGAAGGTAGAGTGTGTTCTACTAGTATCAGGTAGGAAGGTAGAGTGTGTTCCAATATCAGGTAGGAAGGTAGAGTGTGTTCTACTAGTATCAGTTAGGAAGGTAGAGTGTGTTCTACTAGTATAAGATAGGAAGGTAGAGTGTGTTCTTCTAGTATCAGGTAGGAAGGTAGAGTGTGTTCTAATATCAGGTAGGAAGGTAGAGTGTGCTCTAGTATCAGGTAGGAAGGTAGAGTGTGTTCTAATATCAGGTAGGAAGGTAGAGTGTGTTCTAGTATCATGTAGGAAGGTAGAGTGTGTTCTAATATCAGGTAGGAAGGTAGAGTGTGTTCTAGTATCAGGTAGGAAGGTAGAGTGTGTTCTTCTAGTATCAGGTAGGAAGGTAGAGTGTGTTCCAGTATCAGATAGGAAGGTAGAGTGTGTTCTTCTAGTATCAGGTATGAAGGTAGAGTGTGTTCTAATATCAGGTAGGAAGGTAGAGTGTGCTCTAGTATCAGGTAGGAAGGTAGAGTGTGTTCTAATATCAGATAGGAAGGTAGAGTGTGTTCTAGTATCAGGTAGGAAGGTAGAGTGTGTTCTAATATCAGGTAGGAAGGTAGAGTGTGTTCTAGTATCAGGTAGGAAGGTAGAGTGTGTTCTAATATCAGGTAGGAAGGTAGAGTGTGTTCCAGTATCAGATAGGAAGGTAGAGTGTGTTCCAGTATCAGATAGGAAGGTAGAGTGTGTTCTTCTAGTGTCAGGTAGGAAGGTAGAGTGTGTTCTAATATCAGGTAGGAAGGTAGAGTGTGTTCCAGTATCAGGTAGGAAGGTAGAGTGTGTTCCAGTATCAGGTAGGAAGGTAGAGTGTGTTCCAGTATCAGGTAGGAAGGTAGAGTGTGCTCTACTAGTATCAGGTAGGAAGGTAGAGTGTGTTTTAGTGTCAGGTAGGAAGGTAGAGTGTGTTTTAGTGTCAGATAGGAAGGTAGAGTGTCTTTTAGTGTCAGGTAGGAAGGTAGATTGTGCTCTACTAGTATCAGGTAGGAAGGTAGAGTGTGTTCTACTAGTATCATGTAGGAAGGTAGAGTGTGTTTTAGTATCAGGTAGGAAGGTAGAGTGTGTTCCAGTATCAGGTAGGAAGGTAGAGTGTGTTCCAGTATCAGATAGGAAGGTAGAGTGTGGTCTACTACCACTAGGTGGTGTAGACTTGCTTGTCTACAACAACAGGGATCCCTGACTGGACAGACAGCGTTAACAACATAACATTCTCCAAGGCCAGGACAAAGTAATGTTCCATAACATTTTTTTCAATATGGAGTTGATCCTCCATTTCCCACTAAAACAGCACCAATTCGTTAAGGAATTGATTCATATAACATGGGAACAGTATTTAAAGGGTATTTTGAACAATTCTTGAAGCAAAATCTGCACTAACTCCTCCCAAGACGACGGTGCAGGAAATCCGTGACAGACTTGTTGTTCCTACTGACTTCACAGATGTTCCATAATATTTGATCCGGTGATTGTTGAGGGAAATCGAAATGTTCCATTTCACTTTTATGTTGTCCATGACAATTCTGAACAACTCTAGCGGTGTGCATTGGTGCGTTATCGTCTTGGAAGATAACTCTAAAGGTACCTGTAACACATTTAAACAGATAATTATGACTGGAGAGTTTAATCAGCAGGCGCTCATGCTATATTATCCAGCCCTGTATATTATGAGACTATAGATTAGTTAAGCCATATTACAGAACTATGATCAGCTGGCAGACAGCTGTGATCACCTGCCACACACCACCAGCTGACAGACAGCTGTCAACACCTGCCACACACCACCAGCTGACAGACAGCTGTCAACACCTGCCACACACCACCAGCTGGCAGACAGCTGTCAACATCTACCACACACCACCAGCTGGCAGACAGTTGTCAACACCTGCCACACACCACCAGCTGGCAGACAGTTGTCAACACCTGCCACACACCACCAGCTGGCAGACAGCTGTCAACACCTGCCACACACCACCAGCTGGCAGACAGTTGTCAACACCTGCCACACACCACCAGCTGGCAGACAGTTGTCAACACCTGCCACACACCACCAGCTGGCACACAATACTTTTAACTTTTATATCCTGCAGTAAATGAGGGAAGCAGCGAGTACCCTGATTAACAACGTTTCGCGCAGATTAATGAAAGCAGAAACTGCGTAAGCTTCAAGTTACATGTAGGGAGTTAAGATCAAAGACTATCGAGTACACAACGGGACATTAAGGCTACGTCTGACTTGTTCATCACAAGTCAACAATATCTCAGACACGAAATGTAGATTAAAATCTGTCTCTCAGTGTATATACACTGAGAGACATGGTTCTCAGTCTACTATATACATCTAGAGACATACGGTTCACAGTGTATATATCATGTTCCATATTGAAGTGAGTGTGCTTCTCTCATGTCACTATGCACTGTCAAGGTAGTTAACATGACTTATTATGTTTATTTGAAAGTTTAATGGTAAAGACTCTTGAAGGTAAAGACTCTTGAAGGTAAAGACTCTTGAAGGTAAAGGGTCTTGAAGGTAAAAGGGTCTTGAAGGTAAAGACTCTTGAAGGTAAAGACTCTTGAAGGTAAAGACTCTTGAAGGTAAAGGGTCTTGAAGGTAAAAGGGTCTTGAAGGTAAAGGGTCTTGAAGCTAAAGGGTCTTGAAGGTAAAGGGTCTTGAAGGTAAAGGGTCTTGAAGGTAAAGGGTATTGAAGGTAAAAGGGTCTTGAAGCTAAAGGGTCTTGAAGGTAAAGGGTCTTGAAGGTAAAAGGGTCTTGAAGGTAAAGGGTCTTGAAGCTAAAGGGTCTTGAAGGTAAAGGGTCTTGAAGGTAAAGGGTCTTGAAGGTAAAGGGTCTTGAAGCTAAAGGGTCTTGAAGGTAAAGGGTCTTGAAGGTAAAGGGTCTTGAAGGTAAAAGGGTCTTGAAGGTAAAAGGGTCTTGAAGGTAAAGACTCTTGAAGGTAAAGACTCTTGAAGGTAAAGGGTCTTGAAGGTAAAAGGGTCTTGAAGGTAAAGGGTCTTGAAGCTAAAGGGTCTTGAAGGTAAAGGGTCTTGAAGGTAAAGGGTCTTGAAGGTAAAGGGGTCTTGAAGCTAAAGGGTCTTGAAGGTAAAGGGTCTTGAAGGTAAAGGGTCTTGAAGGTAAAGGGTCTTGAAGGTAAAGGGTATTGAAGGTAAAAGGGTCTTGAAGCTAAAGGGTCTTGAAGGTAAAGGGTCTTGAAGGTAAAGGGTCTTGAAGCTAAAGGGTCTTGAAGGTAAAGGGTCTTGAAGGTAAAGGGGTCTTGAAGCTAAAGGGTCTTGAAGGTAAAGGGTCTTGAAGCTAAAGGGTCTTGAAGGTAAAGGGTCTTGAAGGTAAAGGGGTCTTGAAGCTAAAGGGTCTTGAAGGTAAAGGGTCTTAAAGGTAAAGGGTCTTGAAGGTAAAGGGGTCTTGAAGGTAAAGGGTCTTGAAGGTAAAGGGTCTTGAAGGTAAAGGGGTCTTGAAGCTAAAGGGTCTTGAAGGTAAAGGGTCTTGAAGGTAAAGGGTCTTGAAGGTAAAGGGGTCTTGAAGGTAAAGGGTCTTGAAGGTAAAGGGTCTTGAAGGTAAAGGGTATTGAAGGTAAAAGGGTCTTGAAGCTAAAGGGTCTTGAAGGTAAAGGGTCTTGAAGGTAAAGGGGTCTTGAAGCTAAAGGTCTTGAAGGTAAAGGGTCTTGAAGGTAAAGGGGTCTTGAAGCTAAAGGGTCTTGAAGGTAAAGGGTCTTGAAGCTAAAGGGTCTTGAAGGTAAAGGGTCTTGAAGGTAAAGGGGTCTTGAAGCTAAAGGGTCTTGAAGGTAAAGGGTCTTGAAGGTAAAGGGTCTTGAAGGTAAAGGGTCTTGAAGGTAAAGGGTATTGAAGGTAAAAGGGTCTTGAAGCTAAAGGGTCTTGAAGGTAAAGGGTCTTGAAGGTAAAGGGTCTTGAAGCTAAAGGGTCTTGAAGGTAAAGGGTCTTGAAGGTAAAGGGGTCTTGAAGCTAAAGGGTCTTGAAGGTAAAGGGTCTTGAAGCTAAAGGGTCTTGAAGGTAAAGGGTCTTGAAGGTAAAGGGGTCTTGAAGCTAAAGGGTCTTGAAGGTAAAGGGTCTTGAAGGTAAAGGGTCTTGAAGGTAAAGGGGTCTTGAAGCTAAAGGGTCTTGAAGGTAAAGGGTCTTGAAGCAAAGGGTCTTGAAGGTAAAGGTCTTGAAGGTAAAGGGGTCTTGAAGCTAAAGGGTCTTGAAGGTAAAGGGTCTTGAAGGTAAAAGGGTCTTGAAGGTAAAGGGTCTTGAAGGTAAAGGGTCTTGAAGGTAAAAGGGTCTTGAAGGTAAAGGGTCTTGAAGGTAAAAGGGTCTTGAAGGTAAAGGGGTCTTGAAGGTAAAGGGTCTTGAAGGTAAAGAGTCTTGAAGGTAAAGACTCTTGAAGGTAAAAGGGCCTTGAAGCTAAAGGGTCTTGAAGGTAAAAGGGTCTTGAAGGTAAAATGGCCTTGAAGGTAAAGGGTCTTGAAGGTAAAGGGTCTTGAAGGTAAAAGGGTCTTGAAGGTAAAGGGTCTTGAAGGTAAAAGGGTCTTGAAGGTAAAGGGTCTTGAAGGTAAAAGGGTCTTCAAGGTAAAGGGTCTTGAAGGTAATGAGATCTTGAAGGTAAAGGGTCGTGAAGGTAAAGGGTATTGAAGGTAAAAGCGTATTGAAGGTAAAGGGTCTTGAAGGTAAAAGGGTCTTGAAGGTAAAAGGGTCTTGAAGATAAAGAATCTTGAAGGTAAAAATATCTTGAAGGTAAAGGGTCTTGAAGGTAAAAGGGTCTTGAAGGTAAAGGGTCTTGAAGGTAAAAGGGTCTTGAAGGTAAAGGGTCTTGAAGGTAAAAGGGTCTTGAAGGTAAAAGGGTCTTGAAGGTAAAGGGTCTTGAAGGTAAAAGGGTCTTGAAGGTAAAAGGGTCTTGAAGGTAAAGGGTCTTGAAGGTAAAGGGTCTTGAAAGTAAAAGGGTCTTGAAAGTAAAGGGTCTTGAAGGTAAAAGGGACATGAAGGTAAAGGGTCTCGAAGGTAAAAGGGTCTTGAAGGTAAAGGGTCTTGAAGGTAAAGGGTCTTGAAGGTAAAAGGGTCTTGAAGGTAAAGGGTCTTGAAGGTAAAAGGGTCTTGAAGGTAAAGGGTCTTGAAGGTAAAAGGTTCTTGAAGGTAAAGGGTCTTGAAGGTAAAAGGGTCTTGAAGGTAAAGGGTCTTGAAGGTAAAAGGGTCTTGAAGGTAAAGGGTCTTGAAGGTAAAAGGGTCTTGAAGGTAAAAGGGTCTTGAAGGTAAAGGGTCTTGAAAGTAAAAGGGTCTTGAAAGTAAAGGGTCTTGAAGGTAAAAGGGACATGAAGGTAAAGGGTCTCGAAGGTAAAAGGGTCTTGAAGGTAAAGGGTCTTGAAGGTAAAAGGGTCTTGAAGGTAAAGGGTCTTGAAGGTAAAAGGGTCTTCAAGGTAAAGGGTCTTGAAGGTAATGAGATCTTGAAGGTAAAGGGTCGTGAAGGTAAAGGGTATTGAAGGTAAAAGCGTATTGAAGGTAAAGGGTCTTGAAGGTAAAAGGGTCTTGAAGGTAAAAGGGTCTTGAAGATAAAGAATCTTGAAGGTAAAAATATCTTGAAGGTAAAGGGTCTTGAAGGTAAAAGGGTCTTGAAGGTAAAGGGTCTTGAAGGTAAAAGGGTCTTGAAGGTAAAGGGTCTTGAAGGTAAAAGGGTCTTGAAGGTAAAAGGGTCTTGAAGGTAAAGGGTCTTGAAGGTAAAAGGGTCTTGAAGGTAAAGGGTCTTGAAGGTAAAGGGTCTTGAAGGTAAAGGGTCTTGAAAGTAAAAGGGTCTTGAAAGTAAAGGGTCTTGAAGGTAAAAGGGACATGAAGGTAAAGGGTCTCGAAGGTAAAAGGGTCTTGAAGGTAAAGGGTCTTGAAGGTAAAGGGTCTTGAAGGTAAAAGGGTCTTGAAGGTAAAGGGTCTTGAAGGTAAAAGGGTCTTGAAGGTAAAGGGTCTTGAAGGTAAAAGGTTCTTGAAGGTAAAGGGTCTTGAAGGTAAAAGGTCTTGAAGGTAAAGGGTCTTGAAGTAAAAGGGTCTGAAGGTAAAGGGTCTTGAAGGTAAAAGGGTCTTGAAGGTAAAAGGGTCTTGAAGGTAAAGGGTCTTGAAAGTAAAAGGGTCTTGAAAGTAAAGGGTCTTGAAGGTAAAAGGGACATGAAGGTAAAGGGTCTCGAAGGTAAAAGGGTCTTGAAATAAAGGGTCTTGAAGGTAAAGGGTCTTGAAGGTAAAAGGGTCTTGAAGGTAAAGGGTCTTGAAGGTAAAAGGGTCTTGAAGGTAAAGGGTCTTGAAGGTAAAAGGGTCTTGAAGGTAAAAGGGTCTTGAAGGTAAAAGGGTCTTGAAGGTAAAGGGTCTCGAAGGTAAAAGGGTCTTGAAGGTAAAGGGTCTTGAAGGTAAAGAGATCTTGATGGTAAAGGGTCTTGAAGGTAAAAGGGTCTTGAAGGTAAAGGGTCTTGAAGGTAAAAGGTTCTTGAAGGTAAAAGAGTCTTGAAGGTAAAGAGATCTTGAAGGTAGTAAAGGGTCTTGAAGGTAAAAGGGTCTTGAAGGTAAAAGGGTCTTGAAGGTAAAAGGGTCTTGAAGGTAAAAGGGTCTTGAAGGTAAAGGGTCTTGAAGGTAAAAGAGTCTTGAAGGTAAAAGGTTCTTGAAGGTAAAAGAGTCTTGAAGGTAAAGAGATCTTGAAGGTAGTAAAGGGTCTTGAAGGTAAAAGGGTCTTGAAGGTAAAAGGGTCTTGAAGGTAAAAGGGTCTTGAAGGTAAAAGGGTCTTGAAGGTAAAGGGTCTTGAAGGTAAAAGGGTCTTGAAGGTAAAAGGGTCTTGAAGGTAAAAGGGTCTTGAAGGTAAAGGGTCTTGAAGGTAAAAGGGTCTTGAAGGTAAAGGGTCTCGAAGGTAAAAGGGTCTTGAAGGTAAAGGGTCTTGAAGGTAAAGAGATCTTGATGGTAAAGGGTCTTGAAGGTAAAGGGTCTTGAAGGTAAAAGGTTCTTGAAGGTAAAAGAGTCTTGAAGGTAAAGAGATCTTGAAGGTAGTAAAGGGTCTTGAAGGTAAAAGGGTCTTGAAGGTAAAAGAGTCTTGAAGGTAAAGAGATCTTGAAGGTAGTAAAGGGTCTTGAAGGTAAAAGGGTCTTGAAGGTAAAAGGGTCTTGAAGGTAAAGGGTCTTGAAGGTAAAGGGTCTTGAAGGTAAAAGGTTCTTGAAGGTAAAAGAGTCTTGAAGGTAAAGAGATCTTGAAGGTAGTAAAGGGTCTTGAAGGTAAAAGGGTCTTGAAGGTAAAAGAGTCTTGAAGGTAAAGAGATCTTGAAGGTAGTAAAGGGTCTTGAAGGTAAAAGGGTCTTGAAGGTAAAGGGTCTTGAAGGTAAAGGGTCTTGAAGGTAAAGGGTCTTGAAGGTAAAAGGGTCTTGAAGGTAAAGGGTCTTGAAGGTAAAGAGATCTTGATGGTAAAGGGTCTTGAAGGTAAAAGGGTCTTGAAGGTAAAGGGTCTTGAAGGTAAAGAGATCTTGATGGTAAAGGGTCTTGAAGGTAAAAGGGTCTTGAAGGTAAAGGGTCTTGAAGGTAAAGGGGTCTTGAAGGTAAAGGGGTCTTGAAGGTAAAGGGGTCTTGAAGGTAAAGGGTCTTGAAGATACACAAACAAAGCCTAGGGGAAGTGTAGCATCTTATTTTAACAAGTGTGTTCTTGCCGAACCAAAAGTTTGTATATTTTATGTCAATAGTAGAGCAGTAAATTGATGTGGCTTACTCAGCAGCGACGGGCAAGGCGTGGACTCGAACCTACGAACGCTAATCTCGACTCTCTCTTACAGCAAATTTATACACTAAGACCATATTCTCAAGAAAAAAGTAGGTGGTGAACACCAGGCTGGTCCTGCGCTGACTACATGGACACTAAGCTAATTCCATAACTAGATTCTAGTCTTGTCTTAAATAGGATAAATCTAGGTGACTGGGACAAGATGATAAACGGGGAAGAACACATGGAGATGATAAAGGTTATTTTTTAGGCATGTCTCCTCAAAAATTAGCTTTGTAAAGCTTAATCGTGAGCAAAAAAGAGCTTTCTCACCTTTGCGTGTGCTTATACACGAAGGTTATTCTTTAAAAATACCACAGGGGAAAAATAGGAGAAAACACCTGAGTGCTTTCATTTGTTTACACACATCTTCAGAGGAATTACTGTGATTTCTTTCAAATATTATTCTGTAAATGGAGCTTATAACTTTGGATTCTAATATCTGTGTATGTTAAACTCTATTGTTTGTTTGTGTTCACTGTTTGATCTATCACGTTTGTGTTCACTGCTTGATCTATCATGTTTGTGTTCATTACTTGATCTATCATGTTTGTGTTCATTACTTGATCTATCATGTTTGTGTTCACTGTTTGATCTATCATGTTTGTGTTCATTACTTGATCTATCATGTTTGTGTTCACTGCTTGATCTATCATGTTTGTGTTCATTACTTGATCTATCATGTTTGTGTTCATTACTTGATCTATCATGTTTGTGTTCACTGCTTGAAGCTTATCACATGTTTGTGTTCATTACTTGATCTATCATGTTTTGTGTTCATTACTTGATCTAATCATGTTTTGTGTTCATTACTTGATCTATCATGTTTGTGTTCACTGCTTGATTTATCATGATTGTGTTCACTGCTTAATCTATCATGTTTGTGTTCATTACTTGATCTATCATGTTTGTGTTCATTACTTGATCTATCATATTTGTGTTCATTACTTGATCTATCATGTTTGTGTTCATTACTTGATCTATCATGTTTGTGTTCACTGCTTAATCTATCATGTTTGTGTTCATTACTTGATCTATCATGTTTGTGTTCATTACTTGATCTATCATGTTTGTGTTCATTACTTGATCTATCATGTTTGTGTTCATTACTTGATCTATCATGTTTGTGTTCATTACTTGATCTATCATGTTTGTGTTCATTACTTGATCATCATGTTTGTGTTCATTACTTGATCTATCATGTTTGTGTTCATTACTTGATCTATCATGTTTGTGTTCATTACTTGATCTATCATGTTTGTGTTCACTGCTTGATTTATCATGTTTGTGTTCACTGCTTAATCTATCATGTTTGTGTTCACAGCTTGCTCTATCATGTTTGTGTTCACTGCTTGATCTATCATGTTTGTGTTCACTGTTTGATCTATCATGTTTGTGTTCACTGCTTGATTTATCATGTTTGTGTTCACTGCTTGATCTATCATGTTTGTGTTCATTACTTGATCTATCATGTTTGTGTTCATTACTTGATCTATCATGTTTGTGTTCATTACTTGATCTATCATGTTTGTGTTCACTGCTTGATTTATCATGTTTGTGTTCACTGCTTAATCTATCATGTTTGTGTTCATTACTTGATCTATCATGTTTGTGTTCATTACTTGATCTATCATGTTTGTGTTCATTACTTTATCTATCATGTTTGTGTTCATTACTTGATCTATCATGTTTGTGTTCATTACTTGATCTATCATGTTTGTGTTCACTGCTTGATTTATCATGTTTGTGTTCACTGCTTAATCTATCATGTTTGTGTTCACAGCTTGATCTATCATGTTTGTGCTCACTTCTTGATCTATCATGTTTGTGTTCACTGTTTGATCTATCATGTTTGTGTTCACTGCTTGATTTATCATGTTTGTGTTCACTGCTTGATCTATCATGTTTGTGTTCACTGCTTGATCTATCATGTTTGTGTTCACTGCTTGATCTATCATGTTTGTGTTCACTGTTTGATCCATCATGTTTGTGTTCACTGCTTGATCTATCATGTTTGTGTTCACTGCTTGATCTATCATGTTTGTGTTCACTGCTTGATCTATCATGTTTGTGTTCACTGCTTGATCTATCATGTTTGTGTTCACTGCATGATCTATCATGTGTTTGTGTTCACTGTTTGATCTATCATGTTTGTGTTCACTACTTGATCTATCATGTTTGTGTTCACTGTTTGATCTATCATGTGTTTGTGTTCACTGCTTGATCTATCATGTTTGTGTTCACTGCTTGATCTATCATGTTTGTGTTCACTGCTTGATCTATCATGTTTGTGTTCATTACTTGATCTATCATGTTTGTGTTCATTACTTGATCTATCATGTTTGTGTTCACTACTTGATCTATCATGTTTGTGTTCACTGCTTGATCTATCATGTTTGTGTTCATTACTTGATCTATCATGTTTGTGTTCATTACTTGATCTATCATGTTTGTGTTCATTACTTGATCTATCATGTTTGTGTTCATTACTTGATCTATCATGTTTGTGCTCACTGCTTGATCTATCATGCTTGTGTTCATTACTTGATCTATCATGTTTGTGTTCACTGCTTGATCTATCATGTTTGTGTTCATTACTTGATCTATCATGTTTGTGTTCATTACTTGATCTATCATGTTTGTGTTCATTACTTGATCTATCATGTTTGTGTTCATTACTTGATCTATCATGTTTGTGTTCATTACTTGATCTATCATGTTTGTGTTCATTACTTGATCTATCATGTTTGTGTTCATTACTTGATTTTATCAGTTTGTGTTCACTGCTTGATTTATCATGTTTGATGTTCACTGCTTAATCTATCATGTTTGGTGTTCACTAGCTGATCTATCATGTTTTGGTTCACTGCTTGATCTATCATGTTTGTGTTCACTGTTTGATCTATCATGTTTGTGTTCAATGCTTGATTTATCATGTTTGTGTTCACTGCTTGATCTATCATGTTTGTGTTCACTGCTTGATCTATCAAGTGTTTGTGTTCACTCTTGATCTATCATGTTTGTGTTCACGTTTGATCCATCATGTTTGTGTTCACTTTCTTGACTATCATGTTTGTGTTCACTGCTTGATCTATCATGTTTGTGTTCACTGCTTGATCTATCATGTTTGCGTTCACTGCTTGATCTATCATGTTTGTGTTCACTGCATGATCTATCATGTGTTTGTGTTCACTGTTTGATCTATCATGTTTGTGTTCACTGCTTTATCTATCATGTTTGTGTTCACTGTTTGATCTATCATGTGTTTGTGTTCACTGCTTGATCTATCATGTTTGTGTTCACTGCTTGATCTATCATGTTTGTGTTCACTGTTTGATCTATCATGTGTTTGTGTTCACTGCTTGATCTATCATGTTTGTGTTCACTGCTTGATCTATCATGTTTGTGTTCACTGCTTGATCTATCATGTTTGTTTTCATTACTTGATCTATCATGTTTGTGTTCACTGCTTGATCTATCATGTTTGTGTTCAATACTTGATCTATCATGTTTGTGTTCACTACTTGATCTGTCATGTTTGTGTTCACTGCTTGATCTTTCGTGTTTGTGTTCATTACTTGATCTATCATCTTTTGTCTTCATTACTTGATCTATCATGTTTGTGTTCATTACTTGATCTATCATGTTTGTGTTCATTACTTGATCTATCATGTTTGTGCTCACTGCTTGATCTATCATGCTTGTGTTCATTACTTGATCTATCATGTTTGTGTTCACTGCTTGATCTATCATATTTGTGTTCACTGCTTGATCTATCACGTTTGTGTTCATTACTTGATCTATCATGTTTGTGTTCATTACTTGATCTATCATGTTTGTGTTCATTACTTGATCTATCATGTTTGTGTTTACTGCTTGATCTATCATGTGTTTGTGTTCACTGTTTGATCTGTCATGTTTGTGTTCACTGCTTGATCTATCATCTTTGTGTTCACTGTTTGATCTATCATGTTTGTGTTCACTGCTTGATCTATCATGTTTGTGTTCACTGCTTGATCTATCATGTTTGTGTTCACTGTTTGATCTATCATGTTTGTGTTCACTGTTTGATCTATCATGTGTTTGTGTTCACTGCTTGATCTATCATGTTTGTGTTCATTACTTGATCTACCATGTTTGTGTCAATTACTTGACCTATCATGTTTGTGTTCACTGCTTGATCTATCATGTTTGTGTTCATTACTTGATCTATCATGTTTGTGTTCACTGCTTGATCTATCATGTTTGTGTTCACTGCTTGATCTATCATGTCTGTGTTCATTTCTTGATCTATAATGTTGTGTTCATTACTAGATCTATCATGTTTGTGTTCATTACTTGATCTATCATGTTTGTGTTCATTACTTTGATCTATCATGTTGGTGTTCATACTTGATCTAAACATGTTTTTGGTTCATTACATGATCTATCATGTTTTGTGTTCATTACTTGATCTATCATGTTTGTGTTCATTACTTGATCTATCATGTTTGTGTTCATTACTTGATCTATCATGTTTGTGTTCATTACTTGATCTATCATGTTTGTGTTCACTGCTTGAATCCTTTTTTTATCATGTTTGTGTTCATTTCTTGATCTATCGTGTTTGTGTTCATTACTTGATCTATCATATTTGTGTTCATTACTTGATCTATCGTGTTTGTGTTCATTACTTGATCTATTATGTTTGTGTTCATTACTTGATCTATCATGTTTGTGTTCACTGCTTGATCTATCATGTTTGTGTACACTGCTTGATCTATCATGTTTGTGTTCATTACTTGCTCTATCATGTTTGTGTTCGTTACTTGATCTATCATGTTTGTGTTCACTGCTTGATCTATCATGTTTGTGTTCATTACTTGATCTATCATGTTTGTGTTCATTACTTGATCTATCATGTTTGTGTTCACTGCTTGATCTATCATGTTTGTGTTCACTGCTTGATCTATCATGTTTGTGTTCATTACTTGATCTATCATGTTTGTGTTCATTACGTGATCTATCATGTTTGTATTCATTACTTGATCTATCATGTTTGTGTTCATTACTTGATCTATCATGTTTGTGTTCATTACTTGATCTATCATGTTTGTGTTCATTACTTGATCTATCATGTTTGTGTTCACTGCTTGATCTATCATGTTTGTGTTCATTACTTGATCTATCATGTTTGTGTTCATTACTTGATCTATCATGTTTGTGTTCTCTGCTTGATCTATCATGTTTGTGTTCACTGCTTGATCTATCATGTTTGTGTTCATTACTTGATCTATCATGTTTGAGTTCACTGTTTGATCTATCATGTTTCTGTTCACTGTTTGACCTATCATGCTTGTATTCACTGTTTGATATATCATGCTTGTGTTCACTGCTTGATCTATCATGTTTGTGTTCATTACTTGATCTATCATGTTTGTGTTCATTACTTGATCTATCATGTTTGTGTTCATTACTTGATCTATCATGTTTGTGTTCACTGTTTGATCTATCATGTTTGTGTTCACTGTTTGATCTATCATGCTTGTGTTCACTGTTTGATCTATCATGCTTGTGTTCACTGCTTGATCTATCATGTTTGTTTTCATTACTTGATCTATCATGTTTGTGTTCACTGTTTGATCTATCATGTTTGTGTTCACTGTTTGATCTATCATGTTTGTGTTCACTGTTTGATCTATCATGTTTGTGTTCACTGTTTGATCTATCATGTTTGTGTTCACTGTTTTGATCTATCATGTTTGTGTTCACTGTTTGATCTATCATGCTTGTGTTCACTGTTTGATCTATCATGTTTGTGTTCACTGCTTGATCTATCATGTTTGTGTTCACTGTTTGATCTATCATGTTTGTGTTCACTGCTTGATCTATAATGTTTGTGCTCATTACTTGATCTATCATGTTTGTGCTCATTACTTGATCTATCATGTTTGTGTTCACTGCTTGATCTATAATGTTTGTGCTCATTACTTGATCTATCATGTTTGTGCTCATTACTTGATCTATCATGTTTGTGTTCACTGCTTGATCTATAATGTTGTGGCTCATTACTTGATCTATCATGTTTGTGCTCATTACTTGATCTATCATGTTTGTGTTCTACTGCTTGATCTATAATGTTTGTGCTTCATTACTTGATCTATCATGTTTGTGCTCATTACTTGATCTATCATGGTTGTGTTCACTGCTTTATCTATCATGTTTGTGTTCATTACTTGATCTATCATGTTTTTTTTCATTAGTTGATCTATGATGTTTGTGTTCACTGCTTGATCTATCATGTTTGTGTTCACTGCTTGATCTATCATGTTTGTGTTCACTGCTTGATCTATCATGTTTGTGTTCACTGCTTGATCTATCATGTTTCTGTTCACTGCTTGATATATCATGTTTGTGTTCACTGCTTAATCTATCATGTTTGTGTTCATTACTTGATCTGTCATGTGTTTGTGTTCACTGCTTGATCTGTCGTGTTTGTGTTCACTGCTTGATCTATCATGTGCTTGTATTCAATGCTTGATCTATCATGTTTGTGTTCACTGCTTGATATATCATGTTTGTGTTCAGTGCTTGATATATCATGTTTGTGTTCAGTGCTTGATCTGTCATGTTTGTGTTCGTTACTTGATTTATCATGTGCTTGTGTTCACTTCTTGATCTATCATGTTTGTGTTCACTGCTTGATGTATCATGTGCTTGTGTTCTGTGCTTACCAGTCAGTGTGCTAATAGTACTGTTCCTGGTTTAGGTGTCATTACCACACTGCCTGACGAAGCCATTCCTGAAGGAGGCGGTGGAACGCTACAAGAAGTTTATATATCTGAAGTCTACCCACCCGTCAGAGTTCCTCGTTCCTTGCTACGACATGGACATCATCTGGCATGCTCACATGGTAGGTTATACTGGTATACTAGACCACACACTGGTTGCTCCTGCTGGTACACTGTACCACCCACTGGTTGGTCCTGCTGGTACACTGTACCACCCACTGGTTGGTCCTGCTGGTACACTGTACCACCCACTGGTTGGTTCTGCTGGTACACTAGACCACCCACTGATTGGTCCTGCTGGTACACTAGATCACCCACTGGTTGGTCCTGCTGGTACACTAGATCACCCACTGATTGGTCCTGCTGGTACACTAGATCACCCACTGGTTGGTCCTGCTGGTAAACTGGATCACCCACTGGTTGGTCCTGCTGGTACACTGTACCACCCACTGGTTGGTTCTGCTGGTACACTAGACCACCCACTGATTGGTCCTGCTGGTACACTAGATCACCCACTGGTTGGTCCTGCTGGTAAACTGGATCACCCACTGGTTGGTCCTGCTGGTAAACTGGATCACCCACTGGTTGGTCCTGCTGGTAAACTGGATCACCCACTGGTTGGTCCTGCTGGTAAACTGGATCACCCACTGGTTGGTCCTGCTGGTAAACTGGATCACCCACTGGTTGGTCCTGCTGGTACACTGGACCACCCACTGCTTGGTCCTGCTGGTACACTAGACCACCCACTGGTTTGCCCTGCTGGTACACTGGACCACCCACTGGTTGGTCCTGCTGGTACACTGAACCACCCACTGGTTGGTCCTGCTGATACACTGAACCACCCACTGGTTGGTCCTGCTGGTACACTGAACCACCCACTGGTTGGTCCTGCTGGTACACTGGACCACGCACTGGTTGGTCCTGCTGGTACACTGAACCACCCACTGGTTGGTCCTGCTGGTACACTGAACCACCCACTGGTTGGTCCTGCTGGTACACTGAACCACCCACTGGTTGGTCCTGCTGGTACACTGAACCACCCACTCGTTGGTCCTGCTGGTACACTGAACCACCCACTGGTTGGTCCTGCTGGTACACTGAACCACCCACTGGTTGGTCCTGCTGGCACACTGAACCACTCACTGGTTGGTCCTGCTGGTACACTGGACCACCCACTGGTTGGTCCTGCTGGTACACTGAACCACCCACTGGTTGGTCCTGCTGGTACACTGAACCACCCACTGGTTGGTCCTGCTGGTACACTGGACCACTCACTGGTTGGTCCTGCTGGTACACTGAACCACCCACTGGTTGGTCCTGCTGGTACACTGAACCACCCACTGGTTGGTCCTGCTGGTACACTGAACCACCCACTGATTGGTCCTGCTGGTACACTGAACCACCCACTGGTTGGTCCTGCTGGTACACTGGACCACCCACTGGTTGGTCCTGCTGGTACACTGAACCACCCACTGGTTGGTCCTGCTGGTACACTGAACCACCCACTGGTTGTTCCTGCTGGTACACTGAATCACCCACTGATTGGTCCTGCTGGTACACTAAACCACCCACTGGTTGGTCCTGCTGGTACACTGGACCACGCACTGGTTGGTCCTGCTGGTACACTGGACCACCCACTGGTTGGTCCTGCTGGTACACTGAACCACCCACTGGTTGGTCCTGCTGGTACACTGGACCACCCACTGGTTGGTCCTGCTGGTACACTGGACCACCCACTGGTTGGTCCTGCTGGTACACTGGACCACCTACTGGTTGGTCCTGCTGGTACACTGGACCACCCACTGGTTGGTCCTGCTGGCACACTGGACCACCCACTGGTTGGTCCTACTGGTACACTGGACCACCCACTGGTTGGTCCTACTGGTACACTGGACCAGCCACTGGTTGGTCCTGCTGGTACACTGGACCACCCACTGGTTGGTCCTGCTGGTACACTGGACCACCAACTGGTTGGTCCTGCTGGTACACTGGACCACCAATTGGTTGGTCCTGCTGGTACACTGGACCACGCACTGGTTGGTCCTACTGGTACACTGGACCACCCACTGGTTGGTCCTGCTGGTACACTGGACCACCCACTGGTTGGTCCTACTGGTACACTGGACCACCCACTGGTTGGTCCCACTGGTACACTGGACCACCCACTGGTTGGTCCTGCTGGTACACTGGACCACCCACTGGTTGGTCCTACTGGTACACTGAACCACCCACTGGTTGGTCCTACTGGTACACTGAACCACCCACTGGTTGTTCCTGCTGGTACACTGAACCACCCACTGGTTGGTCCTGCTGGTACACTGGACCACCCACTGGTTGGTCCTGCTGGTACACTGAACCACCCACTGGTTGGTCCTGCTGGTACACTGAACCACCCACTGGTTGTTCCTGCTGGTACACTGAATCACCCACTGGTTGGTCCTGCTGGTACACTAAACCACCCACTGGTTGGTCCTGCTGGTACACTGGACCACGCACTGGTTGGTCCTGCTGGTACACTGGACCACCCACTGGTTGGTCCTGCTGGTACACTGAACCACCCACTGGTTGGTCCTGCTGGTACACTGGACCACCCACTGGTTGGTCCCACTGGTACACTGAACCACCCACTGGTTGGTCCTGCTGGTACACTGGACCACCCACTGGTTGGTCCCACTGGTACACTGAACCACCCACTGGTTGGTCCCACTGGTACACTGGACCACCCACTGGTTGGTCCTGCTGGTACACTGGACCACCCACTGGTTGGTCCTGCTGGTACACTGGACCACCCACTGGTTGGTCCTGCTGGTACACTGAACCACCCACTGGTTGGTCCTGCTGGTACACTGGACCACCCACTGGTTGGTCCTGCTGGTACACTGGACCACCCACTGGTTGGTCCTGCTGGTACACTGGACCACCCACTGGTTGGTCCTGCTGGTACACTGGACCACCCACTGGTTGGTCCTGCTGGTACACTGGACCACCCACTGGTTGGTCCTGCTGGTACACTGGACCACCCACTGGTTGGTCCTGCTGGTACACTGGACCACCCACTGGTTGGTCCTGCTGGTACACTGGACCACCCACTGGTTGGTCCTGCTGGTACACTGAACCACCCACTGGTTGGTCCTGCTGGTACACTGGACCACCCACTGGTTGGTCCTGCTGGTACACTGGACCACCCACTGGTTGGTCCTGCTGGTACACTGGACCACCCACTGGTTGGTCCTGCTGGTACACTGAACCACCCACTGGTTGGTCCTGCTGGTACACTGGACACCCACTGGTTGGTCCTGCTGGTACACTGAACCACCCACTGGTTGGTCCTGCTGGTACACTGGACCACCCACTGGTTGGTCCTGCTGGTACACTGGACCACCCACTGGTTGGTCCTGCTGGTACACTGGACCACCCACTGGTTGGTCCTGCTGGTACACTGGACCACCCACTGGTTGGTCCTGCTGGTACACTGAACCACCCACTGGTTGGTCCTACTGGTACACTTGACCACCCACTGGTTGGTCCTGCTGGTACACTGGACCACCCACTGGTTGGTCCTGCTGGTACACTGAACCACCCACTGGTTGGTCCTGCTGGTACACTGAACCACCCACTGGTTGGTCCTGCTGGTACACTGAACCACCCACTGGTTGGTCCTGCTGGTACACTGACCACCCACTGGTTGGTCCTGCTGGTACACTGAACCACCCACTGGTTGGTCCTGCTGGTACACTGGACCACCCACTGGTTGGTCCTGCTGGTACACTGGACCATATATGACATGAGACTAAATCAGTCTGTTATGAACTATCAACAGAGATTTAACGGTAAAACATTTTTGTCTTGTAACTGCACTTGGCCGAGTCGTCAGTAGTGAGTCAAGGATGCGGCTGCCATACAAGATTTCGTTAGGACAATGTTTCGCTCTTTGTAGATGTTTATTTGGTATTGTAAAGCTCGACACGGAGCGAAACGTTGTCCTCCTGCCATGAAATAAGTCACTTTGTCTAACTTTTTTTGAGGTTTGTCCTGGGTGATGTACACTATGTGTGATGATTGTACTTATGTGAAATCTTGTTCTGTAAAATATTCTGCAGTTTCTGGTTGAGCACACGTGTTTCCTGCCCTCAGGTCCACCCTAAGAAATACCAGAAAGACACACATCGCGTCCTGGGCAAGACATTGAACCATGATGACTCCGTCAACGACAGGTCGCCAGGGTCTAAACTAACTACCTCCGACGGCTCCACACGGAGGCTGTGGGCTCAGGCTTTCGGTGAGACCTTCAGTAGGAACGGTTCAATGTTCCGTGGAGATCCTCCCTCCTGTGTCATCGAACCTATACCTCCTGAGTTGAAGAAGGCGGCGCTGGGGTCTGCCTTCCAGCTTCACGTCAGGAAGGTGATGTTCTGAAATCCTTCAACCTACTCAACTCCCTGCATCTATTGTTGAAATAACTGTTGCAATATTCATGAAATATTCCTTCTCTTGTGCCTTTGTTACTTCAAGATGCATTTGAAGTTAGTCAAGGACTCTTGATCTATACAACTAGACTTATCCTTCCTATCCCTTGAACTTGAGTGCCTCCCTAACCACGGTACAAGAGCCTTCCTATCCCTTGAACTTGAGTGCCTCCCAAACCACGGTACAAGAGCTGGCCTTGTGGCTTACACACTGGCCTGGAGTTTTACCCCTCACTTGGTGCGAGTTCAATCCCCACCCGTACCGTGATTTGCTTACAATTACGATTTCGTGAGTCATGAGTACCTGTCATCCAGCAGGCGCTGTGTGAACCCCTGTGGTTGTAGCGTTTCTCCCCTGAACTTAATAAGTGTATTGATAAATGGTTCAGACAACGGACAGGTTGATAAATTAGACACATGTGCAACACTTGGGTATCTTTATATTGAAAACGTTTCGCCACACAGCGGCTATCATCAGTCCTATATAGAGAAGAATGGTGAAGATCAGAAGGAGTTTAATGTACTCAGTCCCTCAGCCTGGAGTCGTTGTAATCACTCCATCAGTCCTAAAAGAATACAGCTGTATTCTCTCTAAGATTGGGGGACTGATTACTTCAAACTCCTCCTGATCTTCACCATTCTTTTTATAGGACTGATGAAGCCACTGTCTGGGGAAATGTTTCCTCGGTAAAGATACCCAAGTGTTGTACATGTTTCTAGTTTATCAACGTAACAGGTGTGTGTCCAGATGAACCAGTTACTGACCTGTGTTTGTCTACAGGTAGCTATAGGTGGAGCGCCTCCAGGTACTCTCAAGATCAAACTCCTTCACCAGGTAAGGTGCTAATATCTTTACTGTCTTGCTGTAAAGTAACTCGCTATATTGCATCGTTACATGATATCTTGCTATCTGGTTATTACAGAAGTACAGCAATATAACGAAATTAATTGTGGCTCCGTACAGTCATCACCACTACCACCATCACCACCACCACACCACCACCATACCACCACCATATCACCACCATCACTGCTCCACAAACATAACCAGCCAGCAAATAACACCACCACCTGTGTCAGGTCCCAAGCACCAGTAACATGCTCCTGTTTCTTGTGTTACAGTTCCGTAACTTAGAGAAGCAGCGGCTAGGGAAGATCACTGTCTTCAAGGAACATGGCTACGACATGTCCGAACACAACATTGCTGACCTTGGCTTCGAGTTTACACTTCCTGATAAGGTAAGTCCGATTCAGGATGTCAGAGATATGACACTTTCAGGATGTCAGGTGTCAGATATGGGAAAGTTTCAGGGTGTCAGGTGTTAGATATGGGAAAGTTTCAGGGTGTCAGGTGTCAGATATGGGAAAGTTTCAGGATGTCAGGTGTTAGATATGGGAAAGTTTCAGGGTGTCAGGTGTCAGATATGGGAAAGTTTCAGGATGTCAGGTGTTAGATATGGGAAAGTTTCAGGGTGTCAGTGTTAGATATGGGAAAGTTTCAGGGTGTCAGGTGTCAGATATGGGAAAGTTTCAGGATGTCAGGTGTTAGATATGGGAAAGTTTCAGGGTGTCAGGTGTTAGATATGGGAAAGTTTCAGGGTGTCAGGTGTTAGATATGGGAAAGTTTCAGGATGTCAGGTGTTAGATATGGGAAAGTTTCAGGATGTCAGGTGTTAGATATGGGAAAGTTTCAGGGTGTCAGGTGTTAGATATGGGAAAGTTTCAGGGTGTCAGGTGTTAGATATGGGAAAGTTTCAGGATGTCAGGTGTAAGATATGGGAAAGTTTCAGGGTGTCAGGTGTTAGATATGGGAAAGTTTCAGGGTGTCAGGTGTTAGATATGGGAAAGTTTCAGGGTGTCAGGTGTTAGGTATGGGAAAGTTTCGGGGTGTCAGGTGTTAGATATGGGAAAGTTTCGGGGTGTCAGGTGTTAGATATGGGAAAGTTTCGGGGTGTCAGGTGTTAGATATGGGAAAGTTTCAGGTGTCAGGTGTTAGATATGGGAAAGTTTCAGGGTTGTCAGGTGTTAGATATGGGAAAGTTTCGGGGTGTCAGGTGTTAGATATGGGAAAGTTTCGGGTGTCAGGTGTTAGATATGGGAAAGTTTCGGGGTGTCAGGTGTTAGATATGGGAAAGTTTCAGGGTGTCAGGTGTTAGATATGGGAAAGTTTCAGGGTGTCATGTGTTAGATATGGGAAAGATTCAGGGTGTCAGGTGTTAGATATGGGAAAGTTTCAGGGTGTCAGGTGTTAGATATGGAAAGTTTCGGGGTGTCAGGTGTTAGATATGGGAAAGTTTCGGGGTGTCAGGTGTTAGATATGGGAAAGTTTCGGGGTGTCAGGTGTTAGATATGGGAAAGTTTCAGGTGTCAGGTGTCAGATATGGGAAAGTTTCAGGGTGTCAGGTGTTAGATATGGGAAAGTTTCAGGGTGTCAGGTGTTAGATATGGGAAAGTTTCAGGGTGTCAGGTGTTAGATATGGGAAAGTTTCAGGGTGTCAGGTGTTAGATATGGGAAAGTTTCAGGGTGTCAGGTGTTAGATATGGGAAAGTTTCGGGTGTCAGGTGTTAGATATGGGAAAGTTTCGGGTGTCAGGTGTTAGATATGGGAAAGTTTCGGGGTGTCAGGTGTTAGATATGGGAAAGTTTCAGGGTGTCAGGTGTCAGATATGGGAAAGTTTCAGGGTGTCAGGTGTTAGATATGGGAAAGTTTCAGGGTGTCAGGTGTTAGATATGGGAAAGTTTCAGGGTGTCAGGTGTTAGATATGGGAAAGTTTCAGGATGTCAGGTGTTAGATATGGGAAAGTTTCAGGATGTCAGGTGTTAGATATGGGAAAGTTTCAGGATGTCAGGTGTTAGATATGGGAAAGTTTCAGGATGTCAGGTGTTAGATATGGGAAAGTTTCAGGGTGTCAGGTGTTAGATATGGGAAAGTTTCAGGGTGTCAGGTGTCAGATATGGGAAAGTTTCAGGATGTCAGGTGTTAGATATGGGAAAGTTTCAGGGTGTCAGGTGTTAGATATGGGAAAGTTTCAGGGTGTCAGGTGTTAGATATGGGAAAGTTTCAGGGTGTCAGGTGTTAGATATGGAAAAGTTTCGGGGTGTCAGGTGTTAGATATGGGAAAGTTTCAGGGTGTCAGGTGTTAGATATGGGAAAGTTTCGGGGTGTCAGGTGTTAGATATGGGAAAGTTTCGGGGTGTCAGGTGTTAGATATGGGAAAGTTTCAGGATGTCAGGTGTTAGATATGGGAAAGTTTCAGGGTGTCAGGTGTTAGATATGGGAAAGTTTCAGGGTGTCAGGTGTTAGATATGGGAAAGTTTCAGGGTGTCAGGTGTTAGATATGGGAAAGTTTCAGGGTGTCAGGTGTTAGACATGGGAAAGTTTCAGGGTGTCAGGTGTTAGATATGGGAAAGTTTCGGGGTGTCAGGTGTTAGATATGGGAAAGTTTCGGGGTGTCAGGTGTTAGATATGGGAAAGTTTCGGGGTGTCAGGTGTTAGATATGGGAAAGTTTCAGGGTGTCAGGTGTTAGATATGGGAAAGTTTCAGGGTGTCAGGTGTTAGATATGGGAAAGTTTCAGGATGTCAGGTGTTAGATATGGGAAAGTTTCAGGATGTCAGGTGTTAGATATGGGAAAGTTTCAGGGTGTCAGGTGTTAGATATGGGAAAGTTTCAGGGTGTCAGGTGTTAGATATGGGAAAGTTTCAGGGTGTCAGGTGTTAGATATGGGAAAGTTTCAGGATGTCAGGTGTTAGATATGGGAAAGTTTCAGGGTGTCAGGTGTTAGATATGGGAAAGTTTCAGGGTGTCAGGTGTTAGATATGGGAAAGTTTCAGGATGTCAGGTGTTAGATATGGGAAAGTTTCAGGGTGTCAGGTGTTAGATATGGGAAAGTTTCAGGATGTCAGGTGTTAGATATGGGAAAGTTTCAGGGTGTCAGGTGTTAGATATGGGAAAGTTTCAGGATGTCAGGTGTTAGATATGGGAAAGTTTCAGGGTGTCAGGTGTTAGATATGGGAAAGTTTCAGGATGTCAGGTGTTAGATATGGGAAAGTTTCAGGGTGTCAGGTGTCAGATATGGGAAAGTTTCAGGGTGTCAGGTGTTAGGTATGGGAAAGTTTCAGGGTGTCAGGTGTTAGATATGGGAAAGTTTCAGGGTGTCAGGTGTTAGATATGGGAAAGTTTCAGGATGTCAGGTGTTAGATATGGAAAGTTTCAGGGTGTCAGGTGTTAGATATGGGAAAGTTTCAGGGTGTCAGGTGTTAGATATGGGAAAGTTTCAGGGTGTCAGGTGTCAGATATGGGAAAGTTTCAGGGTGTCAGGTGTTAGGTATGGGAAAGTTTCAGGGTGTCAGGTGTTAGATATGGGAAAGTTTCAGGATGTCAGGTGTTAGATATGGGAAAGTTTCAGGGTGTCAGGTGTTAGATATGGGAAAGTTTCAGGGTGTCAGGTGTTAGATATGGGAAAGTTTCGGGGTTCAGGTGTTAGATATGGGAAAGTTTCGGGGTGTCAGGTGTTAGATATGGGAAAGTTTCAGGGTGTCAGGTGTTAGATATGGGAAAGTTTCGGGGTGTCAGGTGTTAGATATGGGAAAGTTTCAGGGTGTCAGGTGTTAGATATGGGAAAGTTTCGGGGTGTCAGGTGTCAGATATGGGAAAGTTTCGGGGTGTCAGGTGTTAGATATGGGAAAGTTTCGGGGTGTCAGGTGTTAGATATGGGAAAGTTTCGGGGTGTCAGGTGTTAGATATGGGAAAGTTTCGGGGTGTCAGGTGTTAGATTTGGGAAAGTTTCGGGGTGTCAGGTGTCAGATATGGGAAAGTTTCGGGGTGTCAGGTGTCAGATATGGGAAAGTTTCGGGGTGTCAGGTGTCAGATATGGGAAAGTTTCGGGGTGTCAGGTGTCAGATATGGGAAAGTTTCAGGGTGTCAGGTGTTAGATATGGGAAAGTTTCGGGTGTCAGGTGTCAGATATGGGAAAGTTTCGGGTGTCAGGTTAGATATGGGAAAGTTTCGGGTGTCAGGTGTTAGATATGGGAAAGTTTCGGGGTGTCAGGTGTTAGATATGGGAAAGTTTCGGGGTGTCAGGTGTTAGATATGGGAAAGTTTCGGGGTGTCAGGTGTTAGATATGGGAAAGTTTCGGGTGTCAGGTGTTAGATATGGGAAAGTTTCGGGGTGTCAGGTGTCAGATATGGGAAAGTTTCGGGGTGTCAGGTGTCAGATATGGGAAAGTTTCAGGGTGTCAGGTGTTAGATATGGGAAAGTTTCAGGGTGTCAGGTGCTAGATATGGGAAAGTTTCAGGGTGTCAGGTGTTAGATATGGGAAAGTTTCGGGGTGTCAGGTGTCAGATATGGTTAAGTTTCGGGGTGTCAGGTGTCAGATATGGGAAAGTTTCGGGGTGTCAGGTGTCAGATATGGTTAAGTTTCGGGGTGTCAGGTGTCAGATATGGTTAAGTTTCGGGTGTCAGGTGTTAGATATGGTTAAGTTTCGGGGTGTCAGGTGTTAGATATGGTTAAGTTTCGGGGTGTCAGGTGTCAGATATGGTTAAGTTTCGGGGTGTCAGGTGTCAGATATGGTTAAGTTTCGGGGTGTCAGGTGTTAGATATGGTTAAGTTTCGGGGTGTCAGGTGTCAGATATGGTTAAGTTTCGGGGTGGCGGGTGTTAGATATGGTTAAGTTTCGGGGTGTCAGGTGTTAGATATGGGAAAGTTTCGGGGTGTCAGGTGTTAGATATGGGAAAGTTTCGGGGTGTCAGGTGTCAGATATGGGAAAGTTTCGGGGTGTCAGGTGTCAGATATGGTTAAGTTTCGGGGTGTCAGGTGTCAGATATGGGAAAGTTTCGGGGTGTCAGGTGTCAGATATGGTTAAGTTTCGGGGTGTCAGGTGTCAGATATGGTTAAGTTTCGGGGTGTCAGGTGTTAGATATGGTTAAGTTTCGGGGTGTCAGGTGTTAGATATGGTTAAGTTTCGGGGTGTCAGGTGTCAGATATGGTTAAGTTTCGGGTGTCAGGTGTCAGATATGGTTAAGTTTCGGGTGTCAGGTGTTAGATATGGTTAAGTTTCGGGTGTCAGGTGTCAGATATGGTTAAGTTTCGGGTGGCGGGTGTTAGATATGGTTAAGTTTCGGGTGTCAGGTGTTAGATATGGGAAAGTTTCGGGTGTCAGGTGTTAGATATGGTTAAGTTTCGGGGTGTCAGGTGTCAGATATGGTTAAGTTTCGGGTGGCGGGTGTTAGATATGGTTAAGTTTCGGGTGTCAGGTGTTAGATATGGGAAAGTTTCGGGGTGTCAGGTGTTAGATATGGGAAAGTTTCGGGGTGTCAGGTGTTAGATATGGTTAAGTTTCGGGGTGTCAGTGTCAGATATGGTTAAGTTTCGGGTGGCGGGTGTTAGATATGGTTAAGTTTCGGGGTGTCAGGTGTTAGATATGGGAAAGTTTCGGGGTGTCAGGTGTTAGATATGGGAAAGTTTCGGGGTGTCAGGTGTTAGATATGGTTTAAGTTTCGGGGTGTCAGGTGTCAGATATGGTTAAGTTTCGGGTGGCGGTGTTAGATATGGTTAAGTTTCGGGGTGGCGGGTGTTAGATATGGTTAAGTTTCGGGGTGGCGGGTGTTAGATATGGTTAAGTTTCGGGTGGCGCGGTGTTAGATATGGTTAAGTTTCGGGGTGGCGGGTGTTAGATATGGTTAAGTTTCGGGGTGGCGGGTGTTAGATATGGGAAAGTTTCGGGGTGGCGGGTGTTAGATATGGGAAAGTTTCGGGGTGGCGGGTGTTAGATATGGGAAAGTTTCGGGGTGGCGGGTGTTAGATATGGGAAAGTTTCGGGGTGGCGGGTATGTGACACACACCTTTTTTGTTAGACATTGTGTAAGATAATGTTATCATTTGATCGGATTTTTACTGTGCTCGCCCTACCACAGGTGGTGAAGCACCTGGTCACCACCTGTCTCTCGCCCTACCACAGGTGGTGAAGCACCTGGTCACCACCTGTCTCTCGCCATGCCACAGGTGGTGAAGCACCTGGTCACCACCTGCTCTCCGCCATGCCACAGGTGGTGAAGCACCTGGTCACCACCTGTCTCTCGCCATGCCACAGGTGAAGGACCTGGTCACCACCTGTCTCTCGCCCTGCCACAGGTGGTGAAGCACCTGGTCACCACCTGTCTCTCGCCATGCCACAGGTGAAGGACCTGGTCACCACCTGTCTCTCGCCCTGCCACAGGTGGTGAAGCACCTGGTCACACCACCTGGTCACACCTATATCTCTATTGGTCTTCCACAGGTGGTCAGAGACCAGTTCGTGTTGGAGATGGTGAGTCAGAAAGACGGAATCAAGTCTATGTTGAGTAGCGGCTCTCAGAACTTCGAGTGTAACGGCCACTTCGACTTTGCCGAACTCTTAAAACTAAGAGACGACACTGCTACCATCATCAAGGTGATCCTGTAGTTTGTACCCCTCCACAATAATAATAATAATAATAATAATAAAAATAATAATAATAATAATAATAATAATAATAATAATAATAATAATAATAATAATTTTAATAATAATAATAATAATAATAATAATAATAATAATAATAATTATTATTATTATTATTATTATTATTATTATTATTATTATTATTATTATTATTATTATTATTATTATTATTATTATTATTATTATTATAATTGTAATTTTAATAATAATAATAATAATAATAATAATAATAATAATAATAATAATAATCTTTATTTCTACAAGTACCAACACGATGTAAAAAAAAAGACACATACATTATAATGTGATCCTTTATTAACTACGTTTCGCCCACACAGTAGACTTTATTAAGTGACTCGTTTGCGAAATGTTGTGACCAATGGATCGTATTATACAGCATTTGTGTTTATTGTTGCACTGGTACACAATGATGACCAGGTGATGAACAAGACATGTACAACACCTGTGTATCTTCAGTACTGAAGAGTTTCTCCTGTAAATGATGTATTTGTTGATCAGAACTGCAACACACACAACATATAGAAATTAGTCACTGACTTCAAAACAGACAACAGTGTTACAGATCACTGACACAGACTTACAACAGTGTTACAGATCACTGACACAGACTTACAGCAGTGTTACAGATCACTGACACAGACTTACAACAGTGTTACAGATCACTGACACAGACATACAACAGTGTTACAGATCACTGACACAGACTTACAACAGTGTTACAGATCACTGACACAGACTTACAACAGTGTTACAGATCACTGACACAGACTTACAACATTGTTACAGATCACTGACACAGACTTACAACAGTGTTACAGATCACTGACACAGACTTACAGCAGTGTTACAGATCACTGACACAGACTTACAACAGTGTTACAGATCACTGACACAGACTTACAACAGTGTTACAGATCACTGACACAGACTTACAACAGTGTTACAGATCACTGACACAGACTTACAACAGTGTTACAGATCACTGACACAGACTTACAACAGTGTTACAGATCACTGACACAGACTTACAACAGTGTTACAGATCACTGACACAGACTTACAACAGTATTACAGATCACTGACACAGACTTACAGCAGTGTTACAGATCACTGACACAGACTTACAACAGTGTTACAGATCACTGACACAGACTTACAACAGTGTTACAGATCACTGACACAGACTTACAACAGTGTTACAGATCACTGACACAGACTTACAACAGTGTTACAGATCACTGACACAGACTTACAACAGTGTTTACAGATCACTGACACAGACTTACAACAGTGTTACAGATCACTGACACAGACTTACAAAAGTGTTACAGATCACTGACACAGACTTACAACAGTGTTACAGATCACTGACACAGACTTACAGCAGTGTTACAGATCACTGACACAGACTTACAACAGTGTTACAGATCACTGACACAGACTTACAACAGTGTTACAGATCACTGACACAGACTTACAACAGTTGTTACAGATCACTGACACAGACTTACAACAGTGTTACAGATCACTGACACAGACTTACAACAGTGTTACAGATCACTGACACAGACTTACAACAGTGTTACAGATCACTGACACAGACTTACAACAGTGTTACAGATCACTGACACAGACTTACAACAGTGTTACAGATCACTGACACAGACTTACAGCAGTGTTACAGATCACTAACAGGAAGTACTTTACCACAACAGACATTTATCGAGAAGGACATCAGGGTGGAACTAACATTCGGTATCAGAGTGGTGACGGCCCATCACTACGCTACCATGGCCGTCTTAACCGGTCCCTTCCAGCCGGCTAGCTTCGATCCAGCTACCGTCCGTTCCCTCTACGGTATCGTTCCTCACGTCTACGACACCGACTCTGAACAAGATCTGTACAAAGCGGAAATGGCTACACACAGGTATTGTTGCTGTAGTGAGGACGGTAAGCGCTAAAACCGTGTATGTTGGTGGTTCTTGGGTTGAGTGACTCTAGCGGGATTAGCGCTTCACACAGTTCTTAAACACACACACACACACACACACACACACACACACACACACACACACACACACACACACACACACACACACACACACATACACACACACACACACACACACACCACACCACACACCACACACACACACACACACACACACACACACACAGCAGTGATGTATAACCCACCACAGAACAGCAGAGGCCCAAAGGCAAGAGTACGACGAGAGCAATAGAGCGATGGTTGACACACTAGCTAGAGGGGCCAGAAGAGCTCATGCTGCAGGGCAAAGCTCCTATCATGGTGACTTTAACCACAAGGAAAATAGATTGGGAGAACTTGGACCCACATGGGGGCCAAGATACTTGGAGGGCTAAGATGATGGAGGTGGTACTGGAGAACTTCATGTACCAACACGTAAGGGACACAAACAAGAGAGAGAGAGGGATGAACCAGCAAGGCGGGACTTAGTATTCACCTTCATTTAGTGCAGATACGAGGACATCACATATGAAAGACCCCTTGGGGCCAGGACCTGTGGTTGTAAGCTTCGAATACACAGAGAGCTACAAGTGGAGGAGAAGCAGGAAGCCAGGACGAATGAACCAAACTACAAGAAAGGGGACTACACAGGAATGAGGAACTACCTGAACGGGGTTCAGGGGGACAGAGAACTGGCAGGGAAACCAGTTAATGAGATGATGGAATATGTAGCAATAAAATGCAAGGGGGCTGGGGAGAGGTTTTGTACCCAAGGGAACGGGAAGTAATGAAAAAAGCCAGGATGAGCCCATGGTTTTACCCAAAAGGTGCAGGGAGGCAAAAACCAAGTGTGCTAGGAATGGAAGAAATATAGAAGGCAAAGGACCCAGGAGAATAAGGAAACATCGATAGAGCCAGAAATGAATATGCACAGATAAGAAGGGAGGCCCAAAGACAATATGAAAAGACATAGCACGAAAGCCAAATCTGACCCGAAACAGTTGTACAGCCACATCAGGAGGAAAACAACAGTCAAGGACCAGGTAACAGGCTAAAAGGAAAGAAGAGGAGAGACAACAGGAAATGACCGGGAAGTATGTGAAGAACTCAACAAGAGATTCAAAGAAGTGTTCACAGAGGAGACAGAAGAGGGGCTCCAGAAAGACGGAGAGGTGGGGCACACCACCAAGTGCGGACACAGTGCACACCAACCGAGGAAGAAGTGAAGAGGCTTCTGAGTGAGCTAGATACCTCAAAGGCAATGGGGCCAGATAACATCTCCCCCCTGGGTATTGAGAGAGGGAGCAGAGGCGCTATGTGTACCCCTAACAACAATATTCATACATCTATCGAAACAGGGAGATTGCCTGAGGCATGGAAGACAGCAAATGTAGTCCCAATCTTTAAAAAAGGAGACAGACATGAAGCATTAAACTACAGACCAGTGTCACTGACATGTATAGTATGCAAAATCATGGAGAAGATTATCAGGAGAAGAGTGGTGAAACCCTAGAAAGGAATGATCTCATCAACAGCAGCCAGCATGGTTTCAGGGACGGGAAATCCTGTGTCACAAACCTACTGGAGTTCTATGACATGGTGACAGCAGTAAGACAAGAGAGAGAGGGGTGGGTGGATTGCATTTTCTTGGACTGCAAGAAGGCGTTTGACACAGTTCCACACAAGAGATTGGTGCAAAAATGGAGGACCAAGCAGGGATAACAGGGAAGGCACTACAATGGATCAGGGAATACTTGTCAGGAAGACAGCAGCGAGTCATGGTACGTGGCGAGGTGTCAGAGTGGGCACCTGTGACCAGCGGGGGTCCCGCAGGGGTCAGTCCTAGGACCAGTGCTGTTTCTGGTATTTGTGAACGACATGACGGAAGAATAGACTCTGAGGTGTCCCTGTTTGCAGATGACGTGAAGTTGATGAGAAGAATACACTCGATCGAAGACCAGGCAGAACTACAAAGGGATCTGGACAGGCTGCAGAACTGGTCCAGCAATTGGCTCCTGGAGTTCAATCCCACCAAGTGCAAAGTCATGAAGATTGGGGAAGGCAAAGAAGGCCGCAAACGGAGTACAGTCTAGGGGGTCAGAGACTACAAACCTCACTCAAGGAAAAAGATCTTGGGGTGAAAACAAAGGCCAATTTTTAAGCCAATCAAAAAAAGGCAGAAGGGGCCCTAAAACTCAGAACAGTTCAATTTTAATAAAATCTTAGGATTAAGATAGTTGGCCCTTTTGGAGGTATGCGGCACCGGGGTTTGGAAACCCCCTGCCAACCAAAAAAAACTAGAAGTGCAAAAGGGCAACAAGATGTAGACTAAAGGTTGTCCTAAGGAGGGTTAAGGGGAAACAAACCGCGAACGGGGGACGGAAGATAGGGGAAGAAACCATTACTGGGGAGGGGAATTGGGCCCAAGGGGGCAATTTAACCGGGGTTTCGGAATTGGGATCAGTAAAAGGGAAAATTTTTTGGAGAAAGACCGGATAAATGTTGGAAGTTTTCCCTCAGAAACCAGTGGGTTTAAAAAGGGGGAAGGATGGAAAAGGGAAAGGTGGATAAAAACCCCCCCAAGGGCAAAGCAAAGGGAGGGAAAAAAACCCCCCCAAAAGAGTCCTTTGGAAAACCATAAAAAAGGGGGGGGTTTAAAAAACCCCGGACTTCCCCCGCAAACCTCAAAATTGGAAAATTTGGGGTAAAACAACCAAAAAACTTTAAATTGGGTGTTCAGCGTACAAAAAGGTATTGGGTTATCCTAAAATTTAACCCCACTCGGTATTTTTCCAATTTGCCAACATTAAAAATTTTCAATAAAAAAACAAGGAATTTAAAAATGGGGGATGTAAACAAAAAGAAGGGAAATTTAAAAAAAAACGAGGGTTAACTTTAAAACCATTGGAATGGTTTAAACCAGGGGTTTTTTTAAAAAATTTTTCTTCCCAAGGGTTGAAAATATTTTAACCAATTAAAAATTAAAAACCCTGAAAAATACGTAAATTTTTGGGAACGGTTTCCTAACATCGGGAAAAATTTAGAAACTGTTAACAATATTAAGTCCCCCCACAAACTGAATTTATCCCCTTTGTTTTTAACCCAGTATTTTTTTTTAAATCCCCCTTTTTGTATTCCCCTTTTTAAAAACCCCATAAAATTTTTTTATCTCTTTAAAAAAAAAAAATTTTTAAACTTTATTTTAAAAAAGGAAAACCCCCTTGGGAAAAATCTTTTTACTTTTTGGATCTTCTTAACAATTGTTTTATAATTTTGTAAATTATTTTGCCCTTTAAAAATTACTTAACTCTTACTTAAACTGTATTTTCCCCCAATTTTGATTAAATACAATCAAATTAAATTTGTACTTAAACCCCCATTTGATTATAACCCATTGTCCTCCACCCCATTTTGATTAACCCATTGATTATACCCCATCTGTATTAAATTTTGTCTTATCCCCCCTTTGTATTAAATTTGTATTAAATTTGTTCTAAAAAATTTTTACTTAAAATTTGTAAACCCCTTGGTTTTTAACCCATCTTTTCTCCCCCCCTTTTTGTATCCAAACCCCATTTTGTATTAAACCCCTTGTATTTAACCATTTTTCCTTAAACTTTGTTCTCCACACCCTCTTGTACTCTCATACACCTTTTTACTCCCCCCAAAACCCCCTTGTACTCCCCCACCATCTGTATCCCCCAACCATCTGTACTCCCCACACCCATCTTGTACTCTCCCACACCATTTTGTACTTTCATCCCCCATTTGTCTCCCCCCACCCCCATCTTGTCTTCCCACCCTTTTTTTTCCCTTCCCAAAATCTTGACCCCCACCCATCTTGTATCTCCCAACCCAATTTTTACTACACCCATTTTGTACTTAAACCCTTTTGTACCTCCCACCCCATTTGTACTCCCCCCACACCCATCTTGTATTAAAACCCCCCATTTTTAAATCTCCCCCCCCTCTTGACTTCCCCAACCCCCATTTTTACTCTCAACCCTTTTCTTCCACCCCATCTTGTACTCTCTACCCCCTTTTTGTACTCCCCACACCCATCACTCTCCCCCCCCCCATTGTCTTCCCCCCCCTCCACTTCCCCCCCCCCCCCCCAAAAACCCCCATTTTTTACTCCCCCACACCCATCTTGTCTCCCCCCCTTTTGTATCTCCCACACCCCCTTGTATCCCCCCCCAGCCCTTCCCACACCCCCGTACCTACACATTTTTGTACCTCCCCCACCCCTTTCCCCACACCCATCTTGTACTCTCCCAACCCCGTACTCCCCCCACACCCATCTTGTACCTCCCACCCATCTTTCTCTCCCAACCCATCTTGATTTCTCACACCCCCATCTTGTCTTTTCCACCCCCATTTTTTTTATCTCTCCCCCCACTTGTCCCCCCACCACCCCATCTTGTACTCTTCACACCCATCTTGTATTTCCCCCCAAAACCATTTGTACCCCAAAACCTCACTCTCCACACCCATCTTTTTATCTTTCCCCCACACCCATTTGTACTCTCCCCCCACCGTATCCCACACCCATTTGTCCTCCCCCCCACACCATCTTGTACTCTCCACACCCATTTGTACTCCCCCACCCCCATCTTGTAATTCCCCCCCCCCAAATTTTGCTCCCCCCACACCATTTGTATCTCCCACCCATCTTGACTCCCCCCACACCCATTTGTTCTCCCACCCTTGTACCTCCCCCTCTAAACCTCCACCCATTTTGTACTCTCTACCCCCTTTTTGTCTCCCCCACACCCTCTTGTACTCTCTCACCCCTCTTTTTTACTCTCCAAAACCCAACGACCTTCCACTTTGTACTCTCCCACCCATTTTTGTACCCCCACCCCCCATTTGTTCTCCAAAACCATCTTTCTCTCCCACCCCCCATTTGTACTCTCACACCCTTTTTTGTATTCCCACACCCTCTTGTACCTCCCAAAAACACTTGTCTCCCCTCCCCATCTTTACTCTCCCCCCCCATTTGAAATCTCCCCCCCCCACTTGTATTAAAAAACCACCGACTCTCCACACCCTTTTTGTACTCTCCCACACCATCTTGTATTTCTCCACCCTTCCTGACTCTCCCAACCCATCTTGTTTTTCTCCCACCCCCCGTCCCTCCCACCCCCTCTTGTCCTCTCACACCCATTTGTATTTCTCCCACACCCATCTTGTACCTCCCACACCCATCTTGTACTCTCCCACCCATCTGTACTCCCCCACACCATCCTGTTTTACCCCCCCCCCCACACACCCCCACCCACCCCCAACCATTTTGACCCAAACCTTTCCTGTATTAAAACCCACTTTTTTCCTAAACCTCCTGTTTTTCCCCCACACCCCCTGTCTTCCACACCCATCGTACTCTCCCACACCCCATCTGTACTCCCCCAAAACCCGGACCCCCAAAAATTTCCCCCACAATCCACCCAAATTTGCTCTTTAACCCCCCATTTGTTCCCCCCACGTTTCTTTTCCCACCCCCCTTAAATTGTACTTCCCCCAAATATCCTGAAACTTAAACCCCCTCGGAAATTTAAAACCCATTGTTTAAAATTGTACTTCCCCACATTTGTACCCCCAAACCGTTTCCCCCAACCTCCTTCTTCCCACCCCTTATTTTGTCCCTTTAATGGGCCACAAACCGTAAAAAATTTACTAAAATTTTTTTTATTTTAATTTTAAATTAATATATAAAATTTAATTTTAAATTTTTCCCCCTTTCTTTTAAACTTTTTAATTCAAAGGAAAAACCGGTTTAAATCCCCCAAAAACGTTTCTTAAAAAATTTGTTTAAAAATTTTGCCTTTCTCCCCTATTTTATCTAACCCAAATATATTACATAAATTACACTCTTCACCAATATACACTCCCCCCCCCCTCTTAACTAAATATATTATAATATATATATATTATATAATTATATATTATTTAATAAAATTAAATATACTTTTTTAAACCCTTTAATCAAAATACCCCCATTCATACCAAATTTTCTTAATAAATTTTTCCCTAGTTTTTTTTTCTCTCTACTTATACAACTACTCTACTACTTACTACCTATACTCCCCTACAAAATACTACTATCTACTCTATACTATACTACTACTATACAAAATACTAAAAAACATATCAAAATCTAATTTACTACACTACTACTATACTACTACAATATACTATCTATACTATTTAAAATAAATTCTATACTAACTACTACTTTTTACTAAATACTTATATACTACTACTACTATATTACTACTAATATCTACTACATACTACTACTCTACTACTATATTTACTAACTATATATTTCTATACTTAATTATTTCTACTATTATACTACTATATATACTACTACTATACATACTACTATTACTACTACTACTATTCTACTACTACTAATACTACTATACTACTACTATATACTACTACTACTAGTACTACTCTACTCTACTATACTACTATACTATACTACTACTACTACACTACTATTACTATACTACTATATATATATACTTCTTACTATACACTACTACTATATACACTCTATACTACTACTATTCACTACACTACAAAAATTATACTACAAACTACTAGTACTATACTACACTACATTTCTTTACTACTACTATAGACTACTAACTAGTATACTACTCTACTATACTACTTACTACTACTACTATATACTACTCAAAATTACACTAACTCTACTACTACTACTATACTACTACTACTATTCACAAACTATATACTACTACTAAAAATTATACTACTACTACTTTATATTCTACTACTCCCAAATACTACCACTATACTATACAATACTACTAACTATACTACTACTATACTACTACTACAAATATACACAAACTACACTACTCAACTACACTACTATTTACCCTACTATAAAAACACAAATACTCTATACTACTATACAAACTCTACTACTACTACTACTTACCACTACTACTAACTACTCCTACTTACACTACACTCTACTCCCCTCTATACTACTACTAAAAACTACTATATACTTACTACACTACATATTACTACTACTACACTACTATTACTACTCTAACTCTACTTACTACTACTACCCCTCCCTTCTTACTACTACTTCCCACTATACTACTATACACTACTACTACTTACTCTACAAATACTACTATACATATACTACCCTACTACAAACTAAAACCCACTACTACCCCCTTCTACTATACTAAACTACTATATACCATACTTAAACACACTATTAACTACTACTATACCACTACTACTACTATAACTACTCTACTACTACACTTACCACTACTCACTTACCCCCTACAAAATACTACTACAAATAATACCACTACTACACACTATACTACTACTACTTACTACTAATACTACCACTACTACTACTACTACTACTACTATACCCCCTATACTACTATACACTACTACTATTTACTACTACTATCCCACTACTACCACTATACACTACTATCTATACTCTTACTCCCACTACACTACTAAAACTACTATCTACTACCCTACAACACTACTACTACTACTACTACTCCCCTACAACTACTACTACTACTACTAAAACAAAATACTACACTATACTTCAAACTAACACTACTACTATATACATATTTTACTATACTACTCCCCTTACTATATATCACTACTACTACTATTACTATATACAAATACTAACTCCTACTACACTAAACCCTTACTAACTTATACTACTCTCTACTACTATACTACTACAAAATTTATAACGCCCCCCTTATTTTTTCCCGGTTGTGTGACTTTGTAAAAAGGCCCAAAAAGGCCCGAATGGTGGCAAGGTTCTCTTTTCTATGTGGGGTTGTGTAAAAAAATGTGAGTTTTTCCCTGGGGGGTAGTGAAAAAAAAGGGCACCACCACAAGTATGGAGGTGGAATGTATCACTCCAGAACACTGGGCATTGCTGTCCCCCTGTGCTGAAAGCCCAAATGGGGCCCCCTGGTTCTGTCCTCCACTATTGCAACACCACCACCCCGACCCCTCAGGATTTGGCCTATACTAACGAGGTGATTTTTTTGTTATATTTTTTTAGATTTGGAAGGGCATTTGAAATATTTGCTTTTCAACAGAGTTTCGAGCTTGGGCAAACTTAAGTGCTTTGGGAAGTTATCCTGTGTCTGCGGGCCCACCCGAGCCTGTGAAAAAAAAGTGGGATGGATTTAAGTGGGGGTTGCTATAAATTAAAGGGTTGCCTAAGCTTTTTCCCTGTGTGGCATTAAAAGGGTTTGGCAAAATTTTTGTTTAAAGGTTTTGGGTTTTAGAAGGCCTGCCTGTATGGGCCGTAGGTCTGCTACAGTGTTCCTATTTTTTCCATAAGAAAAAAAATCAGGAACACCTTGTATTTATTATTTATTAACTATATTTGAGCTAGCCAAAGTTTTAGCATCGACACATGCCCCCGCCCCTTTGGGCAGGGTAGGTGCTAGCCAGAGCTTGCGCTCACAAGACTCTCATTCCCATTATCCCCTTTGGCGGGGAGGAGACCAAGGGCTAGCTTTTGGGTGGGCCCGGGGGGTTGGTCCGAAGATGGGAGGGACTTGTGCCTCCCCATGGGGGCTTAGGTCTCGCACTCCGTCAGAGGGAGCCAAACCGGGCCCCCATTGGAAAAGGCCCGGGCCACCATTGGTAAAGGCCCCGGGGCCCCACTTGGTAAAAAACCGGGGCCCCCACTTGGTAAGGCCGGGCCGCCCCTTGGGAAAGGCCCCGGGGCCCCCATTGGTAAAGGCCCCGGGGCCCCCACTTGGTAAAGGCCCCGGGGCCCCCACTTTTAAAGGCCCGGGCCACACTTGGGGAAAGGCCCGGGCCACCCCCGGTAAAGGCCCGGCCCCCACTGGGAAAGGCCCCGGGCCCCCTTGGTAAAGGGCCGGGGCCCCCACTTGGTAAAGCCCGGGCCCTACTTGGGAAAGGGCCCGGGCCGCCACTTGGTAAAGGCCCCGGGCCGCCACTTGGTAAAGGCCCCGGGGCCGCCACTTGGTAAAGGCCCGGGGCCACCACTTGGTAAAGGCGGGCCGCCATTGGTAAAGGGGCCCGGGCCGCCCCCTTTGGAAAGGCCCGGGCCCCACTTGGTAAAGGGGCCCCGGGCACCCCTTGGTAAGGCCCGGGCCACCCTTTTAAAAAAGGCCCGGCCGCCCTTGGTAAAGGCCCCGGGGCCCCCACTTGGTAAAGGCCCGGCCACCCCTTGGTAAAAGGCCGGGCCCCCACTTTTGGTAAGGCCCGGGGCCCCCACTTGGTAAAGGCCCGGGCCGCCACTTGGTAAAGGCCCGGGCCACCACTTGGTAAAGGCCCGAGCCACCACTTGGTAAAGGCCCGGGCCACCACTTGGTAAAGGCCCGGGCCACCACTTGGTAAAGGCCCGGGCCACCACTTGGTAAAGGCCCGGGCCGCCACTTGGTAAAGGCCCGGGCCACCACTTGGTAAAGGCCCGGGCCACCACTTGGTAAAGGCCCGGGCCACCACTTGGTAAAGGCCCGGGCCGGGAGAATACCGGTGTATCTTTAATAATAATAATAATAATAATAATAATAATAATAATAATAATAATAATAATAATAATAATAACAATAACAATAATAATAATAATAATAATAATAATAATAATAATAATAATAATAATAATAATAATAATAATAATAATGAAGTTTTAGCTTCAAAACCCTACTTTGATATACCTTTGATGAGTTTCAAGAATCTGTCTTCTCCCAGAGCCCGACCATGGGTCAGGCTTGTCTGGTGCTAGCGTGGTCAATTAGGTTGTTGCTGCTGGAGGCCCAACATACCCATCACAGCTTGGTTGATCTGGCACCTGGTGTAGGTACTTGTCCAGTTTCCTCTTGAAGGCTTCTACACTTGTTCCAGAAGTGTTTCTGATATCTTCTGGTAAGATGCTGAATAATCTGGGGTCACGAATATTGATACAGTGTTCCCTTACTGTGCCCACCACACCCCTGCTTTTCACGGGGTTTATTTTGCACTCCTTCCCATATCTCTCACTCCAGTATGTTATTATGGCAGGATGCAGATTTGGGACCAGGGCTTCGAGTACTTTCCAGGTATATATTATCATATAACTCTCTCATCTCCGATCCAGTGAGTACTTTAAGGTGTTCCAGTAATTTAAGTGCTTTACTGGTTCACTGTGAGCCGTAAACAACCTTTGTATGTGTTCCAGCTCAGATATTTCTCCTGCCATGAACGGGGCTGTCAACACAGAGCAATATTCCAAACGATCCCTCATTTGGAATATTGCTTTAGCGTTTTAAAAATGGGGTATCTTTTCCCCTTTTTTTAAAGGTTCAACCCCCACCCCGTTTTTCCCCTGGTGTCGTTATTTTTGTTTAGTATGTTCTTTGTAAAAAGATCATAAAGTAAAAGGACACAAGTGAAACAATGTGACTTTTTATTGGGGAAACGTTTCGCTCCCCGGGAAAGCCTTACAAACAATACATGATGAAGATTGGACACTTATGCGTAGGGGGAATCTTTATTCGGGAAAACGTTTCGCCACCAGTGGCTTCATCGCCCCTACAAAGAGGAAGGCGAAAGGGAGAGGAGGAGTATAGGAAAATCATCCCTAAACCTGATGATGTGTTCAGTCCCTCAATCTTTTAGAAAGTACAGCTAGGGCCGTAGACGTGGCTTATTACTGTTGTGAGGTGGGTGAACAGGCAGGCGGGGTCTGTGGTACCTCCCCGCGAAGTAGGTTCGTCCAAAGGTTGAACAAGTGTTGAAGAATTCTTTTTAAAAAAAAATCCCCTGAGCTGCAGTGTCTGAAAGAATTCTTTAACATTTTTCAACCCCGGCGAAGACCCACTTCGCTATGGGTGGTACCACTATGACCCGCTCCGCCCGCTTCACCTCCCCCCCAACTACAGTTATTATAACCCACGTCTACGGCCCTATGCTGTACATTCTACAAGATTGATGGACTGAACACATCGACTCCAGGTTGAGGGACTGATTACCTCATACTCCTCCTCTCCTTACGCCTTCCTCTTTGTATTGGACTGATGAAGCCACTGTGTGGCGAAACGTTTCCTGAATAAAGATTCCCATATGCTGCATAAGTGTCTCACTCTTCGACTTGTCGGTTTTTCAAACCATTCATCACAAACAATAATGGACACAGAGGGTATATAAAGGCTCAGAGTTAGGTGCAATACTAGTGAGGTACCATTTCGATGTTCACTAGTGGTAGTAGTAATAGTAGTAGTAGTGACAAAAGTAATACAATATGGTATAGCAATTAATTCGTACATGAGTAAAAGGATATAAAAGCTATTACTTGGGTAACATAAAAATAGGCTGGACAAATATAGACTGGAAAGAGGCAGGCTTGTTCAGTGTTCACTCTCAGTAATGTGCTTTTGTATAGGGTTTAGGAACAGAGAGACTATGTGAGGGCAGGGTTTACTTTTTTTCAGGAGGATTCTTGCTAAGACTTCGGGATGGTGAAGCTGCCGTTGTTTTGTTTAATTGTATTCGAAACAGCGATCGTGCTGATTCGAGGCACTTGGTTGCGGAAATTAGTTTCTTTGATCATAATGGGCGTCTCTGAATTTCATGAGATGATTGGTGGAATTTCGGTGTTGTACACAGGCTGGTTGTTCAAGTTATCTTTCCCTCATACTTTGCGTAATGTGTTCATTGAGGCAGGTGTCGAGGTTTCTTGCTGTTTCACCTACGAAAATCTTGTCACCCCTCCTCCAAGGGTTATAGTGTAACCCTTGCATTGACTGAGTTCATGGTGCTTTGATTTTGTCCTGGTTAGATCCTTTATTGAAGTGCTGAAGCGATGGCGACTCTGGTGTTAGCTTGTGAAGTACTTTTGAGACGTTCAGTGCAACCTGGCTTTTGGGAAAAAGAATTAAACTTTTGTTGGGAGTGGTGTTGATGCGTGGAGAATTAATGATCCGAAGAGCTCTTTTCTTGCAGTCTTTGATGAAAAAAGAAGGAAAATGTAACTCAGTGAATTTTTGGTAAAGGGTATGTACATTCTCGTCAAAAAACTCAGGAGTACAAATTCGGTATGCTCTTAGGAAAAACCGTGAGGGATGCTCTTTTGTCTTGGTATCTTGACTGGAATAGAAGTGTGTGAGATCATTTTTATTGGTGGGCTTCCGATAAACTTGAAATCTTAGGTTGTTGTCTACTTTGTGAATGAGGACGTCGGGGAAAGGTAGCTTGTCATTGGAACTCTTCTTCTAGTGTAAACTGGATCGCCGGTTCAACTGCGTTGAGCCTTGCCTGAAGATCCCGTACATCAAAACGTTTGGGAGTTATTCGAGGACGTCGTCCACGTAACGTAACCAAGTGACGCTTGAAGGGATGATGTGGCGAAGTGATCGGACTCTAGGTGTTCATGTATAAGTTGGTTTAGGACGGCACTGATGGGGGACCCCATTCCCCATGCCGTAGGTTTGTTTGTAGAGCTTGTTGTTGAAAGAAAAACAGTTGAAATTAACACAGAGTTCAATCAAGTCAACAAAATCTCCGGGGGGTAGAGGAAGATTAAGGTTCTGATTGACTTTAAGTCGTAAAACCCTCGATGGTTTTTTTGGTAGGTACTTTTGTGAAGAGGGAGTCACATCCAAACTGATTATTTCTTGTTACGGATGGAGAGGTTACGGATGCGGTTGAGAAGGTCGCCTGAGTGTTTAAGATGAGCGGGGTTGATGGTCCCCAGAAGGCAGGAAAGATGTTTGGCAAGAACTCCGGCTAGTTTGTGTGGAGCACTGCCTATTCCTGACGTGATTGGTCTGAGTGGAATATTGTGTTTATGGGTCTTGGGTAAACCATACATGTGTGCTGGTTTAGGGTTGCTTGGTAACAAGTATAGAAGTTTCTTCCCTTCTCTAGTGCGTTTGAGTATTTGTCTGGTTTTGTATAGAAAATCTTTGGTGAGCGTCTCCCACTGTTGAGTGCTGATGGGTTCGTATGTAGATTGATCATTCACAAGGTCCATCATTTTAGTGTTGTAGTCACTGGTGTTGAGTATGACGACTCCACCTCCTTTGTCGGCGGTGGTGACGATAATGTTGGGGTCGTTGGCGAGTTACATTTTCCTTCTTTTTTCATCAAAGACTGCAAGAAAAGAGCTCTTCAGATCATTAATTCTCCACGCATCAACACCACTCCCAACAAAGTTATAATTCTTCCCAACAGCCAGGTTGCACTGAACGTCTCAAAAGTACTTTCACAAGCTAACACCAGAGTCGCCATCGCTTCCTGCACTTCAATAAAGGATCTAACCAGGACAAAATCAAAGCACCATGAACCAGTCAATGCAGGAGTTTACACTATACCCTGTGGAGGCTGTGACAAGATTTACGTAGGTGAAACAGCAAGAAACCTCGACACCCGCCTCAATGAACACATTTACGCATGTAGGAACGATAACTTAAACAACGCCTGTGTACAACACCGAAATTCCACCAATCATCTCATGAAATTCAGAGACGCCCAATTAGTGATCAAAGAAACTAATTTCCGCAGACGCAAGTGCCTCGAATCAGCACTGATCGCTGTTTCGAATACAATTAAACAAAACAAACGGCAGCTTTCACCATCTCCGAAGTCTTAGCAAGAATCCTCCTGAAAACAGTAAAAACCCCGCCAAACACATAGTCTCTCCTTTTTATACTATACAAAGCACATTACAGAGAGTGAACACTGAAAAAAAGCTGCCTCTTTCCAGTCTATATTTGTCCAACCTATTTTTATGTTACCCAAGTAATAGCTTTTATATCCTTTTACTCATGTACGAATTAATTGCTATACCATATTGTATTACTTTTGTCACTACTACTACTATTACTACTACCACTAGTGAACATCGAAATGGTACCTCACTAGTATTGCACCTCACTCTGAGCCTTTATATACCCTCTGTGTCCATTATTGTTTGTAATGGCTTGATAAAGCTCCCGGAGAGCGAAACGTTGCCACAATAAAATGTCACATTAGTTGCACTTGTGTCCTTTTACTTTACATATTGTCGGTAATTCTACCAACTTTATTACAAGAAAGATCAGCTAACATCGTTATTCTCAAGTCTTCCACTTGGTAAACTGTTCCACTCATCCACTACTCTGTTTCCTGTTATTTTGAAAATGGTATAAAATACCGACAAGTTGATGATTAAGACACATGTGCAACAGTTGGGTATTTTTATTGATAAACGTTTCGTCTACATAGTAGACTTCTTCAGTCAAATATAGAGGCAGCAGGTAAAGTAGTGAATTACTGATGATGTAATCAGTCCATCAACCTTGGAGAAATAGTATTTGAGGTGGTCAGTCCCTCAGCCTGGAGTAGAGCTCAGCTCCAGGGTCTGGAACGATATGAAGCTGAAGCATAATAATACAGATGCATACTGTTGCCTCCGTATTTGACTGAAGAAGCCTACTGTGTAGGCGAAACGTTTCAACAATAAAGCTACTGAACTGTTTGTACATGTGTCTTACTCTATTTCCAACTAATACTTTCCTATATCTTCGTTTTTTTCAGGGAGGACACAATTTCCGGACGATATCGTTGAATCCTCGGCGAGGTGAGAGAGGAATGGTGATCAAAACACATGATGGTGACTGGGCGCTGGTGACTGCTGAGTGGGCAGGACTTTGTAACGGAGTCCCCGCAGGTCAGAAACTTGCTCTCATATTCTGCTCACGTACGAAACACACAGGTTGCTGTTGTAAGTGGGACTTGAATATAATAATGGTATACAATTCTGGCAGGTTGATAAGACACATGTGCTTCCGTTGACTCTCTGTACTCGACTGAAGAACTCTGTCAGAACTCCGTCGTGTAGGCGAAACGATAAGTGAGTCTTGCACAAGCGTTAAGAGGGTTATTAAAGTTTATTCCTGGGGTAGCATTGGTAATGGGTTGGGCAAATATTTTTGTTAGTGAGTTTGGGTTTGAGTTGAACGTGCCTAGTATGGGCCAGTAGTCCTGCTGCGGTGCTCCTCCTTTCTTATGTTCTTAAGCGTATACTCTGCGCTGCTTCTCGTCTGTGCAGAAAGTTCACCAGTTCATATATTAAAGATCTACACTGAGCGAAACGTTGCCCAGTGACAGCTTGTTATGTAACCCGTAGAACGACGTTTAAGTCCTCCTCGTTACCCATCTCTAGTTTTCACAACTACGCACCTAATTACCTGTCTACCACCTGACTGCTACATCTCCATATATTTTCTTTTTTCCTTTTCAAATACAAGATGATGTATCCCCACAAGTGTAAACGATGCCTCTAGGGAATTTTGAATTCCCCCCCCCCATTATCCCAAAGCCCTGAGAGGGGGCAGAAGGGAGTGGGGGCGTGAGGACGCTATGAGAGTGGGTAGTGAGCTGGAGAGGTCTGTAACAAGATATACTCCTGCAAATCTGCCAGACATTGCTACTAAAGAATTGGCTATAATCATAACCATAATTTTGAAAGGGGTAGAGAAGTAAGCCAGTGGAAGGCCTCGGTCAGATGACTAAAGGCTCCATCTCTGGGTCATCATATGACTAAGACAAGAGTCAAGAAGCATTTGTCCTGTTTCCTGACAAACCTTATCTACTTGTCTACCAAACTTACACTTCCTCCTTGATTTACCGGGAGTCCTGGTCAGGGACCGGGTCGTGGGGGCGTTGACTCCCGGAACACCCTCCAAGTAGACTCCAGTTAAACCTTAATCGTGTGAATAATTTAACTGTAGTCTTTTAACAGACTCCTACTCAGTCTCCCTTATAAGTTCTTAAGTTCGAGTTAGATGTAGAGTAACATATAATATATTATTACCTTCAGCTCAACCCATACATCTGCAACAGTGAGGAGCTGCTTGTGCCACCCATCAGCCTGGGGATAAGTGCCCACGCTGATCAGTCATATAACGACACCCACGTGTCACATTAAACCTGTATGGGGAGGGGAACTAATAAACCTGTGCACTGATGGGAACAAAACTCCCTTATAAGAGAGGGGGACTTGCCCTTCACTAGGCTTGAACAATGGAGGCCACTAACCTTCACTAATCACATTACAAACGTGGAGGAACGCATATGTACTCGTATCGACAAATCACTGTTTACACCCAAACCAGGGTGTAAACAGTGATTCATATGCGTATCTCGAGGTGTTTCTAGCGGGAGTTAATAACGTACAGAAGCCCACAACGGTAAATACTGGTTAACAATGCTGTTGAATGCGCATTTATATGTTAATGAGTACTGCTTTCGTGGAAGGTCCATCCAGTGAACTCAAAGATACCCAGAAATACATCTACACCAACAAACACAGACTGCCCTGTGAAGGTACAGGTGAGAGAGTTCTATCAAACCACGGTACGGGTAGGGATCGAACTCACGACAAGTAAGTTTGCAATCGTGTTATTACGGTTTCGTGAGTCAAGAGAATCCTATGTCATCCATGGATAGGATAACAGGTTCTTGGACTGGATTTGACTAGTGACGTGATTGTATTATCAATTGACCATTAGACATGAATTCCTACCACTCCATTTCACACATCAACACTCCCTAGCTGTCAGACTATACACTCAACTAGGACCCCTCATATTCTTCACCACTTACGCTAGACCCAACACAGCCATCAGTGCACACGACCTATCTCTCGTCTTCAACCACACCAACATTCCCTCCTACCTGCTGGCAGACATGAATGCTAAACACCCAGCTTTCAACCACAACTCCACCAACCAAACAGGCACACAACTACATAACTTCTCAAACCACAAACATCTACGGCACCTAGGTCCACACTTCAACACCTTCTATGGACACCAAGGACAAGGAAAACCTGACATAATACTCGCAAACAGAGCCAGCACTCTCCTCCAACACTACATAGTTCCTGGCCACAACACTGGGTCTGACCACATTCCCATCATCCTACATATCTCGACAAACCCAATTTGTATTCCTACACCACCAACACCAGCATACAATAAGGCCAATTGGGAGTCCTTCCAAAACACCATCACCAACACAAATCTGAACTATGACTACAACAACAAACCAATCACAGATATTGGACACACAACTCGTTTACCATCTTGAGACAAACGTGCAACCAACACTGCGGTACCCACAAAAACACACACCATCAGATACTCATTTACTCCCTCAACCAGAACCAAAAGACTCCTCATATGCTACCATAACCGCTTTCGCCTCAACACACACAGATTCAACCAGGTAAGACAGGACCTCACATACCTCAGGAATAACATACTTCATAGCCTGGAGCAGGACCACAACACCCATTGGGCTGGACTCATACACCAGGCAAATGAGCAACGCATAAAAGACCCCAAAACTTTCTGGAACTTCATCAACAAAATCCGAGGTAACAACAACAACAACAAATTCGAACACATCACCCACGACAACAGAAACATCACTGACCCACAAAGAGCAACAAACATCTTCAAAGAAATATGGGAGAATCTTTTCCACCCACACCCTCCACTACCAGACACTCTGCCACATACACAACAAATAGACCAATGGAACACTGACCACGTACACCTAACGGTACCAGACAGGTACATACAACTTGAATCACTCGCTGCCACTCAGGAACTGGACACCCCCATCACAGCCTATGACATTAAAACTCTCATTCAGCGCCACCCTCCAAAAGCCCCAGAAGCCTCTGGCATCAACCACATCATCCTAAAACACCTCCCTGACTCTATCATCTCAGCCTTCACCAACCTCCTCAATGCATCACTAGCATCCGGCTACTTCCCCACTCTCTTCAAAGCAGCTACTGCTATCCTCATCCCAAAACCCAATAAAGACCACTCTGACCCAAAAAACTACCGCCCCATCAGCTTGCTCGAAGTACTGGGAAAGATCTATGAAAAAATCATGAACTCAAGACTACGTAGACATCTTGAAACAAACTCCCTCTTATACAATGGTCAATTTGGCTTCAGATCAAACCGTTCCACTCAAGACGCACTGAATTTAATTCTAAACTACATCCACATAAACAAACACCAAAGGAAAAAGACAGCCCTAATAGCCAAAGATGTTGAGAAAGCATTTGACACAGTGTGGCACAACGGCTTAAAGTTTAAGCTATGTTCCAACTTCGACCTCCCTCGGACTATCAGCAAACTTCTCTGTAACTTCCTAGATGATAGGACCATGAGGATTACGTTCCATGGATGCTTCTCTCAGTACTCCCACTACATGCTGGAGTTCCCCAGGGTTCAGTCCTTTCACCCACCCTCTACATCCTCTACACCAACGACATCCCAGCGCCTGCCTTTGACTCCACAATAACACTTGCATATGCAGATGACATCACCCAACTCACAACCCACAGACAAATAACCACTCTTGCCCGCAGAACACAAACCGAAGTAGACCAGATTACACACTGGGAACAAAAATGGAGAATTAAAACCAATCCTGCAAAATCCAAAATCACCTACTTCCACTACAGGAAACGCGAACCACCTCCTCCAGTAATACTCAGGATAGCTGATACCCACACAAACATCCCTGTCTCGCAGACAATCAACTTCTTAGTTCATCTAGACTACAACATGCGAATACACAAACACATCAACCAGAAGCAAGCCATTGCATCCAAGGCCCTGTCGGGGCTGTCTAAGCTAAGGCAAGCCTCCATAAAAACGAAACTGCATCTATACAAAGCCCTCATCCGTCCACTAATAACTTACTGCCCACTAGCCCTCTCCCTAGCAGCTGTGACAGACGTAAACTACAACGCATCCAGAACAAAGCCTTACACTGGGTGTTCAACACCCGCTGGGATGAATTCATCACAAGTGAGTCCATCCACGCCCGTGCGAACATCCCTGCTCTAAACGTGTACTGGAAATTGCTTAGCGACAAACAAATAGACAGACTAGAGACCCGACATGACTACTGGACCTCATACCTAGACGACGAACTACGCAGACCAGCAAACACACACAACCTCTTCTACTCGTTACTAGCTCCTGACCCAATTCCTATATACAAATAACCATGCTAAATCTTGACTCACTAACCTGTAATTCACAGGTATGGACCCTTAATAATGCCCTTGTACCATGCGATTCACGCTTTGTCGCCCCCCGTCGGCCCCCCTCGCCCTCCCTCGCCCCCCCCTTCCCCCCTCCAGTCCCCTAGTTGCGCACGACCTCCTGAATCACCATCAGTTCTTTCCCTCTTACAATAACCCTTCCTCTAACCAACTTATTCTTCCTCTATCCCCACTTCCTCACTCACCCCTTCTTGGGGTCTTACCTAGAATCTATCTATCTATCTATCAATTGATCAGTCATACAGACATACCTTTCTATTCTACACATTCCCATGAAAATATAAAGCTATCCACTGCAACACTAATTTCTAGTTAACATCTTCGTTCTTTCTGTTATTGCAGTGTCGTCTTCAGGAACGAGGGGCCAGGAGACTGCAGACACCTCCAGGATGAACGGCAGCAGCTCTTCCTCTAGCAGAAACATCAATGGTTCGCAGTCTACCCTAGTGGCAAACGACACCTCAGCAGGCGTAGTAGGAGTAGCAGCAGCAGGAGGAGGAGGTGGTGGAGGTGGAGGTAGCCTCGCCAACGAGTCTAGTAGTGGAGTAGAAACTGCATCCCAGCCTGGTGCGTCATACCTGTTTGTTAGACCAAAACTTGTTCAGTGGTCAGAGGTGCTCCCCTACCCTTACCACATACCCTTACTGGTATCTGGGCCTTGAACACATACCCTGACTCAACCCACAGCGTATCAGTGGTTTGAACACATACCCTGACTCAACCCAAAACGTTCAGGGTTTTGAATACATACCCTGACCCAACCCACATGGTATCAGGGTCTTGAACACATACCCTGACTCACCAGAACCTCCATTCACCATTCTCGGAGGGCCCCATCTAATTTTAAACTGAGCAAACGTAATTTTTGGTGGGAGGGGCTTAAAATTTCGACCCCCACTAAATCTTCACAGTTGTGTAAAATGGGCTTAAAAATCGTTGGAAATTTTTCTAAAATATATGAATTCTCTATTGTATAGTATTTAACTAAATATTCTCTTATCTAGAATATTGAAAACGGAAATATTTCTTACATAATGACGATCTTATTATGAGATCGAAATATTCACATCTTCCTTCATATTATAATAATATTAATAATAATTATAATAATGATAATGATAATAAAGAAAAGAATAATAATAATAATAATAAGGATAAGGATGTTAATAATGATAATAAGAAGAAGAAGAATAAAGATGTCAATAATGTTAATAATAATATAATAATAATAATAATAATAATAATAATAATAATAATAATAATAATAATAATAATAACAATAACAACAACAACAACAACAACAATAATAATAATAATAATAATAATAATAATAATAATAATAATAATAATAATAATAATAATAATAATAACAATAATAATAATACTAATAAAATAATACTGATGCTACTAATCATAAATAAAATCAAAATAATGATAATTATAATAATAATTATTATTATAATAATAATCGTTATAATTATAATAGCAATAATTCTGAACGCTTTCAAAAATATTAAAATTTTTATAATATATATATATATATATATATATATATATATATATATATATATATATATATATATATATATATATATATATATATATATATATATATATATACATATAATTTAATAATGACCTGTCATATTCATTATTATTTTGAACAATAAATATTGTCCTGGTTTAACATAATATTGTCCTGGTTTAACATAATATTGTCCTGGTTTAACATAATATTGTCCTGGTTTAACATAATATTGTCCTGGTTTAAATCAGTAAAAAGAAAAAAAATAAGATAAAATTTCTTTCATTGATTGAAAATTTAGTAGAATTTCTTCTTCAGGAATAAAATGGAATTAAAAGTGCAGTTTGGACGCTTGAGAGTCAGTGGTAAAACACACTGGGTTTAATGTCCAGCTGAGTGAATAAACCCGGAGGTGATATGGTTTGGGTGTTGGGTTTATAGTTGAGTACCGACCATCCCATGATGTTTACCATCCTCCCCCCCCTCTCTCTCTCTCTCTCTCTCTCTCTCTCGCTAGAGTCGTTCCCTTGAACGAATCTGTCTGGACTTCCTACTCATTTCTGCAACATTGCAAGCTCCTAAAGATGTGCTGATTGCAATACAATAAGCCTAGAGCTATCATTCAACTCACTCCTGTGGATGCTTTGCATATATATATATATATATATATATATATATAATATATATATATTATATATATATATATATATATATATATATATATATATATATATATATATATACATACATCTTTCTCTCTCTCTCTCTCTCTCTCTCTCTCTCTCTATCTATCTATCTATTTATCCTCTGACCACAAGTAACAAGGTTTGACTCCAGCCCAGCCTTATTATACCCCTATAGGCCTACTGTCCACATTATTGAAGAAAATTACACGACGTTTCGCCCCGTGTAGAGCTCTACACAAAGCAAGACGTCGTAAAGACAAAACAAGTTTGGCACCTTGTGTTGTCTCTTGCCACACCACCTGGTGGGGGTCCCACACACACTCTGACCCACACAACACGTTTCACCCCTCCATGAGGGAGGGTGTACTACTCTTGATCCAAGGAACTGGGGATCCCCTTCCCATCCTCGGATCAAACCTAACATTAGTAATAATGGTAGAAACGTCAACAAAATGTTAGGTTAGCGAAGTGGTAATGTTTCGCGCAACAGGAGCCTCGTCAAGACGGTAACGGCTCGACCAAGCTCCTGGAGAGCGAAATGTTGCCACAGTAAAAATGTCGCATTAGTTTCATATGTGTTCATTTACAGAACAACACTACATGACCCAGGCGCTGGGTGAACCCTACGGGCTTAGCGCTTCCCCGCAAATTTAGAATTAATCTTTTACACTTTTAGAGACCAGATGGATTAATCTAGAGCGAAACGTTTTGACAAAAACGTTCAAAAAGTGCAATACTGGCTATTTAAAATTCTCCCAGAAACGATGTCGTGTTTCGCTCACATATCTGTATAATAATAATAATAATAATAATAATAATAATAATAATAATAATAATAATAATAATAATAATAATAATAATAATAATAATAATAATAATAATAATAATAATCTTTATTTCTACAAGTACATGATACAACTTATACAGACCATAGCTGACATCTCTAGAAAATCCCTGGTTAAGTAGAGCATTTCCCGCAAATTAGGTCAATTAACACCCAGGTACCTATTTCACTGATGTGTGAACATGGACGGCAGGTGTAAGGTGGCTAACACCCACGTACCTACTTACTGCTAGGTGAACAGGGACAGCAGGTGTTTTAATTAAGGAAACACGTCCTAATGTTACCAGCCGTACCGGGGATCGAGCCATGGTCCTCGTGTAAGCTGAGTACGCTACCAATCGAGCTATGGGATATTTTTTCTAGCTAATTTCTAGTTAATTTCTAGTTTGCAGTGATATTAGCATTGCACATTAAATGAGGTACATAAATACTTAGTTGCTTATTCAGTTGTTAGATTTGTTAGTTTCTCGTATTACAATAAGCATTTCTTGAAAGATTTATTTTTTGCAAAATTGTACGAGGCAGACTGCAGCGTCAGCCATTAGGGATTGTAGTTATAAATAAGCTGTAAAGTGGTGGAAGGGTAAGCCAGGGAAAGGACTCGGTCAGATGACCAGAAGCTCCAGTGATGGGTCATCATATGATTAAGACCGGCGTCAGGAAACACTTGTCCTGTTTCCTGAAGACTCTTACCAAACCTAACCATCAGTGTTGTTCTGGCTGTGGTGGAGACTACATGTCACTCTCGTCTCCTCAACTTCCTCCCTTTTTTACAGAGGTACGTGCTTCATTTGTAATACAATATAGATAATGTCTTGCACTAACTTTGCCTAAGAGGGAAAAAAACATTGATTTTTATATAGCCATTATTTCATAGATTTAAGATGTTTTTAATAAAAAAAATAGACTTAAAAAGCACTATTTTGAAATTGGAAAATATTAATTCTGGTACGTGGTACCACAAAAAATTATCTAATATATTCGATAGTTTGAGGTTTTGTAAAATTAAGACAAAGTGAAACATATATATGTAAGTTTCCGCCATTTCTTCTATATTAAAGACGTGATAATGTAGCTATGTTATTACGAACATATTTCAAGTTGTCATAGAACTGTGACGTAGAGAAGACTACTGAAAAAAACTCCTTCTGGTCTCTTAGATATTTTAAATTGGCAATAAGTTATATGTCAGTACACGAAGATACTGACAACCAAGAAACATAACCACAGTGTCAACACCACAGTTAACACCTCATCTAACACGTCAGTCTTAATATCTCAGTGTCAACACTTCACTCAACACAATATCAACACCAGAGTTAACACCTCAACTAACACACCAGGATCATCCACAGACAGAGGCCTCAGTACCGTACATACAAAACAGTGTAACTATTCGTAGAATATTGTGGAGAGTATCCTGCAGGCTCTAACCAAGTAACAGCTACGTTAATATCTAGCTCTTGTTCCTTGATATCCACCCACCCACCCTCCTTCCCCTTAATACCAAGACTAGAGAGTACCGGGCAGTGTTGCTTGCTACCTTGCAGGGTATGTCTTGCAACAGGGGTCACCAACTGTCTAGTTTCCAGGCTGTTGTTATGAATGTTGCCAAGGAGACTTTAAAGTAACGTATAAGGGTAGGATGAGAGGTTGTAGAGCGAGGTTTTGGTGACAACGTTTCCCCCTGTGTGTGTAAGAACTTCATCGTCATAAAGCGCTACGCAGCGAAACGTTGCCCACTGAGAGCTCGTCTTGCAACATGGTTTCTCCCGCTGTGCTTGGTACAGTTGCTGATACTAAACACTTTACATCGCAACCAAACTTGAAGGGAAAATATTAATATAATCAGTAAATTAATGATCATCTATGTTGGTCATCCTATGTTGACCTTGGAACTTGATGGTTCGCAGACTAGTAAATTGACGATGTTTCTGTCTGATCTGGCTCACTGACTAGTCAGAGAGCCAAGTCGGACCGGAACATCGTCATAAGATTATATGCGGGTGTTTTGTGTATTAGTCAAGGGACCGCATGCGGCCCAGGGACCCGAGGGTTGGTGACCCCTGTGACTTAGAGAAGCCGCAGTAATATGCCAGCATGACTGTTGACTGCTTGAACTGTGAACAAAGAGGTTATTATGAACAATAGTGTGCCACAGAGATGAACAGATATTCATGTCGGAGGCAGGAGGTGGTGGTGTGAGGGGTAGTTGCATGTTGACATGTGCATGCATGTCATCGTCGTGATAATGACGACACATGTCATACTCGATACATATATGCTGGTAGGTGTAGTCAGCGGTGACACATGAAACACATGTGTCAATATATATGAAGAAACATTGAAGACTGCCAATGTAGCTATATATATATATATGTATATATATATATATATATATATATATATATATATATATATATATATATATATATTATATATATATATATATATATATATATATATAAAAGCGAAAAACCAGATAGACATAATACTGAAACAGACAAAAGTAGATGTAACTATTTCGCTTTCACTCAGAGACCATCTTCATCAGTTGAAGACAAAATCTATATAGATATTTATATGTATTTCTAATTTTCCAAGCGAATTTTCACTTTATATTGATAAGCGCTGATAACACTCTCACTCAGAGATGATATTAAGAGATATTTTATCTCTAGTGGCAACATTAGCAGATAATCCTCAGATGCTAAGAGAAATATTGAACTGAAGATCATTCTCAGATGTTGAGAGAGAGAGAGAGAGAGAGAGAGAGAGAGAGAGAGAGAGAGAGAGAGAGAGATCCTAAGATCATTCTCAGATGCTGAGAGGGAAAGATATATCTCAAGATAAACCTCAGATGCTGATATATATATATATATATATATATATATATATATATATATATATATATATAATATATATATATATATATATATATATATATATATCAATAACAACACTGTGACTAGCAGATGCTGAGATATATATCTATCGTAAGATCATCCTCAGATGCTGAGAGAGTTATCCATCCCAAGATCATCCTCACACGCTGAGAGACAGAGATATCCGCACATCTCAGTGGCACCTGGCACATGTTCACAGATATCTGTAGCTCTTTGAGATATGTTAGATATCCACAGATGTTTAATAGGATGTTTAGAAGAGCTTTGGCTTTCTAATCTACTAGAGTAGAGTAGTGTTGCCAAGATGGTCAATATGTTAGTGTGTTAATGGCCGGTTGTTTGCTATGACTTAAAACATTCACAATCTCAACCAATTTCAATTATCTTTACGTGTGTTTCAAATTACCACAAAACCGTTGCTTCAGAAACTGTCAAAAATGCAAGTTGAATCTA
>NC_069414.1:48415680-48438180 GCF_026875155.1 Cherax quadricarinatus
ACTAATAATAATAACAATGAAAATAATAATAAAAATGAAATTAATAATAATAACGATAACAATAATAATAATAAAAATAATAATAATAATAATAATAATAATAATAATAATATAATAATAATAATAATAATAATAATAATAATAATAATAATAATAATAATAATAAAAAATAATAATAATAATAATAATGATAATTCGCAATTCATAAATCCCAGGGAGACGTTCTTATAAACAACCAGCCAGTCACAGCCACGATCAGTCACTGTGAGTCACAGTAAGTCAATCACTGTGAGTCACAGTAAGTCAGTCACTGTGAGTCACAGTAATGTCAGTCACTGTGATCACATAGTCAGTCACTGTAGTCACAGTAAGTCAGTCACTGTGAATCACAGTAAGTCAGTCACTGTGAGTCACAGTAAGTCAGTCACTGTGAGTCACATTAAGTCAGTCACTGTCAGTCAACGTACAGCTAAAATATCACAATTTAGTCAATATTTTTTCACTGGACTTCAGGAGCAGAAAGACACCAAAAATTATGATACTGAGCTCGAATTTATATAATAATATTAATATTTTTATATATATATATATATATATATATATATATATATATATATATATATATAATATATATATATATATATATATATATATATATATATATATATATATATATATATATATATATATTTATATATATATATAACAAAAATAGTCGACTGAAAAATTAATCTTAATTTGTTTCAATGTTAAACTCATCACAATATATAACTGTTCACTTAAAATAGTGTTTAAGATTAGTTAAGTACGGTGAGTGTGTATGTGTGTTGATGTGTGTGTGTGTGGTTGTGTGTGTGTGTGTGTGTTGTGTGTGTGTGTGTGTGTGTGTGTGTGTGTTGTGTGTGGTGTGTGTGTGGTGTGTGTGTGTGTGGTGTGTGTGTGTGTGTGTGTTTGTGTGTGTGTGTGTGTGTGTGTGTTGTGGTGTGTGTTGTTGTGTGTGTGTGTGTGTGTTGTGTGTGTGTGTGTGTGTTGTGTGTGTGTGTGTGTGTGTGTGTGTGGTGTGTGTGTGTGTGTGTGTGTGTGTGTGTGTGTGGTGTGGTGTGTGTGTGTGTGTGTGTGTGTGTGTGTGTGTGTGTGTGTGTGTGTGTGTGTGTGTGTGTGTGTGTGTGTTGTGTGTTGTGTGTGTGTGTGTGTGTTGTGTGTGTGTTGTGTGTGTGTGGTGTGTGTGTTGTGGTGTGTGTTGTGTGTGTGTTGTGTGTGTGTGTGTGTGGTTGTGGTGTGTGTGTGTGTGTGTGTGTGTGAGTGTGTGTGTGTGTGTGTGTGTGTGGTGTGTGTGTGTTGTTGTGTGTGTGTGTGTGTGTGTGTGTGTGTGTTGTGTGTTGTGTGTGTGTGTGTGTGTGTGTGTGGTGTTGGTGTGTGTGTGTGTGTGGTGTGTGTGTGTGTGTGTTGTGTTGTGTGTGTGTGTGTATGTTTGTTGTGTGTGTGTGTGTATGTATGTGTGTTGTGTGTTGTGTGTGTGTGTGTGTGCTTGATGTGCATGTGTGTGTTTGTGTGTTGTGTGACTGTGTATGTGTTGTGTTCGGGTATGTGTTGATACTATGTGGTACTTTTGTTTTGTGTGTCAGTCTAGCTTGGCTTGCCTCTTGTGTTGTTGTTTTGCTCCGTTTTGATGTTACTGCCTTACTATCGTATTTGTACTCACCTACTTTCTGGTTCAGGGTCGATCATAGCTCCTGATCCGCTCAACTTCACTGACTTGCTGACTAGTCCTTCTCTCTCCGTCCTGCTCCATGACTACATACCTCGCCTAAAATATGTTATGGTTCCCGCCTCCACTACTTCACTATTCTAGGCATTCCCAACTGCTTGACTACTCTATGACTGAAAAATACTTCCTAACATCCCTTTGATTCATCTGAGTCTTCAACTTCCAATTGTGACCTCTTGTGTCTGTGTCCCTTCTCTGGAACATCCCGTCTTTGTCCACCTCGTCTACTCCGCGCAGTATTTTATATGTCGTTATCATGTCTCCCCTGACCCTCCTGTCCTCCAGTGTCGTCAGGCCGATTTCCCTCAACCTTTCTTCGTAGGACAATCCCCGTAGCTCTGGGACTAGTCTTGTTGCAAACCTTAGCACTTTCTCTAATTTCTTGACGTGCTTGACTAGGTGTGAATTCCAAACTGGTGCTGCATACTCCAGTATGGGCCTGACGTAAATGGTATACAGAGTCTTGAACGACTCCTTACTGAGGTATCGGAACGCTATCCTTAGGTTTGCCAGGCGCCCGTATGCTGCAGCAGTTATCTGATTGATGTGCGCCTCAGGAGATATGCTCGGTGTTATACTCACCCCCAGATCTTTTTCCTTGAGTGAGGTTTGCAGACTTTGGCCATCTAGACTACATTGTGTCTGCGGTCTTCTTTGTCCTTCCCCAATCTTCATGACTTTGCATTTGGCGGGGTTAAACTCAAGGAGCCAGTTGCTGGACCGGGCTTGTAACCTGTCCAGGTCTCTTTGTAGTCCTGCCTGATCCACATCCGATTTGATTCTTCTCATTAACTTCACATCGTCCGCAAACAAGGACACTTCTGAGTCTATCCCTTCCGTTATGTCATTCACATATACCAAGAACAGCACAGGTCCTAGGACTGACCCCTGTGGAACCCCGCTTGTCACAGGCGCCCACTTTGATACCTCATCACGTACCATGACTCGTTGTTGCCTTCCTGTAAGGTATTCTCTTATCCATTACAGTGCCTTTCCTGTGTGCCTGATCCTCTAGCTTTTGCAGTAACCTCTTGTGAGGAACTGTGTCGAAGGCCTTCTTGCAGTCCAAAAAAATGCAGTCGATCCACCCCTCTCTCTCTTGTCTTACTTCTGTCACCTTGTCATAAAACTCTAATAGGTTTGTGACACAGGATTTTCCCTCCCTGAAACCATGCTGGTTGTCAATTATACACTTGTTTCTTTCCAGGTGCTCCACCACTCTCCTCCTGATGATCTTCTCCATGACCTTGCATACTATACACGTTAGTGATACAGGTCTGTAGTTTAGTGCCTCATGTCTGTCTCCCTTTTTAAAAATTGGGACTCCATTTGCCATCTTCCATACCTCAGGGAGTTGCCCAGTTTCAAATGATGTGTTGAAGATCTTCGTTAATGGTACACACAATGTCTCTGCTCCCTCTTTAAGGACCCACGGAGAGATGTTGTCTGGTCCCACCGCCTTTGGGGTGTCAAGTTCGCATAGCAGCTTCTTCACCTCCTCCTTGGTTATGTGTACCTCATCCAGCACTTGCTGGTGCACCCCCCTGCTCTGATTTCCTGGAGTCCTACTGGTTTCCACTGTAAATACTTCTTTAAATCTTGTGTTGAGCTCCTGACATACCTCCCGGTCGTTTCTTGTGAATTCCCCATCACCCTTCCTCAGTCTGATTACCTGGTCCTTGACTGTTGTTTTCCTCCTGATGTGGCTGTACAACAGCTTCGGGTCAGTCTTGACTTTCGATGCTATGCCATTTTCGTATTGCCGCTGAGCCTCCCTTCTTATCTGTACATATTCGTTTCTGGCTCTTCGGCTAATCTCTTTATTTTCCTGAGTTTTCTGTCTTCTGTACCTTTTCCATTCTCTAGTACACCTAGTTTTTGCCTCCCTACACCTTTGGGTGAACCAAGGGCTCATTTTGTTCTTCCCATTATTTCTGTTTCCCTTGGGAACAAACCTCTCCTCTGCCTCCTTGCATTTTGTTGCCACATAGTCCATCATTTCTTGTACTGGTTTTCCTGTCAGTTTCCTCTCCCACTGAATGTCTTGAAAGAAGTTCCTCAAGCCTGAGTAGTTCCCCCTTTTGTAGTTTGGTTTTTCCCACCCTATTCCTGCTGCTCTCTCCACTTGGAGCTCAACTATGTAGTCGAAGCACAGAACCACATGATCACTAGCTCCCAGGGGCCTTTCATACATGATATCCTCGATGTCAGAACTACTCAAGGTGAATACAAGGTCCAGTCTTGCTGGTTCATCCTCTCCTCTCTCTCTGGTAGTGTCTCTAACATGTTGATGCATGAGGTTTTCCAGTACCACATCCATCATCTTGGCTCTCCATGTTTCGGGACCCCCATGGGGCTCCAGGTTTTCCCAGTCAATCTCCTTGTGATTGAAATCACCCATAATTAGTAACTTTGCTCCCCCCATGTGTGCTCTCCTGGCCACCTCGGCTAGTGTGTCGACCATTGCTCTGTTGCTCTCATCGTATTCTTCTCTTGGCCTCCTGCAGTTCTGTGGTGGGTTGTACATTACTGCAATTATCACCTTATGTCCCTCAGACTGGATTGTTCGTACTAAGTAGTCCTTTTCGCCCGTGCCATCCATTCCTTCCATTTTCTCAAACCCCCACTGGTTTTTAATGAGCAGTGCAACTCCTCCTCCCCCTCTCCTCCCTCTGTCTTTCCTGAGGATTTGATATCCGGATGGAAAGATTGAATCTCTTATTATTCTGGTGAGTTTTGTTTCTGTGAGTGCTATTATGTCTGGGGATCTCTCCTTGATTCTTTCGTGCCACTCCTCATACTTATTTGTTATTCCATCTGCATTTGTATACCACACCTTCAACTTCTTTTCTAAGATTGTGGTCTGGGAGGTGTATTGGGGTTGGGGAAGTGGGAGACCTGATAAGGAACTATGGGTGGTTGCTTTGGGGGTGGAGTTTGTAATGCAGTGGGTGGGGGCATTGGATGTGGCATGGGTGTTTTGGTTTAGAGTGTTTGGTTGCACTGGGGTTGACCTGGTTGAGAGGCTTCTATAGGAAGTTGTGAGGGAGGCTGTATTTGATCTTCCTGTGTCTGTGATCTCCTGTCTGTCTTCTCCCTCCCCTCTCTTTCCTCCTTTCGCCTTTGTACCATCTCTCTCTGTTTCTTCCTTTCTGCTTGTGTTCTGTCGCGGTCGAGATACACCTTCCTGTATGCTGGCATGTCCCTTAATCGTGCTTTCTTCTGCAGGATCCTGTTCCGAGTCGATTCTGCCTTGAAGGTCACTTTCACTGGCCGGGTTCTTTTTTTTTACAAACCCCCCTATTCTCCGAAAATTTTCCAGCTGGGTCATGTCGTCTCCTATTGTTTTCATGATGCTTTCAATTGCTTTTTTTCCCCTTGTTTTCTTGCTTCATATGTTTCCCCTTCAACTTCCTGGAGCCCATACACAAAGACTGATCTCATCCTTTCATTCTCTCACTGCATATCCCTGTGTATCCCCTCATTCAATTTGATTTCCTCCATTGCAGCTTTCCTTTTTTCAGTTTCACTAGCTAATGTACTTGGGCTCAGTGGCCTGTCATTTTTCCCTTCTCGGCTTTCCCTGGGCTCTGCTGTGGTTTGTTAGGGCCTCCACAAATAGCTTAGCTCTTTCATTTACTACAGTCTCCACTGATTGAGCTTCTACATGCAGTTTTGCTCCTTCTTTCCCTACAGTCCCCTTATTTGTGACTGAGGTAGCAGTCTCTGTTGTCAATCCCAAAATGTTCTTTAGTTCTTTAGGCTGTTTCAGATTTTTCAGTTCCTCTTCTAAACTCTGTATCCTGGCCTCTGCTGCTTTGACTTGCACCTCCCACTTCCTGCTTTCCATGTCTATCCTCTCTTCCATTCTCATGCTAAGTTCTTCTAGTTTCTTTTCCCATTCATGTTCCCTTTTTGTGAGCTCTGCTGCCCAATCTTCCTTTGCAGTTTCCTCCTCCTGTCCCTTGTTTTTTCTTGTTGCTCTCTGGCAACCCATTTTTGTTTTATCCTGATTGCCTCAGAGTGGGAAACCTATGTAATTCTGTATGTTAGGTTAGTATTGTGTATGTCAGAGTGTGGGGGGGGAGGGAGGTAGAGGAAGAACTGTGGCTATGTGGGAGAGTAGTGGGGAGGGGGAGTGGGAAGGAGAGTGAAGCAAGTGGGTGAGTGGGAGAGGGAGAGGGGGAAGGAGGGAGAGGTGGGGAGGGGGAGGGTGAAAGAGGGAGGGGAGGGATCAGGTGAAGGAGTGAGATGTCGGTGGGGGAGGGGGGGAGTGTATGTGTGAGTCTGGCAATGTGTGTGTGTGTGTGTGTGTGTGTGTGTGTGTGTGTGTGTGTGTGTGTGTGAGGGCGAGTAATGCAGAGGTCAAGCCTTAACGAGGGTATATACACTGAGAGGTGTTTCTCAGTGTATATACACTGAGAGTTTACATTAATCACTATTTTAAGTATTAAAGTATTTTTTACTCTTGGTGTAAAGGTGATATGCAGCCTAAATGGCCCTCCTGTAGTAGACAGACTTTAAACCAAACAAGCCATTTATTTTAAAAGAGTTTTCGTACCAGACTTGAGATACATAAGTCTTCACCATTAAAGATTACAGCTAACATCTCTACTAAACGTCCCTAACAAAGTCTTGCTCTGCATTACGTGTGTATACAAATGTTTCTTTGGTGTGGTGTCCCAGACATCTTTCTAACATTACCGTGGTTGTTTTTTTTTATACATTCTCAGAGGGACGTGGACGACCAGGATCACCTGGGCATTTGCTACTACATATTCACCAGTTAAGACAGTTCCAGTACCGCTCGGTTATTCTTCCTTATGAACGACGGGAGTATACTTTCTGCCTAGGAGGAGTGACCATTGACATGGAACGAGGTGTCTTGGAGGTAAGAAACTGTTCTCTCACGCAGATTAATATTCCAAAGACTACTGTAACTTAGTACAAAGTTCCGCCCTATCTAAAGTATGCTGCCGGTTTATCTAAGTTGCCAGACACGACAGTTGACTAACACCCAGGTATCTATTTACTGCTAGGTGTACAGGGGTCAGTAGGTGTAAGGAGACTGCCCATACGTCTCACCCTGCACAGGATACTACCCAGAAACACTTCCTTATTCACTGCTAGGTTAACAGGGGCAGTAAGTATATGGTGACTAACACCCAGGTACCTACTTACTGCTAGATGAACAGTGACAGCATACCGGGGATCAAACCACGGACCTCAGTGTGTGAGGTGAGTGCGCTAGCAATCGAGCTACGGGACACCTGAAACGTCTCCTAATAAAGATACATAGATGTCACACATGTTTCTGAATCATCACATGCTTCAACATCTCATGTACTAAAATGCTTCTGTACTGCAGGTGGGTCTCGGCAACCCGTCTCTGGTGGAAAACATCTCTCTGGCTCTGAGTGCTGCTGTGCTTCACGTTCTGTGTCAACCTAGACCTGACAGACCAGTCGTTGGTCAGACCAATCGTATTCCAGTGGAGAAGTTAAGTCTGCTCCACGCCTTGGGTTATTATGCTGATTCAGCTCCACACAACTCCTTCCTCAGGTCCTGCACGGGAGATGGGTGTGGCGGGTGTGGTTCCTGTGGTGGGTGTGGTGGGTGCGGAGGCTGTGGTGGGTGTGGAGGGTGTGGGGGATGTGGTGGATGTGGCGGGTGTGGAGGTTAAATAAATAGGATATTAGGGTTGTAATACTTTCTGTTCCTCTGTTATATATATATTTTTTCCCTTTGCTTCTCACCCGTATTTGATGGTATCTTGTGCGGTGGAGACAGCAGCTGTCAAACACCTGTCACTGTAAGAGACAGCTGTTAAACATCTGTCAGTTAAAGAGACAGAGTGGTATTGTTATTGATAAATCTCACACAGCATCCTGTCTTCATCTCGTGAAGACCTCACAACATCCATCGCTGTGCCTAGGAAATGAAATTCACTCGTATTAAGAATGTAAATTAATATGGATCACAATACCGTGGCTGGAACAGTCCACAACTAACCCAAAATACGGTGACTGGAACAATTCACAAACAACCCACAATATCGTGTCTGCAACACTTCACAATTAACCAACAATACCACTCTGACAACTTAATACAATGCTACGTTTCGCCCCCAATGGGCAGAAACGTAAGAAGGGTCCACTTCCGAAGCCACGTATAATCGTGCGCCACACAGCTCATCATCACTTCATCAAATTCCAACTTTCAAAAGCTTGACTTCATTAATATCAAAAATGAAAGTTGAACTAGGGTAACAACAGAGTTGCAAAGCTTCTTAATTGCAGCTGTGGGGAGTTATTGCATGGGAAGCAACATGTGCAACACGAGAAAGCAACATTAGCATCGCCAGGGTCTCCAGGATACAAATAAATGAATACTTCATTCTGATGCCAAATATTTTTTTAGCTTTAGAGTCAGTCTGTATACTGAGAATTTTCTCCTGAGAACTCTCTTCTACAGACAAGAGAAATCCCAGTGAACTTTCTCCTGAAAACTCTCTTCTACAGACAAGAGAAATCCCAGTGAACTTTCTCCTGAGAACTATCTTCTACAGACAAGAGAAGTCCCAGTGAACTTTCTCCTGAGAACTCTCTTCTGCAGACAAGAGAAATCCCAGTGAACTTTCTCCTGAGAACTCTCTTCTGCAGACAAGAGAGTTAGCAACCTTTCTCTTGTCTAGTAAAGGCAATATTTTAACTGCTAGATATGTTTGTACCGCTCCCAGTCTAGTTACTCATTCTAGGTGATGTTAGAACACACTTGTACCGCTCTTTGTATATTTTTACTAGACATTTGTACTTGTAGTATAGAAATGGCGCTGCTTTGAGTATTTTGAAATATATTATATATATATATATATATATATATATATATATATATATATATAATATATATATATATATATATATATATATATATATATATATTATATATATATATATATATATATATATATATATATATATATATATATATATATATATATATATATATATATATATATATATATATATCACGTACTTAACATTTTATGCAATAAAAAATCAACAAAATGTATTAAAATTGACGAGACAAAGTTTATTTTGGTCAATTTGTATATTTTATGTTTTTATATCGAAATGCTGGAGTTTTTCTCGTATTTTGGAACATTGTTTGTGATTGTTCGGCAGATAGGGATGAAACTTAGCATTATTGTGGATTATAGTTCTGTGAATACTGGGACATGTACCAGTGTACCGTGAGTACTGAGACATGTACCAGTGTAGCGTGAGTACTGGGACATGTACCAGTGTAGCGTGAGTACTGGGACATGTACCAGTGTACCGTGAGTACTGAGACATGTACCAGTGTAGCGTGAGTACTGGGACATGTACCAGTGTAGCGTGAGTACTGGGACATGTACCAGTGTAGCGTGAGTACTGGACATGTACCAGTGTAGCGTGAGTACTGGGACATGTACCAGTGTAGCGTGAGTACTGGGACATGTACCAGTGTAGCGTGAGTACTGGGACATGTACCAGTGTACCGTGAGTACTTGGACATGTACCAGTGTAGCGTGAGTACTGGGACATGTACCAGTGTACCGTGAGTACTGGGACATGTACCAGTGTACCGTGAGTCCTGGGACATGTACCAGTGTAGCGTGAGTACTGGGACATGTACCAGTGTACCGTGAGTACTGAGACATGTACCAGTGTAGCGTGAGTACTGGGACATGTACCAGTGTACCGTGAGTACTGAGACATGTACCAGTGTACCGTGAGTACTGAGACATGTACCAGTGTAGCGTGAGTACTGGGACATGTACCAGTGTAGCCGTGAGTACTGGGACATGTACCAGTGTAGCGTGAGTACTGGACATGTACCAGTGTACCGTGAGTACTGGACATGTATCAGTGTAGCGTGAGTACTGGGACATGTACCAGTGTACCGTGAGTACTGGGACATGTACCAGTGTAGCGTGAGTACTGGGACATGTACCAGTGTAGCGTAAGTACTGGGACATGTACCAGTGTACCGTGAGTACTTGGACATGTATCAGTGTAGCGTGAGTACTGGGACATGTACCAGTGTACCGTGAGTACTGAGACATGTACCAGTGTACCGTGAGTACTGAGACATGTACCAGTGTAGCGTAAGTATTGGGACATGTACCCGTGTAGCGTGAGTACTGGGACATGTACCAGTGTAGTGTTTGTACCTGGACTTATACCAGTGTACTCGTGAGTACTGAGACCAGCCATGTACCGTGAGATGAGACAATTCCAGTGTAGCGGTGTATTGGAATGTACCCTGTAGCGTGAGTACGACATGTACCAGTGTAGTGTTTGTACCAGGACATATACCAGTGTAGTAGTGTGTACCAAGCCATGTACCAATGTAGAGTGATTACCAATCCGTGTACCGGTGTAGAGTACCAAACCATATACCGGTGTAGAGTACCAAGCCATGTACCAGTGTAGAGTGAGTACCAAGCCATGTATCGGTGTAGAGTACCAAGCCATGTATCGATGTAGAGTACCAAACCATATATCGGTGTAGAGTACCAAGTTATGTAGAAGTGTAGAGTAACAAGCCATGTACGGGTGTAGAGTACCAAGCCATGTGCCGGCGTAGAGTACCAAGTCATGTACGGATGTAGAGTACCAAGCCATGTGCCGATGTAGAGTACCAAGCCATGTGCTGGTGTAGAGTGCCAAGTCATGTACCGGTGTAGAGTACCAAGCCATGTACCGGTGCAGAGTACCAATCCATGTACCAGTGCAGAGTACCAATCCATGTACCAGTGCAGAGTACCAAGCCATGTACCAGTGCAGAGTACCAAGCCATGTACAGGGGCAGAGTACCAAGCCATGTACCAGTGCAGAGTACCAAGCCATGTACAGGGGCAGAGTACCAAGCCATGTACCAGTGCAGAGTACCAAGCCATGTACCAGTGCAGAGTACCAAGCCATGCACCGGTCAGAGTACCAAGCCATGCACCGGTCAGAGTACCAAGCCATGTACCTGTGTAGTACAGTGTGTGATCTATAAGAAAATACAACTTTATTTGACCGACTTTGCTCAGAAAATAACACATACAGAGTTTACACATGTACTGTGTTCATCTACGTAAACCAAAATACTATTTTATGTCCCCCCCCAAAAAAAACCACTTGTTTTATACGGTAAGAATGTGTAGAGTATAACTGCTTTTTCAATGCAAAATAAAACACCCCCAATAACACATACACGTTGATGTAGGACCAATATTTTACCATGTTTTAAACTCAGTATTATACACGAGGATTGCATACACAAACACAGTGTGGTCAGGTTGCTCTCGTCCACCTGGTGTTGATCTGTGTGTACTGCAGGTGACAGTGTTCCACACATACGTTGAATAACGCTTTGTATTGATGCCAGATGTATATCCATGCAAAATAACCACTGTAGTGAAAAAAATATATTAAATTTCTAGGTGCTTTCGTGATTTCCCGCATTATCAAGGTTCTTGATAATGTCAGAAAATCACGAAAAAGCTGTTTTTCAGTGTTCACTGTTTTCCCCACTGTGGTTATTTTGCATATTGTGATATCACCTGTTTACTGTGATCTTATTGTACGTATATCAGTGCTCCATAACAACCCATATGGAGACAAAACACAGGACATTGTTGTTTCGACCTGCTTCTGAGTCTGTTCAATGTCACGAGGACGTTATCACAATCACCTCCTGTGTCTCATGTGGTATTTAGTATGACAAGTGATATTCTGAATATCTGCTAAAATCCATGCAAAAACACTGGAAAAAACTATTAAATTTTTAGGTCTTTCTCACCTTCAGATTATAAAGGGCCGTACAGATAATGTCAGAATCACGTATTGTATTAAGTGTTGACTGGTATTTTTTCCCCTGTGCTTAATTTGTATTGAGAAGTCCAGCAGTTATGTCTTAGTTTTGTTATGTCAGATATATCCTATGGAAGACTTGATAATTAGAATGATTACTTAGTATCTACCTTGGTGAGACTTTTTTGAATAAATCCTAAGTGACTCAATTTTTACTCAAGAATGAAACGTATTTCCTTCCATGGGGTTATATAGTCTTGGTGATCATCACCTGGAAGGCATATGTAAGGCCCCAGGAAAAAAGGTACTCGAGAGAACGGTAGCCCCAGGGAGCAAGTTAGCTACAGGCCAGACATGATAGTCCAGGGAGAGGCCCCAAGAGGTTGCAGGTAAGCCTGAAAGTAAGGTAGACCATGCGGAGCGTGGTCCCAGGAAGATGGTAGCCCTGGGATGCATGGTAAGCCCCAGGAAAACAGTGGTTACCCAGAAGTACATGGTATAGCCTTAAGGATAGCAGGTAGTTTCTCGGAGAAAAGCATGACTAGCCCCAGGAAGCTATGCTAGCCCCGGGAAAAAGCATGCTAGCCCCAGGAAGAAGTAGCCCTAGGTATCAAGTATCACATGAATCGGAAGAGTAGTAAGAAAACCTGAAAAAGTACCGTGACTCTAAGCAGAACTTGATATAAGTCTGTGGGCCCCGGAACATCTCTCTCTTGATAGCTGTAGCCCTAAACTCGAGGGCCCAGAAACCATCTTCTTGGTTAGCCGTGTCACTACCTCCAGAGAGGCATACCTCCTTTCTTGTATGTGTCACTAATCAATTAGAGCCCAGAAATACTTCCTTCTGTCACTAACCTCAGAGGCCAGAACACCTCTCGTTGCTGTCACTAACCTCACAGGGCCCGGAACACCTCTCTTGTTGCTGTCACTAACCTCAGAGGGCCCAGAACCTCTCTCTTGTTGCTGTCACTAACCTCAGAGGGGCCATAACCTCTCTTTCTTGTTGCTGTCACTAACTCAGAGGGCCCAAAACCTCTCTCTTTCTGCTGTCACTAACCTCAGAGGGCCCAGAACCTCTCTCTTGTTGCTGTCATTAACCTCAGAGGGCCCAGAATACCTCTCTTGTTGCTGTCACTAACCTCAGAGGGCCCAGAACACCTCTCTTGTTGCTGTCACTAACCTCAGTGGGCCCAGAACACCTCTCTCGTTGCTGTCACTAACCTCAGAGGGCCCAGAACCTCTCTCTTGTTGCTGTCATTAACCTCAGATTGCCCAGAACACCTCTCTTGTTGCTGTCACTAACCTCAGAGGGCCCAGAACACCTCTCTTCTTGCTGTCATTAACCTTAGAGGGTCCAGAACACCTCTCTCGTTGCTGTCGCTAACCTCAGAGGGCCCAGAACCTCTCTCTTGTTGCTGTCATTAACCTCAGATTGCCCAGAACACCTCTCTTGTTGCTGTCACTAACCTCAGAGAGCCCAGAACACCTCTCCTGTTGCTGTCATTAACCTCAGAGGGCCCAGAACACCTCTCTTGTTGCTGTCATTAACCTCATAGGGCCCAGAACACCTCTCCTGTTGCTGTCACTAACCTCAGAGGGCCCAGAACCTCTCTCTTGTTGCTGTCACTAACCTCAGAGAGCCCAGAACCTCTCTGTTGTTGCTGTCATTAACCTCAGAGGGCCCAGAACACCTTTCTTGTTGCTATCATTAACTTCAGAGGGCCCAGAACCTCTCACTTGTTGCTGTCATTAACCTCAGAGGGCCCAGAACGCCTCTCTTGTTGCTGTCACTAACCTCAGAGGGCCCAGAACCTCTCTCTTGTTACTGTCACTAACCTCAGAGGGCCCAGAACCTCTCTCTTTTTGCTGTCACTAACCTCAGAGGGCCCAGAACCTCTTTCTTGTTGCTGTCATTAACCTCAGAGGGCCTAGAACCTCTCTCTTTTTGCTGTCACTAACCTCAGAGGGCCCAGAACCTCTCTCTTGTTGCTGTCATTAACCTCAGAGGGCCCAGAACCTCTCTCTTTTTGCTGTCACTAACCTCAGAGGGCCCAGAACCTCTCTCTTGTTGCTGTCATTAACCTCAGAGGGCCTAGAACCTCTCTGTTGTTGCTGTCAATAACCTCAGAGGGCCCAGAACCTCTCTCTTGTTGCTGTCAATAACCTCAGAGGACCCAGAACACCTCACTTACAGCAACAAGGAGACAAGCCAGCCCACTCTTATAGAAACAAGACAAGCCAGCCTACTCTTACTTATGGCAGTAACTAAACAAATTAGGGTTTGTTGAAATGAGTTGACCCCCGTGGGATGAGCAGCTGGGTGTAACATGCAAGCTACAAGCAACACGTTGGGACAAGCCAGTGTTTGCATACGTGCTTGCAGTACATGGCAGACGAAAGCAAGCAGTTGATAAACAACATAGTAATAACTTTATTGGATGACTGAGAAAGAACACGTTGCATTATTGAAATAAAATTACGCCAAATTAGTGCAATATCGATTTTATTACTGCACTCGAAGCCTGGTTACCGCTGCCACTATTACAACGACGTATTAGTTGCTAATGTTTTATAATTGACTAAACTGCGAGTGTACACGACACATTTCTTATCCTAGGAATGATGGGGGTCACTTTCAGTCTGCTGATAACTTGACTGGATCCTTTTACTATCACTATCCATTTCCTGGCCACCCACTATCCATGGCCTGGCCACCATTTAGCCTACCAGTTCAGTAACTACTATAAACGACCATTATCAGTATTCCCTCTTCCTCTCCTCGGAGTAGTGCAGCAGACAGGTGTGACACTAATATACTGACTGCTCTGCATGGTACCCTTGCTGTCTGATGCTGACTGTTAACTGTTTCTGGTTGTATGGCTACTGACTGACTGGTTCTCCTTCGTTGGTTAGTTCGGTTTAAAGTCTATTACATGATGGTCATTAATGCTGCATGTCACCTGTACACTATCAGTCAAGAATACTTTAATACCTAATATAGTAATTAATATATATCAGTGTATATACGCTGAGAGATATACACCTCTTATTGTATATACTGTGCTTCTTGGGGCTGTTCTGTTCTGCTCTAGATTCGCCGTTATAATCGCCCGGCCCGGGCCTTTTCCAAGAGGTGGCCCGGCCTTGGCTCCCTGTCGTGGGAGTGTCTCAGACCAATGTCTGCCATGGGAGGAGGTACAAGTACCTCCTCATCTTCTGGGACTAACTGTCCCCAGACCTAGTCCCATTCCCCGCCCCCACGGTGCTCGGAGGGAGAAGCTAGGCACCTTGGGTTGCCACAAATCCCGTTCACACTGGGCTCGAAGGGTGTGGCAGCTGCATAGCAGCAGATGATGTCAGGAGGTGTAAAGGCAGCAAGCACTACAGGATCCTTTTGGAGCCACACCCCAGCTGTGGGCATTAAGCCCTAGCGCTGGGGAAGCTCAAGAATGCCCCTTGCTGTGTGTATTGCTGCTGCTACTAAACTTGTCCGTTGCACTCTCTCCTTCTTGGGGCTGCCTTCCTCTACCGTATATAAGACAGAAAGCTCCACTCAGGCTCTGTGACTGGCTAGCCCAAACAGCCAATCACAGTAGTGCAGATTGCTCAATCTGCAACTTAGAGCGCCATGCAGGCATCCAATTGGCTGAACAAACCCTGCCCATGTAGCCAATCACTGCCATGCACTCAGCAGCCACTCGCACAAAGTCCCAGCTCTCCCATTGATTGAATCAACCTCGATCAAGCAATCAGTCAACGTCCCTGATCGAAATTAAGCTCACCTATTGGCCAAATATGGCGTGACTAGGCAGTTACACACCATCTTATGTGAAATATTCACCAGGACGGGTGTCCTGGCATGGGTGTTGTCTTACGATGACCCGTGATGACTCACCATCGTGTTCGTAGCAACATATATTAATGGGGAAACTCTCCTCCCTAGAGAGGTGCTGTGATGTACGTGAGGAGCTCTTGATCCAAGAAACTAGATTTATCCTCTTCTTGGATCGAACCTAATTGCCTTTCATTGCCCAGGTTGGAGGGGTTATACTCTACCTTGGGATTGCAAGATGATAATCTTTGGCCACAGGAAGAGGAGAGTGCTTCCAGGTTCTTTAATCAAGAATCCTTCAGCAGCATCAAGGTACCTCCCTGGTGAGGTTCACTGGTGAGTTTCACTGGTGAGGTTCACTGGTGAGGTTCACTGGTGTGAGCCTCGTCACTCTAAGAGTTAACAAGGTTTGAGAGCTTGAAAGGTTGGATGAACCTGCTCAAAATGTTCAAAATCCCATCAAAATTTGTATCTCTCAAGATACTGTTTGGCCGGCGTGTGCAGCACTTTAGAATTTTGATAACAGTATCATTAGGTATTTAAAGAGCTTTTTTCAGTGTACAGAGTGTATGCGTTACCCAGTAGCTGAGGAAAAACTTTGAAATAAAGAATTTCATAAGACCCTAGTTTTTGTATGCACCTCTATAGGCCTAACAGCAAGGTGTAAATAATCAATGCTGTATATAATAGTACAGGATCACATGCCTGCTAGAAAGGTGCAAATGTTCAGCATGATGTAGACTGTTGCAGGTATATACTGCTAGAAAGGTGTTAAGTGGTAAAGGTGTATAGACATGCTAGAAATGTATACATGGTTAGTATTTAGAGTGGTGCAAGTACACAGGAATGTTAGTGAGGCGTATATGGTCAGCATTCAATAGTTAGTACCAGTTCCTTATAAGTAAAATCTTCTTATTTAACTGCTCGAAGTATACGGAGGAGTACAGGAGTACAGTTAGGAAATCTACGTGTGATTTTACAACTAGTAATGTAAGTGTGTATAATGTATCAGACGGTGAGAGTGGTTTGGCATGACGCCCAACACTGGCGTGCTAGAGACACTGCTTCTGGCGTGCTAGAGACACTGCTTCTGGCGTGCTAGAGACACTGCTTCTGGCGTGCTAGAGACACTGCTTCTGCGTGCTAGAGACACTGCTTCTGGCGTGCTAGAGACACTGCTTCTGGCGTGCTAGAGACACTGCTTCTGGCGTGCTAGAGACACTGCTTCTGGCGTGCTAGAGACACTGCTTCTGGCGTGCTAGAGACACTGCTTCTGGCGTGCTAGAGACACTGCTTCTGGCGTGCTAGAGACACTGCTTCTGGCGTGCTAGAGACACTGCTTCTGGCGTGCTAGAGACACTGTTTCTGGCGTGCTAGAGACACTGCTTCTGGCGTGCTAGAGACACTGCTTCTGGCGTGCTAGAGACACTGCTTCGTTACTTGGGTATTAATGTTTGAGTACAAGTCCTGATCGAACCCTCATTCCTACACACACATTGGTAGAAGAATGGATTAACTTGCAAACGTATGTAGTAAGAGCTACAGGTATTGGAAATTTTCAAATTTATATGATGAAAAGTCAGTGAAGGTGGGATAGCACCAGCACAGTTGTTGTGGTCACAGACAGGTCACTTCTGGTCAGCAAGTATGGGTTGTAGTCATATTTTATCATTGTGTAATCTGCTATGCCACCTTCACAAGGGTGAGTAAGACACACGTGCAACAGTAGGCTTCCTCAGTCGAGTATAGAGACAGCAGGTGTAGTAATGAAATGAAGATGATGTAATCAGTCCATCAACCTTGGAGAAATAATTTTTGAGGTAGTCAGTCCCTCAGCCTGGAGAAGAGTTCAGCTCCATGGAACTAAAGGACTGACCACCTTATATATTATTTCTTTAAGGTTGATGGACTGATTATACCACCTACATTTCACTGCTACTCCTGCTGCCTCTGTATGTGACTGAAGAAGCCTACTGAGTGGGAGAAACGTTTCATCAGTATAGATACCCAACTATTGTACATGTGTCTTAATCATCAACTTGTCGGTATTTTATACCATTTTCACCTTTACAAAGGTCCTCAAGATACGATGTGTTCAGGAAACTCTACAAATGTTCCACACAGAGTATAACTATGTACAATAGTACCGAGGATTCATATCTCGTAGATGTTTTAGGCCTATAAGAATGATCCATTATGCATCTTTAACCTACGATAACGGAATAAATCACAACAAACCCTTTTCCATTGTTACCTTAGTTACGCTGTGTGTAGTCAGTTCAGTGGGTCATCAGATATCACCTCTCTACTAACGACCATCACTGGGTATCGTTAAGTCTTATTAAACCATGGTACTGGTGGGGAATAAACTCGTGGGAAGTTAGTGGTAAAGCTCCAAGCCAGCGCTTAAGCCACTTCCCCAACTGGCTACAATAAGATTAATCAAACTGGGTACATTTATACACCATAGGGAGGTTAGCATGGGTCCCACCACTATGGTGGCCCATGCTAACCTTCCAATGGTGTATAAATATACCTAGTTGGATGAATCTTATTGTAACCAGCTGGCCCAGTGTTTTACGCTCTGGTCTGGAGTTCTACGACTCATTTGCCACGAGTTCAATCCCCACCCGTACCGTGAGTCGTTAAGTCTTTATCTTAAATAATAGTTGCTAGATAACAGCCTGTGGTGGCACACGTAATTCAGAGGTACCTTGAAGGAGGAAGATCAGGTAGTGATGGATAGATGGTGGGCTGCTCAGGATTTTCTTGTTTTAACATAAATAGGTCAATCAAAATAAAAAATCAAAACCCATTTCATATTTCCAGAAAAAAAAGTGTAACAAAAACTATGCATGCAGTTTTTCTTTGAAGAGCCTATAGCAATAATAATAATAATAATAATAATAATAATAATAATAATAATAATAATAATAATAATAATAATAATAATAATAATCTTTATTTGTACAAGTACATGACACAACTTATACATACCATAGTTGACATCAATGATATACTATTTTGGAAATTCCCTGGTTATGCAGACCATTTAGGGCAAACTAGGTTGTATCCCCAAGGATGTGACCCACACCAGTCTGCTAACACCCAGGTACTTATTTTATTGCTAGGTGAACAGGGACACCAGGTGTAAGGTGACTAACATTCAGGTACCTATTTACTGCTAATGTTTTCACCCTACCGGGGATCGAACCACGGACTTCAGTAAATGAGCTGAGAGTGCTACCAATCCAGCTACGGTACACTCGTAGGTACATGAGATTTTAGCGGTACTGGATGCGACACATAGTTGGCTAACAAAGTTACTTATTTTCTTACTGCTTGATGAGTAGGAGCAGCAGGGACGTAAGGAGGCTTACTGTCATGTTCCTCCATCCCAAAAAATCGAACCCAGGATCTTGTGATTGTAAATGGCAGGGTGTGAGTGGTGATGTTTGTAGCAGTACGCTGCTGAGGCGTATACCTGAAGACCAAGCAAGCATCAGTGATCAAGCACCCCTTGCATTCTGTTCTTGCTACTTCCTGCTCTGTTGTTCTCTGGCGTATGACCTTCATTAATGCCAGGATTGCTTAAGTGAAAGAGTAAATCTCTCCTTGCTTGTCATGAGGATGGTTGGTGGGAATAGAAATGTGAAAGATGTATCCCTGGTCATTCTGGGCTGAAGGAACTGGCAGACTACTCTGTATGTTGTGCCTCTCTCTCTCTCTCTCTCTCTCTCTCTCTCTCTCTCTCTCTCTCTCTCTCTCTCTCTCTCTCTCTCTCTCTCTCTCTCTCTCTCTCTCTCTCTCTCTCTCTCTCTCTCTCTCTCTCTCTCTCTCTCTCTCTCTCTCTCTCTCAGTTCTACCCTTACCGCACAATATACCAGCGTCATCTAGGAACATAGGTATTGGCTGGCAGCTTCGTTGGTGTTATTGATGAAGCCAGAGGTAAGTTCTTGATCGCCTTCGCTTAATCGATCACACGCTTAGGAGACCGTTCTTGCATGACTGCACACACTGGTCACACAAGACTCACACACTGGTCACACAAGACTCACACACACTGGTCACACAAGACTCACACACTGGTCACACAAGACTCACACACTGGTCACACAAGACTCACACACTGGTCACACAAGACTCACACACTGGTCACACAAGACTCACACACTGGTCACACAAGACTCACACACTGGTCACACAACCTTGAGTCGATGTGGTCAGTCCATCAATCTTGAGTAGAATTCTACTCAAGATTGATGGACTGACCACATCGACTCAAGGTTGAGGGACTGATTACCTCATTCTCCTCCTATTCTTCAAGCTTCTCCTGTGTATGGACTGATGAAGCCACTGTGTGGCGAAACGTTTCCTTAATAAAGATACCCAAGAGTTGCACATGTGTCTAATTTATCAAGGTATACTCTGCAGGTATACTCTTGGTAATGAACCAAGCGTAAAGAATTGGATTGATTGTACCAATTATTAGGCATCACATGTAAATCACCTCCACTGTGGTTTACAGCACCTATGTTGCTTCACTCTTAACACCCCAGAAACTACCTCCACAACCTTCTCAAACTGAAACTGACTTATCTTACTAACTTTAACTTTCATTATTGGCTCGTAACTTTAATTAACCACCTCACACACTACGTCCGTCTTGATACCTCCTCTGTCTTGATGTGCACTAGAAATAAGTTACAAAAACCCCATTGGAAATAAGTCACAAGAACCACACTGGAAATAAGTCACAAGAACCACACTGGAAATAAGTCACAAGAACCACACTGGAAATAAGTCACAAGAACCACATTGGAAATAAGTCACAAGAACCACACTGGAAATTAGTCATTATGTCTGACTTTCTAGCGTTATCTTGGTCAATAATAAACATATACGTCACTATGCAGAACGACCATGTCAAAAACTTGTGAACTTGCAAATACTTTCGTGATATCACCTCACATACGACACTACACCCGTCACATACGACACTACACCCGTCACATACGACACTACACCCGTCACATACGACACTACACCCGTCACATACGACACTACACCGTCACATACGACACTACACCCGTCACATACGACACTACACCCGTCACATACGACACTACACCCGTCACATACTACACTACACCCGTCACATACAACACTACACCCGTCACATACGACACTACACCCGTCACATACGACACTACACCCGTCACATACGACACTACACCCGTCACATACGACACTACACCCGTCACATATACTACACATACACCCGTCACATACGACACTACAACCCGTCACATACGACACTACACCCGTCACATACGACACTACCACCCGTCACATACTACACTACACCCGTCACATACAACACTACACCCGTCACATACGACACTCACAACCGTCACATACAACACTACAACCGTCACATACAACACTACACCCGTCACATACGACACTGCACCCGTCACATACGACACTACACCCCTCACATACTACACTACAACCCGTCACATACACACTACACCCGTCACATACAACACTACACCCGTCACATTCGACACTACACCCGTCACATACGACAACTACACCCGTCGCATACAACACTGCACCCGTCACATACACACTACACCCGTCACATACGACACTACACCCATCACATACGAAACTACACCGTCACATACAACACTACACCCGCTACATACAATACTACACCCGTAACATACAACACTACACCCGTCACATACAACACTACACCCGTCACATATAACACTACACCCGTCACATACAACACTACACCGTCACATACAACACTACATCCGTCACATTACAACGCTACACCCGTCACATACAACACTACACCGTCCATATAACACTACATCCGTCACATACAACACTACACCCGTCACATATACTACATCCGTCACATAAAACACTAAACCGTCACATACGACACTACACCCGTCACATACAACACTACACCCTCACATACTACACTACACCCGTCACATACAACACTACACCCGTCACATATTACACTACACCCGTCACATGCACACTACATCCGTCACATACTACACTACACCCGTCACATATACTACATCCATCACATACTACACTACACCCGTCACATACAACACTACACCCGTCACATACTACACTACACCCGTCACATACAACACTACACCCGTCACATACAACACTACAAACCTCACGTCACATACGACACTACCCCCGTCACATACGACACTACACCCGTCACATACAACACTACACCCGTCACACACGACACTACATCCGTCACATACGACACTACACCCGTCACATACGACATTATACCCGTCACATACAACACTACACCCGTCACATACAACATTACACCCGTCACATACAACACTACACCCGTCACATACGACACTGCACCCGTCACATACAACACTACACCCGTCACATACGACACTGCACCCGTCACATACGACATTACACCCGTCACATACAACACTACACAACCCGTCACATACAACACTACACCCGTCACATACGACACTACACCCGTCACATACAACACTACACCCGTCACATACTACACTACACCCGTCACATACAACACTACACCCGTCACATATTACACTTACACCCGTCACATGCAACGCTACATCCGTCACATACTACACTACACCCGTCACATATACTACATCCATCACATACTAACACTACACCCGTCACATACAACACTACACCCGTCACATACTACACTACACCCGTCACATACAACACTACACCCGTCACATACAACACTACACCCGTCACATACAACACTACACCCGTCACATACACACTACACCCGTCACATACAACACTACACCCGTCACATACAAACACTACCCGTCACATACAACACTACACCCAACACATTATGATGCTGCTCCCACCACTAAGGTAAAAAAATAAAAGTGTAACAAGGTAATAAAGTAACAAGATAATAAAGTAACAAGGTAATAAGTACCAAGGTAATAAGGTAAGAAGGTAATAAATTACAAGGTAAT
>NC_069414.1:48443180-48470680 GCF_026875155.1 Cherax quadricarinatus
CTAAACCCTTAGTGTATATAAACAGAGAGAGAGACACACACACACACACACACACACACACACACACCAACAAGTGTTGGATGACATACGAACAACTGAGGAGGAGGTGAAGAAGCTCTTAAGTGACCTTGACACCTCAAAGGCGATGGGACCGGACAACATCTCCCCATGGGTCCTTAGAGAAGGAGCAGAGATGCTGTGTGTGCCTCTAACCACAATCTTCAACACATCCCTTGAAACTGGGCAACTACCTGAGAAATGGAAGACAGCTAATGTAGTCCCCATATTTAAGAAAGGAAACAGAAACGAGGCACTAAACTACAGACCTGTGTCTCTGACATGTATTGTGTGCAAAGTCATGGAGAAGATTATCAGGAGGAGAGTGATCGAACACCTGGAAAGGAACAAGATTATAAATGAAAAACCAGCATGGGTTCATGGAAGGCAAATCTTGTATCACAAACCTCCTGGAGTTTTATGACAAGGTAACAGAAGTAAGACATGAGAGAGAGGGTTGGGTAGATTGCGTTTTCCTAGACTGCAGGAAGGCCTTTGACACAGTTCCCCACAAGAGATTAGTGCAGAAGCTGGAGGATCAGGCACACGTAAAAGGAAGGGCACTGCAATGGATAAGGGAATACCTGACAGGGAGGCAGCAACGAGTCATGGTACGTGAAGAGGTATCACAGTGGGCGCCTGTTACGAGCGGGGTCCCACAGGGGTCAGTTCTAGGACCAGTGCTATTTTTGATATATGTGAACGACATGATGGAAGGAATAGACTCTGAAGTGTCCCTGTTCGCAGATGACGTGAAGTTGATGAGAAGAATTAAATCGGACGAGGATGAGGCAGGACTGCAAAGAGACCTGGAGAGGGCTGGACATGTGGTCCAGTAACTGGCTTCTCGAATTCAATCCAGCCAAATGCAAAGTCATGAAGATTGGGGAGGGGCAAAGAAGACCGCAGACAGAGTATAGGCTAGGTGGACAAAGACTACAGACCTCACTCAGGGAGAAAGACCTTGGGGTGACCATAACACCGAGCACATCACCGGAGGCACACATCAACCAAATAACCGCTGCAGCATACGGGCGCCTGGCAAACCTGAGAATAGCGTTCCGATACCTTAATAAGGAATCGTTCAAGACACTGTACACTGTGTATGTTAGGCCCATACTGGAGTATGCAGCACCAGTCTGGAACCCACACCTGGTCAAGCACGTCAAGAAGTTAGAGAAAGTACAAAGGTTTGCAACAAGGCTAGTCCCAGAGCTCAAGGGAATGTCGTACGAGGAAAGGTTAAGGGAAATCGGACTGACGACACTGGAGGACAGAAGGGTCAGGGGAGACATGATAACGACATACAAGATACTGCGGGGAATAGACAAGGTGGACAGAGATAGGATGTTCCAGAGAGGGGACACAGGGACAAGGGGTCACAACTGGAAGCTGAAGACTCAGACGAGTCACAGGGACGTTAGGAAGTATTTCTTCAGTCATAGAGTTGTCAGCAAGTGGAATAGCCTAGCAAGTGAAGTAGTGGAGGCAGGAACCATACATAGTTTTAAGAAGAGGTATGACAAAGCTCAGGAAGCAGAGAGAGAGAGGATCCAGTAGCGATCAGTGACGAGGCGGGGCCAGGAGCTGAGTCTCGACCCCTGCAACCACAATTAGGTGAGCAATTAGGTGAGTACACACACACACACACACACACACACACACACACACACACACACACACACACACACACACACACACACACACACACACACACACACACACACACACACACACACACACACACACACACACACACACACACACACACACACACACACACACACACACACACACACACACAACACACCACACACACACACATGCTGTAGAATCCCATAGAACACTACCAGGCCCCTCACCCCCCAGACCCCCCAGAACACAGTATTGGAGAGGAAACTGAAGGAATGGTGCACCAACGCTAATGGAATAACGAATAAGTGGGAGGAGTGGCACTAAAGAATCAAAGAGGCAACCCTGGACTTCATAGCTCTCACAGACACCAAGCTCACAGGAATGATAACAGATGTCATCTTTCCAACGGGATATCAGATCCTGAGAAAAGACAGAAGGAACAGAGGGGGTGGAGGAGTGGCACTGCTGATCAAGAACCAATGTGATTTTGATGAGCTGGAGAGAGGAGACAGAGGAGAAGCAAGAGACTACATAGTAGGAACACTTCAGTCTGGAGGTCCCGAGGTGGTAATTGCAGTGATGTATAACCCACCACAGAACAGCAGGAGGCCAAGGCAAGTGTATGATGAGGGTAACAGAGTGGCCAGAAGGGCTCATGCGAACAGGGCAAAGCTACTAACTGTGGGTGACTTCAATCACAAAGAAATTGACTGGGAGAACATGGAGTCACATGGGGGCCCAGAAACGTGGAGGGCTAAGATGATGGAGGTGGTACTGGAAAACCTCATGCACCAACACGTAAGGGACACTACCAGAGAGAGAGGGGAGGATGAACCAGCAAGACTGGACCTAGTATTCACCTTGAGTAGTGCAGATATTGGCGACATCACATATGAAAGACCCCTCGCGGCCAGTGAACATGTGGTTCTGAGCTTCGAATACATAATAGAGTTACAAGTGGAGAGGGAAGCAGGAAGGGCAGGACGAACGAAGCCAAACTACAAGAGAGGGGACTACAGAGACATGAGGAATTTCCTGCACAAGGTTCAGTGGGACAGAAACACTAGCAGGGAAGTCAGTAAATGAGATGATGGAAAATGTGACAACAATATGCAAGGAACTGAGGAGAGGTTTGTACCCATTGGTAACAGAAATAACGAGAAGGCCAGGATGAGCCCTTGGTTCACTCAAAGGTGTAGACAGGCCAAAACCAAGTGTGCCAGAGAATGGAAGAAGTATAGAAGGCAAAGGACCCAGGAAATAAAGAGAGCAGTCGTGGAGCCAGAAATGAATATGCACAGGTTAGAAGGGAGGCCCAACGACAATACGAAAATGACACAGCAGCGAAAGCCAAATCTGACCCGAAGCTGTTGTACAGCCACATCAGGAGAAAACAACAGTCAAGGATCAAATAATCAGGCTGAGGAAGGAAGGAGGGGAGATCACAAGAAACGACCGAGAAGGATGTGAGGAGTTCAACATGAGACTCAAAGAAGTGTTCACAGAGGAGACAGATGGAACTCCGGAAAGACGGAGAGGTGGGGTACACCATCAAGTGTTGGACACAGTACACACAACCGAGGAGGAAGTGAAAAGGCTTCTAAGCGAGCTAGATACCTCAAAAGCGATGGGGCGGGATAACATCACTTCATGGGTCCTGAGAGAGGGAGCAGAGGTGCTTTGTGTGCCACTAACAACAATCTTCAACACATCTATCAAAACAGGGCGACTACCTGAGGTATGGAAGGCTGCAAATGTAGTCCCAATTTTTAAAAAAGGAGACAGACACGAAGCTTTAAATACAGACCAGTGTCACTGACATGTATAGTATTCAAAATCATGGAGAGAATTATCAGGAAAAGAGTGGTAGAGCACCTAGAAAGAAATGAGCTTGTCAACGACAACTAGGACGGTTTCAGGGACGGGAAGCCCTGTGTCACAAACCTACTGGAGTTGTATGACAGGGTGACAGAAGTAAGACAAGAGAGAGAGAGGAGTGGGCAGATTGCGTTTTCTTGAACTGTAAGAAGGCTTTTGACACAGTTCCACACAAGAGATTGGTGCATAAGCTGGAGCACCAGGCAGGTATAACAGGTAAGGCACTGCAGTGGATCAGGGAATACCTGTCGGGAAGACATCAGTGAATCATGGCATGAGACGAGGTGTCAGAGTGGGCGCCTGTGATGAACGGGGTTCCACAGGGGTTAGTCCTAGGACCGGTGCAGTTTCTGGTATATGTGAACTACATGACGGAAGGAATAGACTCAGAAGTGTCCCTGTTTGCAGATAATGTGAAGTTGATGAGAAGAATACAATCGGACGAGGACCAGGCGGAACTATAAAGGGATCTACAAAGTCATGAAGATTGGGGAAGGTCAAACAAGACCGCAGACGGAGTACAGTCTAGAGGGCCAGAGACTACAAACTTCACTCAAGGAAAAAGATTTTGGGGTGAGTATAACACCAGGCACATCTCCTGAGGCGCACATTAACCAAATAACTGCTGCAGCATATGGGCGCCTAGCAAACCTAAGAATAGCATTCAGACATCTCAATAAGGAATCGTTCCGGACTCTGTACACCGTGTAAGTCGGGCCTATATTGGAGTATTCAGCACCATTTTGGAACCCACACCTAGCCAAGCATGTAAGGAAATTAGAAAAAGTGCAAAGGTTTGCAACAAGACTAATACAGGAGCTAAGAGGCATGTCCTACTAGAAGGTAAGGGAAATAGATCTGACGACACTGGAGGACAGAAGAGATAGGGGGGATATGAAAACGACGTATAAAATACTGAGAGGAATTGACAGGTGGACAGAGACAGGATGTTCAGAAATGGGACACAGTAACAAGGGGTCACAACTGGAATTGAAGACTCAGATGAATCACAGAGATGTTAGGAAGTATTTCTTCAGTCACAGAGTTGTCAGGAAGTGGAATAGCCTGGGTAGTGACGTAGTGGAGGCAGGATCCATACATAGCTTTAAGAAGAGGTACGATGAAGCTAATGGAGCAGGAAGAGTGATCTTAAAGCGACCAGTGAAGAGGCGGGGCCAGGAGCTGTGACTCGACCCCTGCAACCACAACTAAGTGAGTACACACTCACATACACACACACACACACACACATACACACACACACGAGCTAGGACTCGACCCCTGCAACCACAAATAGGTGAGTACAAATAGGTGAGCACACACACACACACACACACACACACACACACAACACACACACACACACACACACACACACACACACACACACATATATATATATATATATATCAGGGAAGAGAGAGGTGAAGGTTTATAAACTAAAAGAGGAGGCAGTTAGGGTAAGATATAAACAGCTATTGGAGGATAGATGGGCTAATGAGAGCATAGGCAATGGGGTCGAAGAGGTATGGGGTAGGTTTAAAAATGTAGTGTTAGAGTGTTCAGCAGAAGTTTGTGGTTACAGGAAAGTGGGTGCGGGAGGGAAGAGGAGCGATTGGTGGAATGATGATGTAAAGAGAGTAGTAAGGGAGAAAAAGTTAGCATATGAGAAGTTTTTACAAAGTAGAAGTGATGCAAGGAGGGAAGAGTATATGGAGAAAAAGAAAGAGGTTAAGAGAGTTGTGAAGCAATGTAAAAAGAGAGCAAATGAGAGAGTAGGTGAGATGTTATCAACAAATTTTGTTGAAAATAAGAAAAAGTTTTGGAGTGAGATTAACAAGTTAAGAAAGCCTAGAGAACAAATGGATTTGTCAGTTAAAAATAGGAGAGGAGAGTTATTAAATGGAGAGTTAGAGGTATTGGGAAGATGGAGGGAATATTTTGAGGAATTGTTAAATGTTGATGAAGATAGGGAAGCTGTGATTTCGTGTATAGGACAAGGAGGAATAACATCTTGTAGGAGTGAGGAAGAGCCAGTTGTGAGTGTGGGGGAAGTTCGTGAGGCAGTAGGTAAAATGAAGGGGGTAAGGCAGCCGGGATTGATGGGATAAAGATAGAAATGTTAAAAGCAGGTGGGGATATAGTTTTGGAGTGGTTGGTGCAATTATTTAATAAATGTATGGAAGAGGGTAAGGTACCTAGGGATTGGCAGAGAGCATGCATAGTTCCTTTGTATAAAGGCAAAGGGGATAAAAGAGAGTGCAAAAATTATAGGGGGATAAGTCTGCTGAGTATACCTGGTAAAGTGTATGGTAGAATTATTATTGAAAGAATTAAGAGTAAGACGGAGAATAGGATAGCAGATGAACAAGGAGGCTTTAGGAAAGGTAGGGGGTGTGTGGACCAGGTGTTTACAGTGAAACATATAAGTGAACAGTATTTAGATAAGGTTAAAGAGGTCTTTGTGGCATTTATGGATTTGGAAAAGGCGTATGACAGGGTGGATAGGGGGGCAATGTGGCAGATGTTGCAAGTGTATGGTGTAGGAGGTAGGTTACTGAAAGCAGTGAAGAGTTTTTACGAGGATAGTGAGGCTCAAGTTAGAGTATGTAGGAAAGAGGGAAATTATTTCCCAGTAAAAGTAGGCCTTAGACAAGGATGTGTGATGTCACCGTGGTTGTTTAATATATTTATAGATGGGGTTGTAAGAGAAGTAAATGCGAGGGTCTTGACAAGAGGCGTGGAGTTAAAAGATAAAGAATCACACACAAAGTGGGAGTTGTCACAGCTGCTCTTTGCTGATGACACTGTGCTCTTGGGAGATTCTGAAGAGAAGTTGCAGAGATTGGTGGATGAATTTGGTAGGGTGTGCAAAAGAAGAAAATTAAAGGTGAATACAGGAAAGAGTAAGGTTATGAGGATAACAAAAAGATTAGGTGATGAAAGATTGAATATCAGATTGGAGGGAGAGAGTATGGAGGAGGTGAATGTATTCAGATATTTGGGAGTGGACGTGTCAGCGGATGGGTCTATGAAAGATGAGGTGAATCATAGAATTGATGAGGAAAAAGAGTGAGTGGTGCACTTAGGAGTCTGTGGAGACAAAGAACTTTGTCCTTGGAGGCAAAGAGGGGAATGTATGAGAGTATAGTTTTACCAACGCTCTTATATGGGTGTGAAGCATGGGTGATGAATGTTGCAGCGAGGAGAAGGCTGGAGGCAGTGGAGATGTCATGTCTGAGAGCAATGTGTGGTGTGAATATAATGCAGAGAATTCGTAGTTTGGAAGTTAGGAGGAGGTGCGGGATTACCAAAACTGTTGTCCAGAGGGCTGAGGAAGGGTTGTTGAGGTGGTTCGGACATGTAGAGAGAATGGAGCGAAACAGAATGACTTCAAGAGTGTATCAGTCTGTAGTGGAAGGAAGGCGGGGTAGGGGTTTATGATTATTATTATTGACTTACGAGAATCCAAGTTCAGTATAGGAGGTGGGTGAGTTACAAGCAACAGGTGTGCCCCACCAGTACTGGTGTATACGGTCCAGTACACCGACGTCACTCATCTTCATTAACCTGTACAACAAAATTATTATTATTATTATTATTATTATTATTATTATTATTATTATTATTATTATTATTATTATTATTATTATTATTATTACTATTATTATTATCATTATTATTATTACCATCATCATTATTATTAGTATTAATATTACTTATAATAATACTGACTCTCTGTTGATAATCGGGGCGTATGGAAGACCTTTCCTAAATCCCAGGTATAAATAATCCATTAAATGATTGCCAGGAACCTGAAATAATTGATTATTTGAGGAATTATTGACACAAAAATTAAGTGAAACGTTGCCCCCCAAGAGAAGTCCAAACGTTTCGATTTTTTTATTGTCAGCAGTGCAACATTTCCATCCTGAATTATTTATTTAATGATTAATTCACTTAATAATTTCTTTTGATAATTTAATTTATTATTTTTATTATTAGTAGTAGTAGTACCAGTAATACAACTACTACTACTACTACCGTTATTATTCTTATTATTATTTTAGTAGTAGTAGTACCAGTAATACACTACTACTACTACTACCGTTATTACTCTTATTATTAGTAGTAGTAGTAGTAGTACCAGTAATACAACTACTACTACTACTACCGTTATTACTCTTATTATTATTAGTAGTAGTAGTAGTACCAGTAATACAACTACTACTACTACTACCGTTATTACTCTTATTATTATTATTAGTAGTAGTAGTAGTACCAGTAATACAACTACTACTACTACTACCGTTATTACTCTTATTATTATTAGTAGTAGTTGTAGTACCAGTAATACTTCTACTACTACTACTACTACCGTTATTACTCTTATTATTAGTAGTACTACTAGTAGTAGTAGTAGTACTAGTAGTGTTAGTACTGTTGCTGCTATTATTGTTATTATTAGTAGTAATGCAGTTATTATTATTATTATTATTATTATTATTATTATTATTATTATTATTATTATTATTATTATTATTATTATTATTATATTGCTCTTATTATCATTATTATTAATATTAATATTATTACCTCATTATTATTATTATTATTATTATTATTATTATTATTATTAGTAGTAGTAGTAGTAGTAGTAGTAGTAGTAGTAGTAGTAATAGTAATAGTATTGTCATTATTATTTTTTCTGTTAATTATATTATTATTATTATTATTATTATTCATACTATTGATATTATTGCTGGTAGTAATAGTAGTGGTACAATTATTATTATTATTATTATTATTATTATTATTATTATTATTATTATTATTATTATTATTATTATTATTATTATTATTATCATTATTATCATCATGAACAGGAGCTAGGTAGAGTCCTGGTAAAGATATTTCACTCTTCTTACCTCTACAACCGAACAGTTGCCTCTAAGTAAGTAGTCCAGGGTGGCACTTTCCGCGAATACAGCATACTTGCGCTGGGTCAGTACACGTTGTATACCCTCCACGTCACTACTATACAACAGGTCAGGATTTCTGGCCAAATCCTGGTATAGTTTCTGGTAATGGGCGCCCTGAGACACCTGAGACGAAAGTGACAGCCACTCATAATATATTAAAATACACATAAGCAAGCTGATAATTATGTTGGATTATAGACAGAGAATTATATTAGATGGAAGGGCAGACAAGGGTTACGAAATTATAAGAGATCTCAAAATCTGTGGTTGTCATCACGAATTTGTTGTTTGTAAAATCTTCTCTTAATTATTCTCTTAAGAATTACTTATGATTACAGTTGGCTATCTTAATAGCTAGCTATCTTCATGACTTGCATACTTTTGTGTATACATACTAGATAGTGTCAGTATACACACTAGACAGCGATAGTATACATACTAGATAGTGTTAATATACACTATGTAGTGTCAGTGTATATGCTAGATAGTGTCAGTATACTCATTAGATAGTGTCAGTATACTCACTAGATAGTGTCAGTATGCACACTACATAGTATCACTATACATACTTGATAGTGTCAGTATACATATTAGATAGTGTCAGTATACTCACTAGATAGTGTCAGTATGCACACTAGATAGTAATGTCAGTATACATACTAGATAGTGTCAGTATACGCACTAGATAGTGTCAGTATACGCACTAGATAGTGTCACTATACATACTAGATAGTGTCAGTATACATACTAGATAATGTCAGTATACACACTAGAAAGTGTCAGTATACACACTACATAGTGTCACTATACATACTAGATAGTGTCAGTATACATACTAGATAATGTCAGTATACACACTAGACAGTGTCAGTATACACACTAGACAGTGTCAGTATACATACTAGATAGTGCCAGTATACTCACTAGATAGTGTCAGTATACACACTAGACAGTGTCAGTATACATACTAGATAGTGTCAGTATACACACTAGAAAGTGTCACTATACATACTAGATAGTGTCAGTATACACACTAGAAAGTGTCAGTATACACACTAAATAGTGTCAGTATACACACTATATAGTATCACTATACATACTTGATAGTGTCAGTATACATACTAGATAGTGTCAGTGTACTCACTAGATAGTGTCAATATACACACTAGATAGTACTGTCAGTACACATACTAGATAGCTCCAGTATACACACTAGAAAGTGTCAGTATACACACTAAATAGTGTCAGTATACACACTATATAGTATCACTATACATACTTGATAGTGTCAGTATACATACTAGAGAGTGTCAGTATACTCACTAGATAGTGTCAATATACACACTAGATAGTAATGTCAGTACACATACTAGATAGTGTCAGTATACACACTAGACAGTGTCAGTATACACATTAGACAGTGTCAGTATATACACTAGACAGTGTCAGTATACACACTAGACAGTGTCAGTATACACACTAGACAGTGTCAGTATACACACTAGATAATGTCAGTATACACACTAGATAGTGTCAGTATATACACAAGATTCTTGCCTCCTTCTTACACTCCAGACAGTGTAAGAATACTGTCCTATAGTGCAGTAAATACCAAAGAAAGACATGTTAATGTCGTTATGAAGACCCTCAAGTACTTACCTGCAGTGTTTCAAGGTGGATGTACTTACCAACAGTGTTTCAAGGTGGAAGTACTTACCTGCAGTGTTTCAAGGTGGAAGTACTTACCTACAGTGTTTCAAGGTGGAAGTACTTACCTGCAGTGTTTCAAGGTGGAAGTACTTACCTACAGTGTTTCAAGGTGGAAGTACTTACCTGCAGTGTTTCAAGGTGGATGTACTTACCAACAGTGTTTCAAGGTGGAAGTACTTACCTGCAGTTGTTTCAAGGTGGAAGTACTTACCTACGGGGTTTCAAGGTGGAAGTACTTCCTGCAGTGTTTCAAAAGGGGGAAGTACTTACCTGCAGTGTTTCAAGGTGGAAGTACTTACCTGCAGTGTTTCAAGGTGGAAGTACTTACCTGCAGTGTTTCAAGGTGGAAGTACTTACCTGCAGTGTTTCAAGGTGGAAGTAAATTACCTGCAGTGTTTTTAGGTGGAAGTACTTACCTGCAGTGTTTCAAGGTGGAAGTACTTACCTGCAGTGCTTCAAGGTGGAAGTACTTACAAAGCAGTGTTTTTAAGGTGGAAGTACTTACCTGCAGTGTTTCAAGGTGGAAGTACTTAACCTGCAGTGTTTCAAGGTGGAAGTACTTACCTGCAGTGTTTCAAGGTGGAAGTACTTACCTGCAGTGTTTCAAGGTGGAAGTACTTACCTGCAGTGTTTCAAGGTGGAAGTACTTACCTGCAGTGTTTCAAGGTGGAAGCACTTACCTGCAGTGTTTCAAGGTGGATGTACTTACCTGCAGTGTTTCAAGGTGGAAGTACTTAACCTGCAGTGTTTCAAGGTGGAAGTACTTACCTACAGTGTTTCAAGGTGGAAGCACTTACCCGCAGTTTCAAGGTGGATGTACTTGCCTGCAGGGTTTCAAGGTGGAAGTACTTACCTGCAGTGTTTCAAGGTGGATGTACTTACCTGCAGTGTTTTAAGGTGGATGTACTTACCTACAGTGTTTCAAGGTGGAAGTACTTACCTGCAGTGTTTCAAGGTGGAAGTACTTACCTAGAGTGTTTCAAGGTGGAAGTACTTATCTGCAGTGTTTCAAGGTGGAAGTACTTACCTACAGTGTTTCAAGGTGGAAGTACTTACCTACAGTGTTTCAAGGTGGATGTACTTACCTGCAGTGCTTAAAGGTGGATGTACTTACCTGCAGTGTTTCAAGGTGGAAGTACTTACCTACAGTGTTTCAAGGCGGAAGTACTTACCTGCAGTGTTTCAAGGTGGATGTACTTACCTGCAGTGTTTCAAGGTGGATGTACTTACCTGCAGTGTTTCAAGGTGGAAGTACTTACCTACAGTGTTTCAAGGTGGAATCACTTACCCGCAGTGTTTCAAGGTGGATGTACTTGCCTGCAGGGTTTCAAGGTGGAAGTACTTACCTGCAGTGTTTCAAGGTGGATGTATTTACCTGCAGTGTTTTAAGGTGGATGTACTTACCTACAGTGTTTCAAGGTGGAAGTACTTACCTACAGTGTTTCAAGGTGGATGTACTTACCTGCAGTGTTTCAAGGTGGAAGTACTTACCTACAGTGTTTCAAGGTGGAAGTACTTATCTGCAGTGTTTCAAGGTGGAAGTACTTACCTACAGTGTTTCAAGGTGGAAGTACTTACCTACAGTGTTTCAAGGTGGATGTACTTACCTGCAGTGCTTCAAGGTGGATGTACTTACCTGCAGTATTTCAAGGTGGAAGTACTTACCTACAGTGTTTCAAGGTGGAAGTACTTACCTACAGTGCTTCAAGGTGGATGTACTTACCTGCAGTGTTTCAAGTTGGAAGTACTTACCTACAGTGTTTCAAGGTGGAAGTACTTACCTGCAGTGTTTCAAGGTGGAAGTACTTACCTACAGTGTTTCAAGGTGGAAGTACTTACCTGCAGTGTTTCAAGGTGGAAGTACTTATCTGCAGTGTTTCAAGGTGGAAGTACTTACCTACAGTGTTTCAAGGTGGAAGTACTTATCTGCAGTGTTTCAAGGCGGAAGTACTTACCTGCAGTGTTTCAAGGTGGATGTACTTACCTGCAGTGTTTCAAGGTGGATGTACTTACCTACAGTGCTTCAAGGTGGATGTACTTACCTGCAGTGTTTCAAGTTGGAAGTACTTACCTACAGTGTTTCAAGGTGGAAGTACTTACCTGCAGTGTTTCAAGGTGGAAGTACTTACCTACAGTGTTTCAAGGTGGAAGTACTTACCTGCAGTGTTTCAAGGTGGAAGTACTTATCTGCAGTGTTTCAAGGTGGAAGTACTTGCCTCAGGTTTTTAAGGTGGAAGTACTTATCTGCAGTGTTTCAAGGCGGAAGTAAATTACCCCGCAGTGTTTCAAGGTGATTTTACTTACCTGCAGTGTTTCAAGGTGGATGTACTTACCTACGTGCTTCAAGGTGTATGTACTTACCCTGCAGTGTTTTCAAATTGGAAGTACTTACCTACAGTGTTTCAAGGTGGAAGTATTACCTGCAGTGTTTCAAAGGTTTGGGAAATACTTACCTACAGTGTTTTTAAGGTGGGAAAGTACTTATCTGCAGTGTTTCAAGCTGGAAGTACTTACTACAGTGTTTCAAGGTGGAAGTACTTACCTGCAGTGTTTTCAAGGTGGGTGTACTTACCTACAGTTTCTTCAAGGTGGAATGTACTTACCTGCAGTGTTTCAAGTTGGAATTACTTACCTACAGTGTTTCAAGGGGAAAAGTACTTACCTGCAGTGTTTCAAGGTGGATGTACTTACCTACAGTGCTTCAAAGGTGGATGTACTTACCTGCCCGTGTTTCAAGGTGGGAAATACTTACCTACAGTGTTTCAAAGGTTTGGGAAATACTTTATCTGCAGTGTTTCAAGGTGGAAGTACTTACCTACAGTGTTTCAAGGTGGAAGTACTTACCTGCAGTGTTTCAAGGTGGATGTACTTACCTACAGTGTTTCAAGGTGGATGTACTTACCTAGTGTTTAAAGGTGGAAGTACTTACCTACAGTGTTTCAAGGTGGGAGCACTTACCTGCAGTGTTTCAAGGTGGAAGTACTTACCTACAGTGTTTCAAGGTGGATGTTTCTTACCTGCAGTGTTTCAAGGTGGAAGTACTTACCTACAGTGTTTCAAGGTGGATGTACTTACCTGCAGTGTTTCAAGGTGGATGTACTTACCTGCAGTGTTTCAAGGTGGATGTACTTACCTACAGTGTTTCAAGGTGGAAGTACTTACCTACAGTGTTTCAAGGTGGATGTACTTGCCTTTCAGTGTTTTCAAGGTTGGATGTACTTACCTACAGTGTTTCAAGGTGGATGTACTTGCCTACAGTGTTTCAAGGTGGATGTACTTACCTACAGTGTTTCAAGGTGGGTGTACTTACCTACAGTGTTTCAAGGTGGAAGTACTTATAATGTTTCAAGGTGGATGTACTTACCTACAGTGTTTCAAGGTGGATGTACTTATAATGTTTCAAGGGCTGAAGTACAGACCTGAAGTGTCTCGATGGTGGAAGTACCTCTGAGAAGTCCTATCCTCCACTCTGCAGTATTAACAGCTTCTTCAAGAGATGAGAATGGGAGACTGGTCGATGAGACGGCCAGGACAGAGGTGAGACGAGCAGTATAAGAGGCGTAGAGGATAACACAGGAGAGCCAGAACATACACAACACAGCCTGGAGTCTCGTGGTTCGTGGCAGCACCCATGATCCTGTCCAGAAAGATGTCGTGACTCCAGGAGTCCGCTGTGCGGGGGCGAACACATTTCGCTAGTGAAGATAACAGAGTGTTGAACATGTGTCTTATTTATCAGTGTGATGTTTCAACCTTTCTTTAATCCTTGTTGATACCTTGATACTTATGATACGTGGCGGTGGATACATTGGTACTTTATAATTAGTGACTTATTGTCGCCTCTTATACACAAAGTAATAAAATTAAATTGTAATTATTATTATTATTATTATTATTATTATTATTATTATTATTATTATTATTATAATTATTATTATTATTATTATTATTATTATTAATAGTAGTAGTAGCAGCAATAGTATATTTACTGGGAATCCTAAAACCATATGGGTCATACAAGACCTGGTTAATGAAATTTAACCAGGTTTGATCCAAGGAAGGTTAACCAATTCCTGGGGCCTAGACTCAACCTTCCAAATGTTAGAAAGTCGACGAACATTTGAACATATACCTTGCTGCACGAGACACGAGAAGAGAATGAAGAGAACATTGTGACCATTGCTAAAATGTGGATCCTCATCTCTCTGGTGCCAGACTATGACCATGAACCCGGCAGCCATAGTGCCTAGAAGCACGAGAATGGCTAGCCATGTTCCCCACTGGAAGGAGAGAATGTAGGTGTCCCATCCAATCATGTGTTGTGAAGAGTTTGACCAGATGTACAGCCTCATGCCAGTGTAGTCTGCAGCAACACAGCAAAAATGATCACATTAGTATCTGGTATCGTTATTATGATTTTGTTTTACTGTATATGTCGATAAGTGGTCAGTCTGGAAGATGGGTGGGGATGTTGTGGTACTGGAGGTGGGAAGTACAGTGTCTGCACTCCGAAGGATATGTGGGGATATTGTGGTACTGAGCTAGGATTTATAATAAATCTTCCAGAATATGGAAGGTATTAAGGAGAGGACTGATTGAAATAACTTAATAAAACACTAACCTATGGGTTCAGAGAAGTCCATTACTTGGTATCGTTCCCGTGTCAGTGAGAAGCCAGCCAGAGCCACGTCTGCCTCCTGTCACCCACCATCAGTGTACAGTAGGTTACAGTAAGGCTACATTAGTATTGTTATTAATATTGTTAAGTTTATCATGTTTATCAGTAGTAGTAGTAGTAGTAGTAGTGGCAACAGTAGTAATAGCAGCAGCATTAGTAGTAGTAGTGGTAGTCAGTAAGTTTATTTAGGTACAGGTACACATAAGTACACTTATCATACATATTGTAAATTACCCACCAGGATAAAAATGAGTCAAAGTGACTTATTACCATTGTGGTCCTTGGCCCAAGTAGTAATAGAAGTAGCAGTATTACTGTGGCTTGATGAGGCCTAATACTGGTAAAATCATCTTCTAAGTTTTCTTTTCCAAAGTTTAAGTTATTTGTGAAAAACAAATCACGTCTGCCTGAGCCATGAAAGTTACAGTGGTTAGCGTCTTCATGCATGCTCACTGTACAGTACATGCTCACTGTACAGTACATGCTCACTGTACAGTACATGCTCACTGTACAGTACATATCATTTCCTTCGTTTGTATTACGTTTTCTTAACGCACTAGTCGTCTTCCACAGAGGTAGGATGACCAAAACTAAAAAAGAGAGGAAACACTTTCACCATCATTCGTTTAATCACTTTTTTTGTCAGAAGTGTGCCGACAACGAACTACCAGGAATAATATTAAATGTGATATTCCCAGAAGAAATTTGGGATTTGACGAGCTGTTGGAGTGTGAGTGAGGAAGTATGTTAGATGGAGTTAATGGGAACTGTTTATTAACTAGTTAAGAGAAGTACAGTGCCTGCACTCTGAAGGATGACGGTGGTGAGTGTTGTTACTGTGGAGGTGGGAAGTACAGTGCCTGCACTCTGAAGGATGATGGTGGTGAGTGTTGTTACTGTGGAGGTGGGAAGTACAGTGCCTGTACTCTGAAGGATGATGGTGGTGAGTGTTGTTACTGTGGAGGTGGGAAGTACAGTGCCTGCACTCTGAAGGATGATGGTGGTGAGTGTTGTTACTGTGGAGGTGGGAAGTACAGTGCCTGTACTCTGAAGGAGGATGGTGGTGAGTGTTGTTACTGTGGAGGTGGGAAGTACAGTGCCTGTACTCTGAAGGATGACGGTGGTGAGTGTTGTTACTGTGGAGGTGGGAAGTACAGTGCCTGCACTCTGAAGGATGATGGTGGTGAGTGTTGTTACTGTGGAGGTGGGAAGTACAGTGTCTGCACTCTGAAGGATGACGGTGGTGAGTGTTGTTACTGTGGAGGTGGGAAGTACAGTGCCTGCACTCTGAAGGATGATGGTGGTGAGTGTTGTTACTGTAAAGGTGGGAAGTACAGTGCCTGCACTCTGAAGGATGACGGTGGTGAGTGTTTTTTACTGTGGAGGTGGGAGTACAGTGCCTGCACTCTGAAGGATGACGGTGGTGAGTGTTGTTACTGTGGAGGTGGGAAGTACAGTTAATAACTTGCATTAGTTGCACGTGTCCTTTTACCTAACATTTCAAAGGCTGATTCCTATCCTTTACTGAGGAAACGTTTGGACAGCCAGCGGCTTCTTCACTCCAGTACAGAAAAGAACGTGAAAGATAAGGAGGAGTTTGAGGTAATTAGTCCCTCAGCGTGGAGTCCATGTGTTCAGTCAAGACTAATGGAATGAACATAGACTCCAGGCTGAGGGACTGATTACCTCAAACTCCTTATCTTCCACCTATCTTCTCTGTATTGGTCTGAAGAAAGAGCTACCTGGAGAGCAGCTACCCACCCACGTCTGGAGTGCTCCCACCAGTCCTGAGTAGTTACCATCACCTTTGTCAACACCAAACTGGGCAGTGTCTGGAGGCAGGATCCTCAGCTTCACTCTGAGGGAACAAAATGATAACTTTGTTTGGATTAGTAACTCTGGAAGGATGTAGATAAATGGTTCAGAGAACCGAAAGTTGATAATTTAGGCATATGTGTAACACATGGGAATGTTTATTGTGGAAATGTTTCGCCATACGGTAGCTTCTTCAGTCCAATACAAAGAAGAATAGTGAAGATCAGAAGGAAATAGAGGTAATCAGTCCCTCAGCCTGGAGTCGATGTAATGAATCCATCAATCTTGATATGAATACAGAATACGTGTGAAGGAAGAGGTTATACTCTGCAGACTGGTGAGGTGAAGCAGTTATGGCAGGTGTCACCTTGGACAAATCTACAGGTGGAAGTAAGTCATTATTATAAGTTAAAGAAACATAGAATTCCCTGTATCAAGATCCCAAGATCTTGATAGTGGAAAAATATGTAAGTGGGAGAGGGCTAGGTCTGATTGGTGTCTGGCGTACGGAAGCAAATTCTTGAGTAGATTTGCGAAAAGCTTGTGCAAATATATGTATGGTTTTGATAAGGACTTGCCTTGTATGGGCTAGTAGGCCTCCTGCAGTTGTGAGTGTATGGTATACAATACCGACATGATGAAGAATTAGACACATGTGCAACATCTGGGTATCTTTATTGTGGACCATTCGCCAACCAGTGGCTCTGTCATTACAAATTCAAGGACATAACTGGAAGACAGTAGAACTATGTACAAAAGATGAGGTAATCGGCCCCTCAGCCTACGAGTAGGTAAGCACCGTAGTTTTGAAGACTACAGTGTTCCTAGGCTGAGTGACTGACTACTTGATCTTCCACTATTAGGTGAATATATTTCTAACGTGTACATGCATTGCACTGATAAACCTGATGGATAGTGAAACGTCTACAAGTAAAGATACCCACATGTTACACCTGTGTCTAAGTCATCTATCTTCATTATTTGTGTTTTTATTTCTTCAGTAAGTGTCAACCCTCTCACACACACACACTGATGTTCCATCACTTGCTGAGGAGGATCCCAGAAGGGGGACGAAATATAAAGATCAGTCAACACTTCCTGTGTTTCTGTCTCCATGTAGGTTATTACAGCGCACTGACAAGTGTTCATTACACTTTATTCAACATACCTGAAGTTGAGAGTGTTAGCCAGGGTTGTCAAGATGTCAATATGATATCCTTCATAATGGGACGTCTCGCCTTCCGTCTCTCCTGACGTCTCGCCTCCCGTCTCTCCTGACGTCTCGCCTCCCGTCTCTCCTGCTTCAGTCATCCTCACACCTGCTGAACATATCCAGAAAAATTCAAAATGAGGACCAAAAACTGAGACATGAACACCAAAAACAGACATGAACACCAAAAACAGAGACATAAACATCAAAAACTGAGACATGAACATCAAATTTACAAACACAGTCAACAGTTTCAACCACCAAACTACAATCACATATAGTGTTAGTGTTTGGTTGAAATAACAAGAGGAGGTAACCCGCCCCAGACAACATGATAACAAGAGGAGGTAACCCGCCCCAGACAACATGATAACAAGAGGAGGTAACCCGCCCCAGACAACATGATAACAAGAGGAGGTAACCCGCCCCAGACAACATGATAACAAGAGGAGGTAACCCCCCAGACAATGATAACAAGAGGAGGTAACCCGCCCCAGACAACATGATAACAAGAGGAGGTAACCCGCCCCAGACAACATGGGTAACAAGAGGAGGTAAAACCCCCCCCCAGACAACATGATAACAAGAGGAGGTAACCCGCCCCAGACAACATGATAACAAGAGGAAGTAATCCGCCCCAGACAACATGATAACAAGAGGAGGTAACCCGCCCCAGACAACATGATAACAAGAGGAGGTAACCCGCCCCAGACAACATGATAACAAGAGGAGGTAACCCGCCCCAGACAACATGATAACAAGAGGAGGTAACCCGCCCCAGACAACATGATAACAAGAGGAGGTAACCCGCCCCAAACAGCAAGATAACAAGAGGAGGTAACCCGCCCCAAACAGCAAGATAACAAGAGGAGGTAACCCGCCTCAGACAGCAAGATAACAAGAGGAGGTAACCCGCCCCAGACAACATGATAACAAGAGGAAGTAACCCCGCCCAGACAACATGATAACAAGAGGAGGTAACCCGCCCCAGACAACATGATAACAAGAGGAGGTAACCCGCCCCAGACAACATGATAACAAGAGGAGGTAACCCGCCCCAGATAACATGGGAAAAAAGAGGAGGTAACCCGCCCCAGACAACATGATAACAAGAGGAGGTAACCCGCCCCAGACAACATGATAACAAGAGGAGGTAACCCGCCCCAGACAACATGATAACAAGAGGAGGTAACCCGCCCCAAACAGCAAGATAACAAGAGGAGGTAACCCGCCCCAAACAGCAAGATAACAAGAGGAGGTAACCCGCCTCAGACAGCAAGATAACAAGAGGAGGTAACCCGCCCCAAACAGCAAGATAACAAGAGGAGGTAACCCGCCCCAGACAACAAGATAAGAAACACAGGTATTGTTATGTCCTCTTTTTTGTATGCTGTTGTTTCTCTGTTAAAAGTATATTAATTTAGAATTAATAATAATAATAATAATAATAATAATAAAATAATAATATTAATAATAATAAATAATAATAATAATAATAATAAAAAATTATTTATTATTATATTATTATTTTTATTATTATTATATTATTATTATTATTATTATTATTAATTTTATTAGTATTATTATTGATAACATTATATTTATAAGAAGAGTTATGCACTTAGGGGCACACAGAGTCTTTGGAACAGTGAATAATCATATTTTAAACTCAAGAAAATTGAGAACCCCTCCAGTTCCTTAAATCAAGATCCCTTCAGCAGCATCAAGGGACCTCCTCCCCCACTGGCAGGGAGAATCAGTCAAGAGTATCAACCATGAACATCAACCTCAACTCACCAAGGTAAGTGGCTAAACAGACGTTGTCTTCAAGATGTCTTGGCGAGGCTTGAGTGTGTCCTGGAACGCACTTCCTCACTCCTGGAGGATTCTGAAACATTATGGTGACTCGTTATTTACACACCTGCCACTGACTATCATAGTGGCATACAATGTACAATATGGTATACAATATACAATATGGTATACAATATACAACATGGTATACAATATACAATATGGTATACAATATACAACTTGGTATACAATATACAATATGGTATACAATATACAATATAGTATACAATATACAATATGGTATACAATATACAATATGGTATACAATATACAATAAAACAATATGGTATACAATATACAATATACAAATGGTTTTACAATGTACAATATGGATACAAAATACAATATGGTATACAATATACAATATGGTATACAATATACAATATAGTATACAATGTACAATATGGTATACAATATACAATATAGTATACAATATACAATATGGTATACAATATACAATATAGTATACAATATACAATATGGTATACAAAAATACAATATGGTATACAATATACAATATACAATATGGTATTTCAATATACAATATGGTATACAATATAAAAATAGGTATACAATATACAATATGGTATACAATATACAATATGGTATACAATATACAATATGGTATACAATATACAATATGGTATACAATATACAATATGGTATACAATACACAATATAGTATACAATATACAATGGTATACAATATACAATATGGTATACAATATACAATATGGTATACAATATGCAATATACAATGTGGTATACAATATACAATATGGTATACAATATACAATATGGTATACAATATACAATATACAATGTGGTATACAATATACAATATGGTATACAATTTACAATATACAATATGGTATACAATATACAATATGGTATACAATATACAATATACAATATGGTATACAATATAAATATGGTAAAACATATACAATATGGTATACAATATACAATATGGATACAATATACAATATGGATACAATATACAATATGGTATACATATACAATAAAACAATAACAATATGGTAAAACAATATACAATATACAATATGGTATACAATATACAATATACAATATGGTATACAATATACAATATACAATACGATATACAATATACAATATACAATATGGTATGCAATATACAATATGGTATACAATATACAATATACAATACCAACAGTCAATTACTACACAGGATGTTCCAGAGATGTGACACAGCACCAAGGGGTCACTACTGGATGTTCCAGATATGTGACACAGCATCAAGGGGTCACAACTGGATGTTCCAGAGATGTGACACAGCACCAAGGGGTCACAACTGGATGTTCCAGAGATGTGACACAGCACCAAGGGGTCACTACTGGATGTTCCAGAGATGTGACACAGCACCAAGGGGTCACAACTGGATGTTCCAGAGATGTGACACAGCACCAAGGGGTCACAACTGGATGTTCCAGAGATGTGACACAGCACCAAAGGGTCACAACTGGATATTCCAGAGATGTGACACAGCACCAAGGGGTCACAACTGGATGTTCCCGAGATGTGACACAGCACCAAGGGGTCACAACTGGAGTTCCAGAGATGTGGGCACAGCACCCAAAGGGGTCACAACTGGATGTTTTAAGAGATGGACACAGCACCAAGGGTCACTACTGGGGTGTTCCAGAGAGTGACACAGCACCAAGTGGTCCCCAACTGGATGTTCCAGAGATGTGACACAGCACCAAGGGGTCACCACTGGATGTTCCAGAGATGTGACACAGCACCAAGTGGTCACAACTGGATGTTCCAGAGATGTGACACAGCACCAAGGGGTCACTACTGGATGTTCCAGAGATATGACACAGCACCAAGGGGTCAAAACTGGATGTTCCAGAGATGTGACACAGCACCAAGGGGTCCAACTGGATGTTCCAGAGATGTGGGCACAGCACCAAGGGGTCACTACTGGATTTTCCAGAGATGTGACACAGCACCAAGGGGTCACAACTGGATGTTCCAGAGATGTGACACAGCACCAAGGGGTCACAACTGGATGTTCCAGAGATGTGACACAGCACCAAGGGGTCACAACTGGATGTTCCAGAGATGTGACACAGCATCAAGGGGTCACAACTGGATGTTCCAGAGATGTGACACAGCACCAAGGGGTCACAACTGGATGTTCCAGAGATGTGACACAGCACCAAGGGGTCACTACTGGATGTTCCAGAGATGTGACACAGCACCAAGGGGTCACAACTGGATGTTCCAGAGATGTGACACAGCACCCAAAGGGGGCACAACTGGATGTTCCAGAGATGTGACACAGCACCAAGGGGTCACAACTGGATGTTCCAGAGATGTGACACAGCACCAAGGGGTCACAACTGGATGTTCCAGAGATGTGACGCAGCACAAAGGGGTCACAACTGGATGTTCCAGAGATGTGACAAAGCACCAAGGGGTCACAACTGGATGTTCCAGAGATGTGACACAGCACCAAGGGGTCACAACTGGATGTTCCAGAGATGTGACACAGCACCAAAGGATCACAACTGGATGTTCCAGAGATGTGACAAAGCAGCAAGGGGTCACATCTGGATGTTCCAGAGATGTGACACAGCACCAAGGGGTCACAACTGTATGTTCCAGAGATGTGACACAGCACCAAGGGGTCACAACTGGATGTTCCAGAGATGTGACATAGCACCAAGGGGTCACAACTGCATGTTCCAGAGATGTGACACAGCACCAAGGGGTCACAACTGAAAACTGAAGACTCAGATGAGTCACAGGGATGTTAGGAAGTATTTCTTCAGTTACAGAACTGTCGGAAAGTATAATAGTCTGGATAGATGTAGTGGAGGCAGGATCCATACACAGCTTTATGAAGAGGTATGATAAAGCTCATGGAGCACGGAGAGAGTGAACCTAGTAGCGGCCAATGAAGAGGCGGGGCCAGGAGCTGTGACTCGACCTCTGTAATCACAAACAGGTGAATACAGAAGAGGCTTCTTCAGTCGAGTGTACAGAGGAGGCAGCAGAAGCAGTAGAGATGTAAAGACGATATCATCAGTCCATCACCCTGGAAGACGTATTTTTGAGGTAGTCAGTCCCTCAGCCTGGAGAAGAGTTTTGCTTCATAGTCTGGAACAATGTCAAGCTGAAACAACAATATAGAGACTTATATGGTGTCAGAGGTGAGGCGCAACCCACACGTAGACGAGAGAATGTAATTATTGAGAGGGCAGGTCCCTCTCAATAACTTGGGGTTAAATCCCAGTTCTGTAATTATAACAGGGAACGAGTAGGATTTGAATCCATAGCAAATAAGTCGTAAAACTCACAAGCCAGTGTGTTAACTACTGGGCCAGCTGGGTCTAATATGATTAATCTAACCAGCTATATTTCTAAAAACCATAAACAGGTTAGCATGGGCCACTACTGTGACCACAAATGCACACTGGCTTTGTAAGCGTGTTATTACGATTTCTTGGTCCCAAAATATCCTTAAATTTGTTTCAGATAAATGACTAAGTCGAGTTATGATGAAATAAATGTAAGACAAACTTGACGAAGCATGTTAGGAAAGTGGAGTGAGTGGACACGTATAGTGGAGTGAGTGGACACGTATAGTGGAGTGAGTGGACACGTATAGTGGACTGAGTGGACACGTAAAATGGAGTGAGTGGACACGTATACCAATAGACTTGTTGCATAGTTAAGGGGTGTGCAGGAAGGCTTGTTGCTGAAGTAAGAGGTACACAAGAAGGCTTGTTGCTGAGGTAAGAGGTACACAAGAAGGTTTGTTGCTGAGATAAGAGGTATGCAAGAAGGCTTGTTGCTGAGGTAAGAGGTACACAAGAAGGTTTGTTGCTGAGGTAAGAGGTACACAAGAAGGTTTGTTGCTGAGGTAAGAGGTATGCAAGAAGGCTTGTTGCTGAGATAAGAGGTATGCAAGAAGGCTTGTTGCTGAGATAAGAGGTATGCAAGAAGGCTTGTTGCTGAGGTAAGAGGTATGCAAGAAGGCTTGTTGCTGAGGTAAGAGGTACACAAGAAGGTTTGTTGCTGAGGTAAGAGGTACACAAGAAGGTTTGTTGCTGAGGTAAGAGGTACACAAGAAGGTTTGTTGCTGAGGTAAGAGGTACACAAGAAGGTTTGTTGCTGAGGTAAGAGGTATGCAAGAAGGCTTGTTGCTGAGGTAAGAGGTATGCAAGAAGGCTTGTTGCTGAGGTAAGAGGTACACAAGAAGGTTTGTTGCTGAGGTAAGAGGTATGCAAGAAGGCTTGTTGCTGAGGTAAGAGGTATGCAAGAAGGCTTGTTGCTGAGATAAGAGGTATGCAAGAAGGCTTGTTACTGAGGTAAGAGGTATGCAAGAAGGCTTGTTGCTGAGGTAAGAGGTATGCAAGAAGGCTTGTTGCTGAGGTAAGAGGTACACAAGAAGGCTTGTTGCTGAGGTAAGAGGTACACAAGAAGGCTTGTTGCTGAGGTAAGAGGTACACAAGAAGGCTTGTTGCTGAGGTAAGAGGTATGCAAGAAGGTTTGTTGCTGAGGTAAGAGGTACACAAGAAGGCTTGTTGCTGAGGTAAGAGGTATGCAAGAAGGCTTGTTGCTGAGGTAAGAGGTACACAAGAAGGCTTGTTGCTGAGGTAAGAGGTACACAAGAAGGCTTGTTGCTGAGGTAAGAGGTACACAAGAAGGCTTGTTGCTGAGGTAAGAGGTATGCAAGAAGGCTTGTTGCTAAGGTAAGAGGTATGCAAGAAGGCTTGTTGCTGAGGTAAGAGGTACACAAGAAGGCTTGTTGCTGAGGTAAGAGGTATGCAAGAAGGCTTGTTGCTGAGATAAGAGGTATGCAAGAAGGCTTGTTGCTGAGGTAAGAGGTATGCAAGAAGGCTTGTTGCTGAGGTAAGAGGTATGCAAGAAGGCTTGTTGCTGAGGTAAGAGGTACACAAGAAGGCTTGTTGCTGAGGTAAGAGGTATGCAAGAAGGCTTGTTGCTGAGGTAAGAGGTACACAAGAAGGCTTGTTGCTGAGGTAAGAGGTACACAAGAAGGCTTGTTTGCTGAGGTAAGAGGTATGCAAGAAGGTTTGTTGCTGAGGTAAGAGGTACACAAGAAGGCTTGTTGCTGAGGTAAGAGGTATGCAAGAAGGCTTGTTGCTGAGGTAAGAGGTACACAAGAAGGCTTGTTGCTGAGGTAAGAGGTATGCAAGAAGGCTTGTTGCTGAGATAAGAGGTATGCAAGAAGGCTTGTTGCTGAGGTAAGAGGTATGCAAGAAGGCTTGTTGCTGAGGTAAGAGGTATGCAAGAAGGCTTGTTGCTGAGGTAAGAGGTATGCAAGAAGGCTTGTTGCTGAGGTAAGAGGTACACAAGAAGGCTTGTTGCTGAGGTAAGAGGTATGCAAGAAGGCTTGTTGCTGAGGTAAGAGGTATGCAAGAAGGCTTGTTGCTGAGGTAAGAGGTATGCAAGAAGGCTTGTTGCTGAGGTAAGAGGTATGCAAGAAGGCTTGTTGCTGAGGTAAGAGGTACACAAGAAGGTTTGTTGCTGAGGTAAGAGGTATGCAAGAAGGCTTGTTGCTGAGGTAAGAGGTATGCAAGAAGGCTTGTTGCTGAGGTAAGAGGTATGCAAGAAGGCTTGTTGCTGAGGTAAGAGGTATGCAAGAAGGCTTGTTGCTGAGGTAAGAGGTATGCAAGAAGGCTTGTTGCTGAGGTAAGAGGTATGCAAGAAGGCTTGTTGCTGAGGTAAGAGGTATGCAAGAAGGCTTGTTGCTGAGGTAAGAGGTATGCAAGAAGGCTTGTTGCTGAGGTAAGAGGTATGCAAGAAGGCTTGTTGCTGAGATAAGAGGTATGCAAGAAGGCTTGTTGCTGAGGTAAGAGGTATGCAAGAAGGCTTGTTGCTGAGGTAAGAGGTACACAAGAAGGTTTGTTGCTGAGGTAAGAGGTATGCAAGAAGGCTTGTTGCTGAGATAAGAGGTATGCAAGAAGGCTTGTTGCTGAGATAAGAGGTATGCAAGAAGGTTTGTTGCTGAGGTAAGAGGTATGCAAGAAGGCTTGTTGCTGAGATAAGAGGTATGCAAGAAGGCTTGTTGCTGAGGTAAGAGGTACACAAGAAGGTTTGTTGCTGAGGTAAGAGGTATGCAAGAAGGCTTGTTGCTGAGGTAAGAGGTATGCAAGAAGGCTTGTTGCTGAGGTAAGAGGTACACAAGAAGGTTTGTTGCTGAGGTAAGAGGTATGCAAGAAGGCTTGTTGCTGAGGTAAGAGGTACACAAGAAGTTTTGTTGCTGAGGTAAGAGGTATGCAAGAAGGCTTGTTGCTGAGATAAGAGGTATGCAAGAAGGCTTGTTGCTGAGGTAAGAGGTACACAAGAAGTTTTGTTGCTGAGGTAAGAGGTATGCAAGAAGGCTTGTTGCTGAGGTAAGAGGTACACAAGAAGGTTTGTTGCTGAGGTAAGAGGTATGCAAGAAGGCTTGTTGCTGAGGTAAGAGGTACACAAGAAGTTTTGTTGCTGAGGTAAGAGGTATGCAAGAAGGCTTGTTGCTGAGATAAGAGGTATGCAAGAAGGCTTGTTGCTGAGGTAAGAGGTACACAAGAAGTTTTGTTGCTGAGGTAAGAGGTATGCAAGAAGGCTTGTTGCTGAGGTAAGAGGTACACAAGAAGTTTTGTTGCTGAGGTAAGAGGTACACAAGAAGGCTTGTTGCTGAGGTAAGAGGTATGCAAGAAGGCTTGTTGCTGAGGTAAGAGGTACACAAGAAGTTTTGTTGCTGAGGTAAGAGGTATGCAAGAAGGCTTGTTGCTGAGATAAGAGGTATGCAAGAAGGCTTGTTGCTGAGGTAAGAGGTATGCAAGAAGGCTTGTTGCTGAGATAAGAGGTATGCAAGAAGGCTTGTTGCTGAGGTAAGAGGTATGCAAGAAGGCTTGTTGCTGAGGTAAGAGGTACACAAGAAGGTTTGTTGCTGAGGTAAGAGGTATGCAAGAAGGCTTGTTGCTGAGGTAAGAGGTATGCAAGAAGGCTTGTTGCTGAGGTAAGAGGTACACAAGAAGGCTTGTTGCTGAGGTAAGAGGTATGCAAGAAGGCTTGTTGCTGAGGTAAGAGGTATGCAAGAAGGCTTGTTGCTGAGGTAAGAGGTATGCAAGAAGGCTTGTTGCTGAGGTAAGAGGTATGCAAGAAGGCTTGTTGCTGAGGTAAGAGGTATGCAAGAAGGCTTGTTGCTGAGGTAAGAGGTATGCAAGAAGGCTTGTTGCTGAGGTAAGAGGTATGCAAGAAGGCTTGTTGCTGAGGTAAGAGGTATGCAAGAAGGCTTGTTGCTGAGGTAAGAGGTATGCAAGAAGGCTTGTTGCTGAGGTAAGAGGTATGAACTACGAGAAGAGGCTAACGGAATGGAATCTTACGACTGTGAATGCCCATGCAGATTAAAGAACAATGCGTTATTCACCAAATTCAACTCACTTCCATAGTGATGACATTGACCACATGTTGCTGGAAGTCTTCAGGTCCTATGCTTGGCTGGTGAAGAATACTGAGGTCGTTCACATGGTCCTGGTGCACCCACCTGGTCACAGGTACACGTAAACTCTCTCTCTCATCGGCAAACAGAAACAGTTCCTCTGTGAAAACTTCCTGTGTCGTCTGCAAGCCAGGAAGGTGATGATACTATGAATAAAGTGTAATGAACACTTTTCTTGTT
>NC_069414.1:48475680-48480680 GCF_026875155.1 Cherax quadricarinatus
AGTAGTTAGCAGCAGCAGAAGTAGTAGTAGTAGCAGCAGTAGTAGTAGTAGAGCAGCAGAAGTAGGTAGTAAGTAGTAGCAGCAGTAGTAGTAGTAGCAGCAGAAGTAGTAGTAGTAGCAGCAGTAGTAGTAGCAGCAGAAGTAGTAGTAGTAGCAGCAGTAGTAGTAGCAGCAGAAGTAGTAGTAGTAGCAGCAGTGTAAAGCAGAGTAGTAGTAGAGCAGCAGAGTAGTATAGCAGCAGAAGTAGTAGTAGTAGCAGCAGTAGTAGTAGAGCAGCAGAAGTATAGTAGTAAGCAGTAGTAGTAGCAGCAGAAGTAAGTAGTAGAGCAGTAGAGCAGCAGATAGTAGTAGAAGGGAGCAGCAAGTAGTATAGCAGCAGAGTAGTAGTAGTAGCAGCAGTAGTAGTAGCAGCAGAAGTAGTAGTAGTAGCAGAGTAGTAGTAGTAGCAGCAGAAGTAGTAGAAGTAGCAGCAGTAGTAGTAGCAGCAGAAGTAGTAGTAGTAGCAGCAGTAGTAGTAGCAGCAGAAGTAGTAGTAGTAGCAGCAGTCAGAGTAGTGTAGCAGCAGAAAGCAGTGTAGCAGCAGTAGTAGCAGCAGTAAGAGTAGTATGCAGCAGTAGTAGCAGCAGAAGTAGCAGTCAAAGTAGTAGCAGCAGAAGTAGTAGTAGCAGCAAAGTAGTAGTCAGCAAGATAGTATGCAGCAGAAGTAGTAGTAGTTAGCAGCAGATAGTAGCAGCAGCAAAGATAGTAGTAGCAGCAGAATTAGCAGCAGAGTAGTAGTAGCAGCGAGTAAGAAGTAGCAGATAGTAGTAGCAGCAGAAGTAGTAGTAGCAGCAGAAGTAGCAGCAGCAGAGCAGTAGTAGTAGCAGCAGAAGTAGTAGTAGCTAACAGCAGTATAGTAGCAGCAGAAAGTATAGTAGCAATAGCAGCAGAGCAGTAGTAGTCAGATAGTAAGTAGCAGCAGAATAGCACAGTAGTAGCGAAATAGTAGCAGCAGCAAGTAGATAGCAGCAGAAGTAGTAGTATAGCAGCAGAAAGTAGCAGCAGCAAGTAGTAGTTAGCAGCAGAATATAGCAGCAGAGTAGTAGTAGCAGCAGTAGTAGTAGTAGTAGCAGAAGTAGCAGCAGCAGAAGTAGTAGTAGCAGCAGAAGTAGCAGCAGTAGTATATAGCAGCAAGAGTAGTACAGCAGTAGTAGTAGCAGCAGAAGTAGCTAGCAGCAGAAAGTCAGAAGTGTAGTAGCAAGTGTAGCAGCACAGCAGTAGTAGCAGCAGATAGTCAGCAAGTAGCAGCAGCAGAAGTAGTAGCAGCAGAAGTAGTAGTAGCAGAAGTAGTAGTAGCAGAGTAGTAGCAGCAGAGTAGTAGTACAGCAGAATAGAGAGCAGTAGTAGTAGCAGCAGAAGTAGTAGAGAGAATAGTGCAGCAGAAGTAGCAGCAGCAGACAGTAGTAGTAGCAGCAGAGTAGCAGTAGCAAGTAGTAGTACAGCAGAAGTAGTAGTAGCAGAAGAGTAGTAGCAGCAGAAGTTAGCAGCACAGAAAATAGCAGAAGTAGTAGCAGCAAAGTAGTAGTAGCAGCAACAAGTAGTAGCAGCAGAAGTAAGTAGCAGCAGAGTAGTAGTAGAGCAAAGTAGTACAGCAAAGTGTAGAGTAGCAGAAGTAGTAGTAGCAGACAGAAGTTAGTAGCACAGACAAGTAGTAGTACCAGCAAGTGAAGATACCAGAAGTAGCAGCAGCAAATAGATAGCAGCAGCAAGATAGTAGCAGCAGAAGACAGCAGCAAGCAATAGTAGAGCAGCAGAATAGCAGCAGCAGCAGTAGTAGTAGCAGCAGTATAGTATAGTAGCAAGCAGTACAGCAGAAGTAGTACAGCAAATAGTAGCAGCAGAAGTAGTAGCAGCAGCAAGTAGTAGTAGCACATAGTAATAGCAGCAGAAGTAGCAGCAGCAGAACAGTCAGTAGTAGCAGCAAAAGTAGCAACGAGTGAGCAGCAGAAAGAAGTAGTAGTAGCAGCAGAAGTAGTAGCAGCGAGAAGTAGTAGTAGCAGCAGAAGTAGTAGTAGCAGCAGTAGTAGAAGAGTAGTAGTACAGCAGAAGTAGTAGTAGCAGAGAGTGAGATGCAGCAGAAGTAGTAGTAGCAGCAGAAGTATCAGAGAGAGTAGTAGCAGCAGCAAGATAGTAGTAGCAGCAGTAGTAGTAGCAGCAGAAGTAAGTAATGCAGCGAAGTAGAGTAGCAAGTAAGTAGTAGCAGCAGAGTAGTAGCAGCACAGTAGTAGTAGCAGCAGAAGTAGCAGCAGTAGTAGTAGAGCAGCAGAAGTAGTAGCAGCAGAAGAGCCAGTAGCCAGAAGTAGTAGCAGAGCAGTAGTAGTAGCAGCAGCAGAAGTAGTAGAGCAGAAGCACAGAGTAGTAGTAGCAGAAGTAGATAGCAGCAAAGTAGTAGTAGCAGAAATAGTAGCAGCAGAAGTAGAGCAGCAGCAGTAGTAGTCAGCAGAAGTAGTAGTAGCAGTTGCAGCAGAAGTAGTAGTGCAGCAGAAATAGTAGCGAGCAGAATGAGCAGTAGACAGCAGCAGTAGTAGTCAGCAAAGTAGTAGAGAGCAGAAGTATAGTAGCAGCAGAAGTATAGTCCAAGTAGTAGCAGCAGAAGTAGTAGCACAGTATGCAGCAAGTAGTAATAGCAGCAGAAGTAGTACAGTAGCAGCAGCAAGTAGTAGTAGCAGCAGAAGCAGCAGATAGTAGCAGAAGTAGTAGCAGCAGAAAGTAGTAGTAGTAGTAGCAGCAAAGTACAGCAGCAGTAAGTAGTAGTAGCAGACGTAGCAGCAGAGTAGTAGTAGCAGCAGAAGTAAGCAGCAGCAGAGTAGTAGTAGTAGCAGCAGCAAACAGAATAGAGCAATAGCAGCAAGCAGAAGTAGTAGTACAGCAGAAGTAGAGCAGCAGAATAGTACAGTAGTAAGTAGTAGCAAGAAGTAGCAGCAGCAGAAGTAGTAGTAGCAGAAGAGTAGCAGCAGCAGTAGTAGTAGCACAGCAAGACAGCAGTAGTAGCAGCGAAGTAGTAGTAGCAGCAATAGCAGAGTAGCAGCAGCAGCAGTAGTAGTAGCAGAAGAGTATAGTCAGGAGTAGTACGCAAGTAGTAGCAGCAGAAGTAGTAGTAGCAGCAGAAGTAGTACAGCAGAGTAGTAGCAAGCAGAAGAGAGAGAGCAGAAGTAGTAGTAGTGCAGCAGAAGTAGTAGTTGCAGAAGAGTAGTAGCAGCAGCAGTAGTAGTACAGCAGAAGTAGTAGAGCAGAAGTAGGTAGCAGGAAGTAGTAGTAGCAGCAGAAGTATAGTAGCAGCAGAATGTAGCAGCAGAGAGTAGTTATAGTAGCAGAAGAAGCGAGCAGAGTATAGTAGTAGCAGGAAGTAGTAGTAGCAGCAGAAGATAGTAGCAGCAGAAGTAGTAGCAGCAACAGTAGTAGTAAATCAGCAGCAGCAAGTAGTGCAGCAGAATAGTAGCAGTAGCATATATAGCAGAGAGAGTAGTCAGCAGAAGCTAGTAGCAGCAGAAGTAGTAGCAGCAAGTAGTAGTAGCACAAGTAGATAGCAGCAGAGTAGTAGCAGACAAATAGCAGCAAGGTAGTACGCAAGAGCATAGAGAGCAGAATAGTAGCAGCAGCATAGTAGTACACCAGAATAGTAGCACACGATATAGCAGAAACAGCACCAGAGTAGTAGCACCAGAAGTAGTAGCAGCACAACCAAAAGTAGCAGCAAAGTAGTAGCAGCAGCACAGTAGTAGCCCCCCAGCAAGAAGTAGTAGAGCACAAGCAAGTAGTACGTAGCAGCAACAGTAGCAGCAGAGTCATAGCAGCAGAACACGAGTAGCACAATAGCAGTAACAACAATAAGTAGTAACAGCAAGAAGTAGTACAAGCAGCAGCAGAGTACACAGCAGAAGTAGTAGCAGCACAGCAACAGTAGTACAGATAGCAGCAGCAAGCAGCCCAGTAACAAAAGTCAGCAGCAAAGTAGAAGCAGCAGAAGTAGTAAGACAGCTAGCAGCAGCAATAACAGTAGTCAGTAGTAGCAGAAGCGGTAGCAGCAGAATGTACAGGAAATGTTAAGCACAAATGTAAAGTAGTAGAGAAATTGAGGAAGCGCAGAAGTAGTAGAGAGTAGACAGTAGAGTAGTAAGTAGCAGCAGAGTAAGGCAAGAGTACTACAGCAAAGTTTAGTAGAGAAGCACAGGCAGCACGATAGTGACAGCAAGTAAGTAGCAGCAGTCAGAGCTAGCAACTAGAACATAATAGCACAAATAGCACAGATCAGACCGACACAGTACGTAGTAGCAAATAGTAGCAGCACAGTAACCCAGCAAGCAGTAAGAGCAGCAGAGCAAAGTAGCACAAGAATAGTCCGCAGCAACAGTATATCCACAGAGAGTAGACAGACAGACAGTGTAGCAGCAGCAAATAGATAGCACAACAATATACAAATACTAGCAGCAATAACAGAGTAGACAGAACAGATAGTCACAGAAGATAAGACACAGGTATTGACAAGTGGCTTATGGAACAAGAGTACTTCCAGCTAACACCCACACACACACCCACACACTCGCACTCACCCACGCACCCACCCACACCCACACACACACACACACACCCACACACCCACCCACACCCACACACACACACACACACACCCACCCACACCACCCACACCCATACACACACACACCCACACACCCACCCACACCCACACACCCACCCACACCCACACACCCACCCACACCCACACACCCACCCACACCCACACACCCACCTACACCCACACACCCACCCACACCCACACACCCACCCACACACACACACACACACACACACACACACACACACACACACACACACACACACACACACACACACACACCCACACACCCACCCACACACACACACACACACACACACACACACACACACACACACACACACACACACACACACACACACACACACACACACACACACACACACAC
>NC_069414.1:48485680-48503180 GCF_026875155.1 Cherax quadricarinatus
GTGGGATGGTGGTGGTGGTGGTGATGGGGGTGGGGGTGATGGTGGTGGTGGGTGTGGTGATGGTGGTGGTGGTGGTGGTGGTGATGGTGATGGTGATGGTGGTGGTGATGGTGGGGGTGTGATGGTGTGGGGATGGTGAGGTGGTGGTGGTGGTGTGTGGTGGTGAGGTGGTGGTGATGGTGATGGTGAGGTGATGTGGTGGTGGGGATGGTTGGTGATGGTGTGGTATGGTGGTGGTGGTGAATGGTGGTGTGGTGATGGTGTGGGGGTGTGGTGTGGTGTGGTGGTGGTGGTGGTGGTGTGTGGTGTGAGGTGGTGGTGTGGTGGTGGTGGTGTGTGTGGTGATGGTGGTGGTGGTATGTGGTTTTGGTGGTGGTGTGTGGTGGTGGTGGTGATGGTGTTGGTGTGTGGTGATGGTGTGGTGGTGATGTGGTGGTGTGTGATTTGGGGATGTGATGGTGGTGATGGTGGTGGTGTGGTGGTGGTGGTGTGGGTGGTGGTGGTGTGTGGTGTGGTGGTTGGATGGGGTGGTGGTGAGTGTGGTGGTGGTGATGGTGGGATGGGTGTGAGTGATGTGGTGGTGGTGATAGGGTGGTTGATGTGGTGGGTGTATGGTGGTGGTGTGGTGTGGTTGGTGGTTGTGTGGTGGTGGTGATGTGTGGTTGTGATGTGGTGGGTTTATGGTTGTGGTGGTGATGGGAATTATGTTTTATGGTATTATTATTTTATATTATATTTGTATTTTTTATTAAATTAAAATAATAAAGGTGTGGTGTATTGAGTGTGGTGAGTGGTGGTGGGATGATGGGTGGCATAGGTGTGGTGGGGTATGGGGTGGTGGTGATGGAGTGGTGGGGGTGAGTGTGGAATGGGTTGTGTGGAAAGAAAGGTTGTGGAAAAGGGTGGTGGGAAAAAGGTGGTGGGAATGGAGGTGGTGTGGTGGTGGTGTGGTGGAAAAGGGTGTGTGTGGGGAAAGGTGTGGGGGTGGTGGACCTGTGTGGGAAATGGTGTTGTGGGAACTTGGAGTGTTTGTGGAATGGAAAGGGATGTTGGGCTGAGTGTGTGGGGAAATAAGGACGGTTGGGGAATGGACAGGTGTGGGGGAATTAGGGACCGGTGGTGGAACATAGGATTTTGGGGTTGGAAAAAAGGTGTTGTGGTAAGGTGGTGGGTTGTGGGCATGGGCGTGTGGTGTGACATAAGGAGCAGTGGTTGGAATGGGTGGTGTGGGTTGGGGGGTGTGGTTTTGGGGGTTTGGTGGAATGGAGCGGTGGGGAAAAAATTTTTGGGGGATTGGGGGATTGGGGGATTGGTGGGGGGTGGGTGGAAATTAAAGTTTGTATTTTAAATTTTCATAAAAATTTTTTTTTTTTTTTTTTTTTTTTTTTTTTTTAAAAAAAAAAAAAAAAACAACACAACATATAAAACAAAAAAAAAAAACAACACAACAAAAAAAACAAAAACAATAGTGGAGTTTAAACAACCGCCCGAAGTCAGGGCGTGGGGAGCCCCCCATTGATTGTGTGGCCCCCCCGGACCGTTTGGGGCCCTCAGGACCCTGGTGGAACCCCCCAGAACCCGTGGTGGGGGAAAACCAGGACCCGTGTGGGAACATCAAGGATGAGTTGTGGAACATCAAGAATCCGTGTTTGTGGAACATCAAGGACCCGTGTGTGGGGAACATCAAGGACCCGTGCGTGTGGAACATCAAGGACCCGTGTGTGTGTGTGTGTGTGTGTGTGTGTGGAACATCAAGGACCAGTGTGTGGGGAACATCAAGAACCCGTGTGTGTGGAACATCAAGGACCCGTGTGTGGGAACATCAAGAACCCGTGTGTGTGGGAACATCAAGGACCCGTGTTTGTGGAACATGAAGGACCCGTATGTGGGGAACATCAAGAACCCGTGTGTGGGGAACATCAAGGACCCGTGTGTGGGGAACATCAAGGACCCGTGTGTGGGGAACATCAAGGACCCGTGTGTGGAACATCAAGGATCTGTGTGTGTGGAACATCAAGAACCCGTGTTTGTGGAACATCAAGGACCCGTGTGTGTATGTGGAACATCAAGGAGCCGTGTGTGTGGAACATCAAGGAGCCGTGTGTGTGGAATATCAAGGAGCCGTGTGTGTGGAACATCAAGGAGCCGTGTATGTGGAACATCAAGGACCCGTGTGTGTGGAACATAAAGGAGCCGTGTGTGTGTGGAACAACAAGGACCCGTGTTTGTGGAACATCAAAGAGCCGTGTGTGTGTGTGTGTGTGTGTGTGTGTGTGTGTGTGGAACATCAAGGAGCCGTGTGTGTGGAACATCAAGGAACCGTGTGTGTGGAACATCAAGGAACCGTGTCTGTGTGGAACATCAAGGAGCCGTGTGTGTGTAACATCAAGGAGCCGTGTGTGTGGAACATGAAGGAACCGTGTGTGTGGAACATGAAGGAACCGTGTCTGTGTGGAACATCAAGGAACCGTGTGTGTGGAACATCAAGGAACCATGTGTGTGGAACATCAAGGAACCGTGTCTGTGTGGAACATGAAGGAACCGTGTGTGTGGAACATCAAGGAACCGTGTGTGTGGAACATGAGGGAACCGTGTGTGTGGAACATGAAGGAACCGTGTGTGTGGAACATGAGGGAACCGTGTGTGTGGAACATGAAGGAACCGTGTGTGTGGAACATGAAGGAACCGTGTATGTGGAACATCAAGGAACCGTGTGTGTGGAACATGAAGGAACCGTGTGTGTGGAACATCAAGGGAAACCCTGGGGTGGAACATGAAGGAACCGTGTGTGTGGAACATGAAGGAACCGTGTGTGTGGAACATGAGGGAACCGTGTGTGTGGAACATCAAGGAACCGTGCGTGTGGAACATGAGGGAACCGTGTGTGTGGAACATGAAGGAACCGTGTGTGTGGAACATGAAGGAACCGTGTGTGTGGAAAATGAAGGAACCGTGCGTGTGGAACATGAAGGAACCGTGTGTGTGGAACATGAAGGACCCGTGTGTGTGGAACATCAATTAACCGTGTGTGTGGAACATGAGGGAACCGTGTGTGTGGGAAAAATGAAGGAACCGTGTGTGTGGAACATGAGGAACCGTGTGTGTGGAACATGAGGGAACCGTGTGTGTGGAACATAAAGGAACCGTGTGTGTGGAAAATGAGGGAACCGTGTGTGTGGAACATGAAGGAACCGGTGTGTGGAACATGAAGGAACCCTTTGTTGGAACATGAGGAACCGTGTGTGTGGAACATGAAGGAACCGTGTGTGTGGAACATGAAGGAACCGTGTGTGTGGAACATGAAGGAACCGTGTGTGTGGAACATGAAGGAACCTGTGTGTGGACATCAAAGGGAAACCCTGTGTGTGGGAACAAAGAGGGAACCGTGTGTGTGGAACATCAAGGAACCGTGTCTGTGTGGAACATCAAGGAACCGTGTGTGTGAAACATCAAGGAACCGCGTGTGTGGAACATGAAGGAACCGTGTGTGTGGAACATGAAGGAACCGTGTGTGTGGAACATGAAGGAACCGTGTGTGTGGAACATGAGGGAACCGTGTGTGTGGAACATGAGGGAACCGTGTGTGTGGAACATGAAGGAACCGTGTGTGTGGAACATGAGGGAACCGTGTGTGTGGAACATGAAGGAACCGGGTGTGTGGAACATGAAGGAACCGTGTGTGTGGAACATCAAGGAACCGTGTGTGTGGAACATGAAGGAACCGTGTGTGTGGAACATGAAGGAACCGTGTGTGTGGAACATGAAGGAACCGTGTGTGTGGAACATGAAGGAACCGTGTGTGTGGAACATCAAGGAACCGTGTGTGTGGAACATGAGGGAACCGTGTGTGTGGAACATCAAGGAACCGTGTCTGTGTGGAACATCAAGGAACCGTGTGTGTGAAACATCAAGGAACCGCGTGTGTGGAACATGAAGGAACCGTGTGTGTGGAACATGAAGGAACCGTGTGTGTGGAACATGAAGGAACCGTGTGTGTGGAACATGAGGGAACCGTGTGTGTGGAACATGAGGGAACCGTGTGTGTGGAACATCAAGGAACCGTGTGTGTGGAACATGAGGGAACCGTGTGTGTGGAACATGAAGGAACCGTGTGTGTGGAACATGAGGGAACCGGGGTGTGTGGAACATGAAGGAACCGTGTGTGTGGAACATGAAGGAACCGTGTGTGTGGAACATCAAGGAACCGTGTGTGTGGAACATCAAGGAACCGTGTGTGTGGAACATCAAGGAACCGTGTGTGTGTAACATGAAGGAACCTTGTGTGGAACATGAAGGAACCGTTGTGTGAACATGAAGAACCGTGTGTGTGGAACATCAAGGAACCGTGTGTGTGGAACATCAAGGAACCGTGTGTGTGTAACATGAAGGAACCGTGTGTGGAACATGAAGGAACCGTGTGTGTGGAACATCAAGGAACCGTGTGTGTGGAACATCAAGGAACCGTGTGTGTGGAACATCAAGGAACCGTGTGTGTGGAACATGAAGGAGCCGTGTGTGTGGAACATCAAGGAACCGTGTGTGTGGAACATCAAGGAACCGTGTGTGTGGAACATGAAGGAACCGTGTGTGTGGAACATCAAGGAACCGTGTGTGTGGAACGTGAAGGAGCCGTGTGTGTGGAACATCAAGGAACCGTGTGGGTGGAACATCAAGGAACCGTGTGTGTGGAACATCAAGGAACCGTGTGTGTGGAACATCAAGGAACCGTGTGTGTGGAACATCAAGGAACCGTGTGTGTGGAACATCAAGGAACCGTGTGTGTGGAACTCAAGGAACCGTGTGTGTTTGGGAAAATGAAGGAGCCGTGTGTGTGGAACATCAAGGAACCGTTGTGGTGGAACATCAAGGAACCGTGTGTGTGGAACGTGAAGGAACCGTTTTGTGTGGGAACATCAAGGAACCGTGTGTGTGGAACGTGAAGGAGCCGTGTGTGTGGAACATCAAGGAACCGTGTGTGTGGAACATCAAGGAACCGTGTGTGTGGAACATGAAGGAACCGTGTTTTGGGGTGGAAAATCAAGGAACCGGTGTGTGGAACGTGAAGAAGCCGTGTGTGTGGAACATGAAGGAACCGTGTGTGTGGAACATCAAGGAACCGTGTGTGGGGAACATGAAGGAACCGTGTGTGTGGAACATCAAGGAACCGTGTGTGTGGAACGTGAAGGAGCCGTGTGTGTGGAACATCAAGGAACCGTGTGTGTGGAACATCAAGGAACCGTGTGTGTGGAACATCAAGGAACCGTGTGTGTGGAACATCAAGGAACCGTGTGTGTGGAACATGAAGGAACCGTGTGTGTGGAACATGAAGGAACCGTGTGTGTGGAACTAAGGAACCGTGTGTGGGAACATGAAGGGAACCGTGTGTGTGGAACATCAAGGAACCGTGTTGTGTGGAAACCAAGGAACCGTGTGTGTGAAACATCAAGGAACCGGTGTGTGGAACATGAAGGAACCGTGTGTGTGGAACATAAGGAACCGTGTGTGTGGAACATAAGGAACCGGGGTGGAAGTGTGTGGAACATAAGGGGAACCGTGTGTTGTGGAACATAAGGAACCGTGTGTGGGAACATGAAGGGGAAACCCTGTGTGGGGGAACATAAGGAACCGTGTGTGTGGAACATAAGGGGAAACCCTGTGTGTGGAACATGAAGGAACCCTGTGTGTGGGAAAATGAAGGAACCGTGTGTGGGGAACATAAGGAACCCTGTGTGTGGAACATCAAGGAACCGTGTGTGTGGAACTAAGGAACCGTGTGTGTGAACATGAAAGGAACCTTTTGTGTGGAACAAAGGAACCGTGTGTGTGGAACATCAAGGAACCGTGTGTGTGGAACATCAAGGAACCGTGTGTGTGGAACATCAAGGAACCGTGTGTGTGGAACATGAAGGAACCGTGTTGGGGAAAACGTAAAGGGAAACCGTGTGTGTGAACATCAAGGAACCTTTTTGTGTGGAACATCAAGGAAACCGTGTGTGTGGAACATGAAGGAACCGTGTGTGTGGAACGTGAAGGAGCCTCACGCACACTCAACAATAACACTGATAATCTGTCATAAGACATTGTGGATAATGGTGATTTATAGCAGATTGTCTCACTAAAAATACTATAATCAATACATTACTTTGAGCCGTGTGTGTGTGTGTGTGTGTGGTGTGTGTGTGTGTGTGTGTGTGTGTGTGTGTGTGGTTGTGTGTGTGTGTGTGTGTGTGTGTGTGTGTACTCACCTATTGGTACTCACCTATTTGTGATTGCTACTAGGTCCTCTCTCTCCCTGCTCCATGAGTTTTATCATACCTCGTCTTAAAGCTATGTATGGTTCCCGCCTTCACTACGTCACTTTCTAGGTTATTCCACTGCCTGACTACTCTATAACTGAAGAAATACTTCCTAACATCCCTTTGATTCATCTGAGTCTTCAACTTCCGATTGTGACCTCTTGTGTCTGTGTCCCATCTCTGGAACATCTCGTCTTTGTCCACCTTGTCTATTTCGCGCAATATTTTATATGTCGTTATCATGTCTCCCCTGACCCTCCTGTCCTCCAGTGTCGTCAGGGCGATTTCCCTTAACCTTTTTTTCGTAGGACAATCCCCTTAGCTCTTGGACTAGTCATGTTGCAATCCTTTGCACTTTCTCAAATTTCTTGACATGCTTGACCAGGTGTGGATTCCAAACTGGTGCTGCATACTCCAGTATGGGCCTGACGTAAATGGTGTACAGAATATTGAACGATTCCTTACTGAGGTATCGGAACGCTATCCTTAGGTTTGCCAGACGCCCGTACGGTGCAGCAGTTATCTGATTGATGTGCGCCTCAGATGTGCTCGGTGATATACTCACCCCAAGCTCTTTTTCCTTGAGTGAGGTTTGCAGTCTTTGGCCACCTAGACTATACTGTATACTGTGTCTGCGGTCTTCTTTGCCCTTCCCCAATGCTCATGACTTTGCATTTGGCAGGGTTAAATTCAAGGAGCCAGTTGCTGGACCAGGCTTGTAGCCTGTCCAGGTCTCTTTGTAGTCCTGCCTGATCCTCGACCAATTTGATTCTCCTCATTAACTTCACATCATCTACAAACAAGGACACTTCTGAATCTATCCCTTCCGTTATGTCATTTACATATACCAAAAACAGCACAAATCCTAGGACTGACCCCTGTGGCACCCCGCTACTCATAGGCGCCCACTCTGACATTTCGTCAAGTACCATGACTCGTTGTTGCCTCTCTGTCAGGTATTCTCTGATCCATTGCAGTGCCTTTCCTGTTATGTGTGCCTGATCCTCTAGCTTTTGCAGTAACCTCTTGTGAGGAACTGTGTCGAAGGCCTTCTTGCAGTCCAAGAAAATGCAGTCTATCCACCCCTTTCTCTCTTGTCTTCCATACCTCAGGGAGTTGCCCAGTTTCAATGGATGTGTTGAAGATGTTTGTTAGTGGCACACACACAGCATCTCTGCTCCCTCTCTAAGAACCCATGGAGAGATGTTGTCTGGTCCCGCTGCATTTGAGGTGTCAAGTTCACATAGCAGCTTCTTCACCTCCTCCTTGGTTATGTGCACCTCATCCAGCACTTGTTGGTGTACCTCCCTGTTCTGATTTCCTGGAGTCCTACTGGTTTCCACTGTAAATACTTCTTTAAATCTCGTGTTGAGCTCCTCACATACCTCTCGGTCGTTTCTTGTGAACTCCCCATCATCCTTCCTCAAGTCTGATTATCTGGTCCTTGACTGTTGTTTTCCTCCTGATGTGGCTGTACAACAGCTTCGGGTCAGACTTGACTTTCGATGCTATGTCATTTTCATATTGTCGCTGAGCCTCCCTTCTTATCTGTGCATATTCGTTTATGACTCTTTGGCTTATCTCTTTATTTTCCTGAGTCCTTTGTCTTCTGTACCTTTTCCATTCTCTAGTACACCTAGTTTTTGCCTCCCTACACCTTTGGGTGAACCAAGGACTCGTTCTGGTTTTCCCATTATTTCTGTTTCCCTTGGGAACAAACCTCTCATCTGCCTCCTTGCATTTTGTTGTCACATAGTCCATCATTTCTTGTACTGGTTTTCCTGTCATTTCTCTCTCCCACTGAACGTCTTGCAGGAAGTTCCTTATGCCTGAGTAGTCCCCCCTTTTGTAGTTTGGTTTTTCCCATCCTATTCCTGCTACTCTCTCCACTTGTAGCTCAACTATGCAGTCAAAACACAGAACCATATGATTACTAGCTCCTAGGGGCCTTTCATACATGATATCCTCGATGTACGAATTACTCAAGGTGAATACAAGGTCCAGTCTTGCTGGTTCATCCTCTCCTCTCTCTCTGGTAGTGTCCCTAACTTGTTGATGCATGAGATTTTCCAGTACCACATCCATCATCTTGGCTCTCCATGTTTCAGGACCCCCGTGGGGCTCCAGGTTTTCCCAGTCAATCTCCTTGTGATTGAAATCACCCATAACTAGTAACTTTGCTTCCCCCATGTGAGTTCTTCCGGCCACCTTGGCTAGTGTGTCGACCAATGCTCTGTTGTTCTCGTCGTATTCTTCTCTTGGCCTCCTGCAGTTCTGTAGCAGGTTGTACATTACTGCAACTACCACCTTATGGCCCTCAGACTGGATTGCTCCTACTAAGTAGTCCCTTTCGCCCATGCCATCCATTCCTTCCATTTTCTCAAATCCCCACTGGTTTTTAATGAGCAGTGCAACTCCTCCTCCCCCTCCCCTCCCTCTGTCTTTCCTGAGGATTTGGTATCCAGGTAGAAAGATTGCATCTGTTATCATCCTGATGAGTTTTGTTTCTGTGAGTGCTATTATGCCTGGGGATGTCTCCTTGATTCTTTCATGCCACTCCTCACACTTATTTGTTATTCCATCTGCATTTGTGTACCACACCTTCAACTTCTTTTCTAAAACTGTGGTCTGGGGGGTACATTGGAGTTGGGGAAGTGGGAGACCTGATAAGGAACTATGAGTGGCTGCTGGGGGGGTAGAGTTTGCAATGAGGTGGGTGGGGGCATTGGATATGGCATGTGTGTTTTGGGTTAGAATGTTTGGTTGCACTGGGGTTGTCCTGTTTGGGGGGCTTCTGTAGGTAGTTGCGAGGGAGGCTGTATTTAATCTTCCTCCTGAGTCTGAGTTCTCCTGTCGATCTCCATCTTCTCTCCTTCCTCCTTTTGCCTTTGTACCATCTCTCCCAGTTTCTGCCTTTCTTCTTGTGTTCTGTCGCGGTCGAGATACACCTTCCGGTATGCTGGCATGTCCCTTAGTCTTGCTTTCTCCTGTAGGATCCTGTTCCAAGTCGATTCTGCCTTGAAAGTCACTTTCACTGGCTGGGTTCTTCTTGCAAACCCCCCAATTCTCTGAAAATTTGCCAGCTGGGTCATTTCATCTTCTCCTATTGTTTTTATGATGTTTTTGAGTGCATTTCTCCCCTTGATTTCTTGCTTTGTAAGTTTCCCCTTCAACTTCCTGGAGCCCATAAACAATGACTGGCCTCTCCCTTTCATTCTCCCACTGCATATCCCTATGTATCCACTGATTCAATTTAATTTCCTCTATTGCAGCTTTTCTTTCTTCAGTTTCACTATTGTACTTGGGCTCAGTGGCCTGTCATTTTCCCTTCTCAGCTTTCCCTGGGCTCTGCTGTGGTCTGTTAGGGCCTCCACATATAGCTTAGCTCTTTCATTTACTACAGTCCCCTCTGATAGGGCTTCTACATGCAGTTTCCCTTCTTCGTTCCCTACAGTCCCCTTGTTTGTGACTGAGGTAGCGGTCTCTGATGTCATTCCCAAATTGTTCTTTAGTTCTTTAGGCTGTTTCAGATTTTTCAGTTCCTCTTCTAACCTCTGTATCCTAGCCTCTGCTGCTATGACTTCCATCTCCCACTTCTTACTTTCCACATCTATCCTCTCTTCCATTCTCATGCTAAGTTCTTCTAGTTTCTTTCCCCATTCATGTGTGTGTGTGTGTGTGTGTGTGTGTGTGTGTGTGTGTGTACTCACCTAGTTCTCACCTAGTTGAGGTTGCAGGGGTCTAGTCCGAGCTCCTGGCCCCGCCTCTTCACTGATCGCTACTAGGTCACTCTCCCTGTGTGTGTGTGTGTGTACTCACCTAATTGTGGTTGCAGGGGTCGAGACACAGCTCCTGGCCCCCCTCTTCACTAATTGCTACTAGGTCCTCTACCTCTCTGCTTCCTGAGCTTTGTCATACCTCTTTTTAAAACTATGTATGGTTCCTGCCTCCACTACTTCACTTGCTAGGCTATTCCACTTTCTGACGACTCTATGACTGAAGAAATACTTCCTAACGTCCCTGTGACTCGTCTGAGTCTTCAGCTTCCAGTTGTGACCCCTTGTTTCTGTGTCCCCTCTCTGGAACATCCTATCTATGTCCACCTTGTCTATTCCCCGCAGTATCTTGTATGTCGTTATCATGTCTCCCCTAACCCTTCTGTCCTCCAGTGTCGTCAGTCCGATTTCCCTCAACCTTTCCTCGTACGACATTCCCCTGAGCTCTGGGACTAGCCTTGTTGCAAACCTTTGTACTTTCTCTAACTTCTTGACGTGCTTGACCAGGTGTGGGTTCCAGACTGGTGCTGCATACTCCAATATGGGCCTAACATACACAGTGTACAGTGTCTTGAACGATTCCTTATTAAGGTATCGGAACGCTATTCTCAGGTTTGCCAGGCGCCCGTATGCTGCAGCAGTTATTTGGTTGATGTGTGCCTCCGGTGACGTGCTCGGTGTTATGGTCACCCCAAGGTCTTTCTCCCTGAGTGAGGTCTGTAGTCTTTGTCCACCTAGCCTACACTCTGTTTGCGGTCTTCTTTGCCCCTCCCCAATCTTCATGACTTTGTATTTGGCAGGGTTGAATTCGAGAAGCCAGTTTCTGGACCACATGTCCAGCCTGTCCAGGTCTCTTTGCAGTCCTGCCTCATCCTCATCCGATTTAATTCTTCTCATCAGCTTCACATCATCTGCGAATAGGGACACTTCAGAGTCTATTCCTTCCATCATGTTGTTCACATACATCAAAAATAGCACTAGACCTAGAACTGACCCCTGTGGGACCCCGCTCGTCACAGGCGCCCACTGTGATACCTCTTCACGTACCATGACTCGTTGTTGCCTCCCTGTCAGGTATTCCCTTATCCATTGCAGTGCCCTCCCTGTTACATGCGCCTGATCCTCCAGCTTCTGCACTAATCTCTTGTGGGGAACTGTGTCAAAGGCCTTCCTGCAGTCTAGGAAAACGCAATCAATGTGTGTGTGTGTGTGTGTGTGTGTGTGTGTGTGTGTGTGTGTGTGTGTGTGTGTGGAGGTAATTAGCATAACATAGAAAATATAAAATATTAAAAGTTTGAGAAGTATATAACAAACACAGAGATGTTTACACTTACCAAACTTGCACACGAAAATCGCTCACTATGAAAGCAAAAGACTCGGCAGGAGATGCAACATTTACCGAATGAAAAGCAGGGGCACCACGAGTACACTGAGAGACAACACAATAAGTGTCGGGTGTCCAAGACTGTTCAACTGCCTCCCAGCATACATAAGGGGAATTTCCAATAGACCCCTGACTGTCTTCAAGAAGGCACTGGACAGGCACCTAAAGTCAGTACCTGACCAACCGGGCTGTGGTTCGTACGTCATCCTGCGTGCGGCCAGTAGTAACAACCTGGTTGATCAGACCCTGATCCACCGTGAGGCCTGGTCTCAGACCGAGCCGCGGGGGCGTTGACCCCCGAAACCCTCTTCAGGTAAACTCCAGATTATCAAAACCTTCCTGCAGCTGATCAGAGATGGGATGCAGCGTACCTGGAGTTTACCTGGAGAGAGTTCCGGGGGTCAACGCCCCCGCGGCCCGGTCTGTGACCAGGCCTACAGGATACATCAAGCATTACCCCTCTGAACAGAAACACTCACCCCCCCCCCTGAAACAAAACTAGCTCCTCTTGGATCCTTAGTTGTCCTGATGACTCTTTGCCTACCTCCTCCAAAAGAGTGGATGTACTCTTCAGTCATGGCCCAAGGGTCTCTAAACCCACGGGAACAAACATGTAACAATGATCAAATCTGCCAGAAGTAAACAATAAACCATGCAGTAGATTCACCAAACGTTGTTTACTCTCAGAGGTTTAACAATGTTTTGATCTAGGACTCGTCTCAACAATCACCATGAAAGGTAAAATCCTTGTGCAAGATGCATGGAAAGTAAAAGGACACAAGTGTAACTAATGTGACATTTTATTCTGGCAACGTTTCGCTCCCCAGGAGCTTTATCAAGCCGTTACTGTAACGTCTTGATAAAGCCGTTGATAAAGCTTCATAAAGCTCCTTTGGAGCAAATTGTTAACTGGAACGGCACCCTGAAGGATGGCCAGGGGGAGGCTGCTGGACATTGTGATGGCCAGGGGGAGGCTGCTGGACATTGTGATGGCCAGGGGGAGGCTGCTGGACATTGTGATGGCCAGGGGAGGCTGCTGGACATTGTGATGGCCAGGAGGAGGCTGCTGGACATTGTGATGGCCAGGGGGAGGCTGCTGGACATTGTGATGGCCAGGGGGAGGCTGCTGGACATCGTGATGGCCAGGGGGAGGCTGCTGGACATCGTGATGGCCAGGGAGAGGCTGCTGGACATTGTGATGGCCAGGGGGAGGCTGCTGGACATTGTGATGGCCAGGGGGAGGCTGCTGGACATTGTGATGGCCAGGGGGAGGCTGCTGGACATTGTGATGGCCAGGGGGAGGCTGCTGGACATTGTGATGGCCAGGGGGAGGCTGCTGGACATTGTGATGGCCAGGGAGAGGCTGCTGGACATTGTGATGGCCAGGGGGAGGCTGCTGGACATTGTGATGGCCAGGGGGAGGCTGCTGGACATTGTGATGGCCAGGGGGAGGCTGCTGGCAATTGTGATGGCCAGGGGAGGCTGCTGGACATTGTGATGGCCAGGGAGAGGCTGCTGGACATTGTGATGGCCAGGGGGAGGCTGCTGGACATTGTGATGGCCAGGGGGAGGCTGCTGGACATTGTGATGGCCAGGGGGAGGCTGCTGGACATTGTGATGGCCAGGGGAGGCTGCTGGACATTGTGATGGCCAGGGAGAGGCTGCTGGACATTGTGATGGCCAGGGGGAGGCTGCTGGACATTGTGATGGCCAGGGAGAGGCTGCTGGACATTGTGATGGCCAGGGGGAGGCTGCTGGACATTGTGATGGCCAGGGGGAGGGGTGCTGGACATTGTGATGGCCAGGGGAGGGCTGCTGGACATTGTGATGGCCAGGAGGAGGCTGCTGGACATTGTGATGGCCAGGGGGAGGCTGCTGGACATCGTGATGGCCAGTGGGAGGCTGCTGGACATTGTGATGGCCAGGGGGAGGCTGCTGGACATTGTGATGGCCAGGGGGAGGCTGCTGGACATTGTGATGGCCAGGGGAAGGTGCTGGACATCGTGATGGCCAGGGAGAGGTGCTGGACATCGTGATGACCAGGGGAGGCTGCTGAACATTGTGATGGCCAGGGGGAGGCTGCTAGACATCGTGATGGCCATGGGGAGGCTGCTGGACATTGTGATGGCCAGGGGGAGGCTGCTGGACATTGTGATGGCCAGGGGGAGGCTGCTGGACATCGTGATGGCCAGGGGGAGGCTGCTGGACATTGTGATGGCCAGGGGGAGGCTGCTGGACATCGTGATGGCCAGGGGGAGGCTGCTGGACATCGTGATGGCCAGTGGGAGGCTGCTGGACATTGTGATGGCCAGGGGGAGGCTGCTGGACATTGTGATGGCCAGGGGGAGGCTGCTGGACATTGTGATGGCCAGGGGAAGGCTGCTGGACATCGTGATGGCCAGGGAGAGGCTGCTGGACATCGTGATGACCAGGGGGAGGCTGCTGAACATTGTGATGGCCAGGGGGAGGCTGCTAGACATCGTGATGGCCATGGGGAGGCTGCTGGACATTGTGATGGCCAGGGGGAGGCTGCTGGACATTGTGATGGCCAGGGGGAGGCTGCTGGACATCGTGATGGCCAGGGGGAGGCTGCTGGACATTGTGATGGCCAGGGGGAGGCTGCTGGACATCGTGATGGCCAGGGGGAGGCTGCTGGACATCGTGATGGCCAGGGGGAGGCTGCTGGACATCGTGATGGCCAGGAGGAGGCTGCTGGACATCGTGATGGCCAGGGGGAGGCTGCTGGACATTGTGATGGCCAGGGGGAGGCTGCTGGACATCATGATGGCCAGGGGAGGCTGCTGGATATCGTGATGGCCAGGGAGAGGCTGCTGGACATCATGATGGCCATGGGAAAACTGCTGGACATCATGATGGCCAGGGGGAGGCTGCTGGACATTGTGATGGCCAGGGGGAAGCTGCTGGACATCGTGATGGCCAGGGGGAGCGTGCTGGACATCGTGATGGCCAGGGGGAGGCTGCTGGACATCGTGATGGCCAGGGGGAGGCTGCTGGACATCGTGATGGCCAGGGGGAGGCTCCTGGATATCGTGATGGCCAGGGGGAGGCTGCTGGACATTGTGATGGCCAGGGGGAGGCTGCTGGACATCGTGATGGCCAGGGGGAGGCTTCTGGACATTGTGATGGCCAGGGGGAGGCTGCTGGACATCGTGATGGCCAGGGGGAGGCTGCTGGACATTGTGATGGCCAGGAGGAGGCTGCTGGACATTGTGATGGCCAGGGAGAGGCTGCTGGACATCGTGATGGCCAGGGGGAGGCTGCTGGACATTGTGATGGCCAGGGGGAGGCTGCTGGACATCGTGATGGCCAGGGGGAGGCTGTGGAATTGTGATGGCCAGGGGGAGGCTGCTGGACATCGTGATGGCCAGGGGGAGGCTGCTGGACATTGTGATGGCCAGGGGGAGGCTGCTGGACATCGTGATGGCCAGGGGGAGGCTGCTGGACATTGTGATGGCCAGGAGGAGGCTGCTGGACATTGTGATGGCCAGGGGAGGCTTGCTGGACATCATGATGGCCAGGGGGAGGCTGCTGGACATCGTGATGGCCAGGGGGATGCTGCTGGACATCGTGATGGCCAGGGGAGGCTGCTGGACATTGTGATGGCCAGGGGAGGCTGCTGGACATCGTGATGGCCAGGGGGAGGCTGCTGGACATCGTGATGGCCAGGGGGAGGCTGCTGGACATCGTGATGGCCAGGGGGAGGCTGCTGGACATCGTGATGGCCAGGGGGAGGCTGCTGGACATCGTGATGGCCAGGGGGAGGGTGCTGGACATCGTGATGGCCAGGGGGAGGCTGCTGGACATCGTGATGGCCAGGGGGAGGCTGCTGGACATTGTGATGGCCAGGGGGAGGCTGCTGGACATCGTGATGGCCAGGGGGAGGCTGCTGGACATTGTGATGGCCAGGGGAGGCTGTGGACATCGTGATGGCCAGGGGAGGCCCGCTGGACATCGTGATGGCCAGGGGGAGGCTGCTAGACATCGTGATGGCCAGGGGGAGGCTGCTGGACATCGTGATGGCCAGGGGAGGCTGCTGGACATCGTGATGGCCAGGGGGAGGCTGCTAGACATTGTGATGGCCAGGGGGAGGCTGCTGGACATCGTGATGGCCAGGGGGAGGCTGCTGGACATTGTGATGGCCAGTGGGAGGCTGCTGGACATTGTGATGGCCAGGGGGAGGCTGCTGGACATTGTGATGGCCAGGGGGAGGCTGCTGGACATCGTGATGGCCAGGGGGAGGCTGCTGGGGCATCGTGATGGCCAGGGGGAGGCTGCTGGACATTGTGATGGCCAGGGGGAGGCTGCTGGGACATTGTGATGGCCAGGGGGAGGCTGCTGGACATTGTGATGGCCAGGGGAGGCTGCTGGACATTGTGATGTGCCAGGGGGGGGCTGCTGGACAAACGTGATGGCCAGGGGGAGGCTGCTGGACATTGTGATGGCCAGGGGGAGGCTGCTGGACATTGTGATGGCCAGGGGGAGGCTGCTGGACATCGTGATGGCCAGGGGGAGGCTGCTGGACATCGTGATGGCCAGGGGGAGGCTGCTGGACATCGTGATGGCCAGGGGGAGGCTGCTGGACATCGTGATGGCCAGGGGGAGGCTGCTGGACATCGTGATGGCCAGGGGGAGGCTGCTGGACATCGTGCTGTTTTATGCAGGAAAGTGGACTTATCTAATACGTTCTCCACATGTCTATCATCATAGCACTGATAGTAGGTCTGGTGTCTATCACCATAGCACTGATAGCAGGTCTGGTGTCTATCATCATAGCACTGATAGTAGGTCTGGTGTCTATCACCATAGCACTGATAGCAGGTCTGGTGTCTATCACCATAGCACTGATAGCAGGTCTGGTGTTTTATCACCATGGCACTGATAGCAGGTCTGGTGTCTATCACCATAGCACTGATAGCAGGTCTGGTGTCTATCATCATAGCACTGATAGTAGGTCTGGTGTCTATCACCATAGCACTGATAGCAGGTCTGGTGTCTATCACCATGGCACTGATAGCAGGTCTGGTGTCTATCACCATAGCACTGATAGCAGGTCTGGTGTCTATCATCATAGCACTGATAGTAGGTCTGGTGTCTATCACCATAGCACTGATAGCAGGTCTGGTGTCTATCACCATGGCACTGATAGCAGGTCTGGTGTCTATCACCATGCACTGATAGTAGGTCTGGTGTTCTATCACCATAGCACTGATAGCAGGTCTGGTGTCTATCACCATGGCACTGATAGCAGGTCTGGTGTCTATCACCATGGCACTGATAGACAGGTCTGGTGTCTATCATCATAGCAAATGATAGCAGGTCTGGTGTCTATCACCATAGCACTGATAGCAGGTCTGGTGTCTATCACCATAGCACTGATAGCAGGTCTGGTGTCTATCACCATAGCACTGATAGCAGGTCTGGTGTCTATCACCATAGCACTGATTTGCAGGTCTGGTGTCTATCACCATAGCACTGATTTGCAGTTCTGGTGTCTATCACCATAGCACTGATAGTAGGTCTGGTGTCTATCACCATAGCACTGATAGCAGGTCTGGTGTCTATCACCATGGCACTGATAGTAAGTCTGGTGTCTATCACCATGGCACTGATAGCAGGTCTGGTGTCTATCACTATAGCACTGATAGCAGGTCTTGTTTCTACCATCATAGCACTGATAGCAGGTCTGGTGTCTATTCCCATAGCACTGATAGCAGGTCTGGTGTTTATCACCATAGCACTGATAGCAGGTCTGGTGTCTACCACCATAGCACTGATAGCAGGTCTGGTGTCTATCACCATGGCACTGATAGCAGGTCTGGTGTCTACCACCATAGCACTGATAGCAGGTCTGTTGTCTATCACCATAGCACTGATAGCAGGTCTGGTGTCTATCACCATAGCACTGATAGCAGGTCTGGTGTTTATCACCATAGCACTGATAGCAGGTCTGTTGTCTATCACCATAGAACTGATAGCAGGTCTGGTGTCTATCACCATAGCACTGATAGCAGGTCTGTTGTCTA
>NC_069414.1:48508180-48518661 GCF_026875155.1 Cherax quadricarinatus
ATTCCTAGCAAGGGTGGAAACACTGGGCGTGTTTCCTTACACCTGTTGTCCCTGCTCACCTAGCAAGCAAGTAGGTACCTGGGTATTAGCCGACTGGTGTGGGTCGCATTTGGGGGAGCAAAATTGATCTAATTTGCGGGAAATGCTCTGCATAACAAGTGGCTTTCTATATAGTAGTGTGTTATTTATGTCAACTATGGTCTGTATATCTTGTACATGTATTTGTAGAAATAAAGATTATTATTATTATTATTGAATGCTTCATGCAGATGCTTCAAGCAGGTGAAATAGAGCTTCACTTGAGTGACATTAGTGGTAGAGGAGGGAGGTGTCGCTCGCCACTCCTCCCACAATGCCGTCAATTACCAGCATTTTTCAAGTCTATTTCTGATATTTAGTCCGGAATGAAGAGGTAACTATTGTCCAGTGTTACCTTGAAGTGTTGAGATGCTTGTTACTTGTTTTGTGTTACGTGACGTTACTTAAATATGAGTAACGGTGTTTCCCTTCTGGTTGGTTCCTTGTGGCTCTTGAGCTGTGCTGTATAGCCCTTGTGGTTTAGCGCTTCTTTTTGATTATAATAATAATTGTAGCTCTTGAGCCAAGGAATTGAACCTATTCCATTTCCCAAGCGCTGTATGACCCCTGTGGGTTTAAAGCCTCCCCTCCCCCCAGGTGAAGAGAGTCGTTAGGAAACACGTACTGTTTCCTGACGACTCTTAACGGACTCTTGTTTCCTGTCAAATCTCACCTTACCTAACCTAACCTGTATTCCATAACTGCTATATGATGCCCTTTATCATCGTCTCAATTACAGCATCTAATCTGTAGCGATATTTTTGCTTATTTTTTATCACATTGCATATATAAAATTGCATATTCGTACGTAAACAAAATCTAGAAACCCATCACCTCCACCCACATGCGCTGTATAATCCTACGGGTTTATCGCTCCCCTATGATTATAATAATCTCACGGTTCACTAAGTCATCAGCTTACAGTGTGCTTAGTGATTCCACTGAATTATTTAATAATAATAACCATTAATTTTTAAAGGGATGGAGGGGTAAGCCAGTGGAAGGCCTCGGTTAGATAACCAAAAGCTCGAGTGGCGGGTCATCATATGACAAAGACCCGCGTCAGGAAAGACTTGTCCTGTTTCCTGAAAAACCTAACCAAACCTAACCTAACCTAACCTAACCTAACCTAACCTAACCTAACCAAACCTAACCTAACCTAACCTAACCTAACCTAACCTAACCAAACCTAACCTAACCTAAACCTAACCTAACCAACCTAACTAACCTAACCTAACCTAACCTAACCAACCTAACCTAACCTAAACCTAAAACCTAACCTAACCTAACCTAACACCTAACTACCTAACCTAACCTAACCTAACCTTACCTACCTATAACCTAACCTAACCTTACCTAACCTAACCTAACCTAACCTAGCCTAACTAACCTAACCTAACCTTACCTTACCTAACCTAACCTAACTAAACCTGACAAACCTAACCCAACCTAACCTACTTTCCTAACCTAATCTAACACTAACCTAACCTTACCTTACCTAACCTAACCTAACCTAACTAACCTGACAAACCTAACCTAACCTACCTAACCTAACCTTACCTTACCTAACCTATACTAACCTTAGCCTAACCTAATCTAACCTAACCTTACCTTACCTAACCTAACCTAACCTAACTTAACCTGACAAACCTAACCCAACCTAACCTAGCCTAACCTAACTAACCTAATACCTAAACCTAACCTAACCTTACCTAACCTAAACCTAACCTAACCTAACCTAACCCAACCTTACCTTACCTTACCTAACCTAACCTAACTTAACCTGACAAACCTAACCCAACCTAACTAGCCTAACCTAATCTAACCCAAACCCAACCTTACCTACCTAACCTACCTAACCTAACAGACCTGACAAACCTAACCTAACCTAACCTAACTAACCTTAAACCTTACCTTACCTAACCTTACCTTACTTACCAACCCTACCTAACCGAACCTAACAAACTTAACCATATCCTAACCCGACAAACCTAACTACCTAAAACTAACTGTACCTGACCTTACCTGACACTGACCTAACAAAACGTAAATAGACTACCTAACGTTACTAACGTTACTAACCTTATCTGATCGTATCTTATACTTATCTTACTTATCATATCTTATCTTACCTAACCTAAATTGTTTTCAGTATCACACTTCATCGGATCAATTCTATATAAAAATGTTTCCTTGCACGTTATTAAAAATAACCACAAAAAGTTAAGTTAGACTACACTAATTTAAAGCTATAGGTTGCTATCACATGTAAGTTGATTCAAGTATACACAAATATAGTTACATAGATTATCATACATAGCATATGTGTAGAGAACCTGGGATAACCCAAAAAAAGTCAAAGTGAGTTATTTCCACTTGCATAGTCACAAAATATTTAGAATTAGGCTACTATCATATGCGTACGTACCCTTAAAGGGAGGTTGCTAGCCAGTGATTGGCTCTTGATCCAAGAAATAATAACCTTCCCTTCCTTGGATCGAACCTGATTGGCTCCCAGACTCTATGACCCTGAGAAATAATTTGAGAACATAGTTTGTGCTGTATAAATATTCTACATGAAGTAAATTTATTTAGTTTATTGTGTAAATTACTTAGGATAATCCAGTAACTTTTAAGGTTTAAATAATGAGACATTACAAGGACCACAATGGAAATAAATCACTGACTTTTTGGGGTTATCCTGGTGGTTATTTACACTATGATAATTGTACTACTACTACTACTAATAATAATAACAGTAATTTTAGCATGATACATATTTGTACAAATGAGTATAACAATTAATTGTACATGTCAAAAGCCTCTATATGCAGAGCATTTCGGGCAGACTTAACTAACTGAAGATTAATAAGGCAATAACTACATAATTGTACATATGGTCATTAGGCGAGTTACAATGAATACAAGAAAATTTATTATTCTAATAGTTTATGCTATATGGCTCTAAAAACTTGTAGAAAAAATTAGTTTTGATTATTAGCATAAGGTGGACACAGTGGAATAAACATTGCATTTGAGATTATACAGATATTGAGAGTAAGCCCATGCACTCTGCCCCAGGGCCAGACTCATGGAACTCTGTGTTCATCAAGAACTGCAAGAAGCCCCTATCACGAGCCTTTTCCATCCTATGGAGAGGGAGCATGGACACGGGGGTCGTCCCACAGTTACTAAAAACAACAGACATAGCCCCACTCCACAAAGGGGGCAGTAAAGCAACAGCAAAGAACTACAGACCAATAGCACTAACATCCCATATCATAAAAATCTTTGAAAGGGTCCTAAGAAGCAAGATCACCACCGATCTAGAAACCCATCAGTTACACAACCCAGGGCAACATGGGTTTAGAACAGGTCGCTCCTGTCTGTCTCAACTATTGATCACTACAAGGTCCTAAATGCACTAGAAGACAAAAAGAATGCAGATGTAATATATACAGACTTTGCAAAAGCCTTCGACAAGTGTGACCATGGCATAATAGCGCACAAAATGCGTGCTAAAGGAATAACAGGAAAAGTCGGTCGATGGATCTATAAATTTTCCTCACTAACAGAACACAGAGAGTAGTAGTCAACAGAGTAAAGTCCGAGGCAGGCACGGTGAAAAGCTCTGTTCCACAAGGCACAGTACTCGCTCCCATCTTGTTCCTCATCCTCATATCTGACATAGACAAGGATGTCAGCCACAGCACCGTGTCTTCCTTTGCAGATGACACCCGAATCTGCATGACAGTGTCTTCCATTGCAGACACTGCAAGGCTCCAGGCGGACATCAACCAAATCTTTCAGTGGGCTGCAGAAAACAATATAAAGTTCAACGATGAGAAATTTCAATTACTCAGATATGGTAAACATGAGGAAATAAATCTTCATCAGAGTACAAAACAAATTCTGGCCAAAAACAGAGCGAAACACCAACGTCAAAGACCTGGGAGTGATCATGTCGGAGGATCTCACCTTCAAGGACCATAACATTGTTATCAATCGCATCTGCTAGAAAAATGACAGGATGGATAATGAGAACCTTCAAAACTAGGGGGGCCAAGCCCATGATGACACTCTTCAGGTCACTTGTTCTATCTAGGCTGGAATATTGCTGCACACTAACAGCACCTTTCAAGGCAGGTGAAATTGCCGACCTAGAAAATGTACAGAGAACTTTCACGGCGCGCATAACGGAGATAAAACACCTCAATTACTGGGAGCGCTTGAGGTTCCTAAACCTGCATTCCCTGGAACGCAGGAGGGAGAGATACATGATTATATACACCTGGAAAATCCTAGAGTGACTAGTACCGAACTTGCACACGAAAATCACTCACTACGAAAGCAAAAGACTTGGCAGACGATGCACCATCCCCCCAATGAAAAGCAGGGGTGTCACTAGCACGTTAAGAGACCATACAATAAGTGTCAGGGGCCCGAGACTGTTCAACTGCCTCCCAGCACACATAAGGGGGATTACCAACAGACCCCTGGCAGTCTTCAAGCTGGCACTGGACAAGCACCTAAAGTCAGTTCCTGATCAGCCGGGCTGTGGCTCGTACGTTGGTTTGCGTGCAGCCAGCAGCAACAGCCTGGTTGATCAGGCTCTGATCCACCAGGAGGCCTGGTCACAGACCGGGCCGCGGGGGCGTTGACCCCCGGAACTCTCTCCAGGTAAACTCCAGGTAATACGGCATCGACACCATGCCTAACCCTTCTAGGGGAGGGTAGGTGCCTGAGCCCGAGCTTTTAGCTCATAAGACTGTCATTCCCATTAGCTCCCTTGTGGCGGGGATGGCAGACCAGAGAGGCCTAGCTTGTGGCTAGGCCTGGGGACAGTTGGTCCCAAAGATGAGGAGGTACTTGTGCCTCCTCCCATGGGAGACTTAGGTCTCAGACACTCCCTAAAGAGGGAGCCAAAGCCGGGCCACCACTTGGAAAAAGCCCGAGCCGGAAGAATACCGGCGAATCTTTAATAATAATAATAATATATACGGGTCACCACTACTTGGAAAAGACCCGGGCCGGGAGAGTACCGGTGAAGAAAAAAAATATATATACTGCTGCCACCAGCACATCTCGCTCCAACACAACCTCCTGCAGTACCTCTGCACATCACGCTCCAGAGTGGACGCGCCACTCACCTCTGCAACCCCACCTCTGACTCCACCCTCTCAACCTCTTCCATTTTTCCAGCCCTTCCCTCCCTCTTCCTTCCCATCCTCACCAACCCTCAGGACAGAGAACCTTGATTATAAGGATTTACATATGTTCATGATATTGAGCTAATGCATGTATAGGTTTTTTACATATTTATTTATGATTCAATTCAAAGTTTATTCTCTATAAGAATTACAATGCTGAGTTTTACAGAATTTGGTTATTGTGTGGTTTACATGAAGTAAAATAACGATTACAGAGTGTACCACTAGAACACCTAGCATGGCTAGGCATTTCGGGCAGACTTAGTTTAAATCTTAATTTTAAAATATTACAAATTATGAGGTAAGTTGGTATTATGGCTAAGTGACTAAATACTAGTTTGTGAGTTTAGCAATGTGAATGCTTTTGTTTTGGCACAGTACATAGTTTCAGTATTGGAGTATCACAGGATTCATTATTTTAAGATTGAGATTATTTCTGTTTATGGTAAAATGGGTGAGTGTAAGTGTGAACCACCAGGTGGTATTCGTGTAGTTAGTTGACAGGGTGTATCAGGGAGATAAGATGTTTTCTAATGGTAGTTTTGAAGGTGATGAATGTGTCTGCACTTCTAGAGTTCTCAGGTAGGGTGTTCCAGATTTTAGGGCCTTTGACATACATTGAATTTTTGTAAAGGTTTGGTCGGACACGGGGAATGTCGTAGAGATGTTTGTGTCTGGTGTTATGCCTGTGGGTTCTGTCACAACTATCAAGAAAGCGTTTTAGGTCAAGGTTGATATTGGAGTTTTAAAAGGTCCTGTAGATGTAGATTGCACAGTAGTAAGTGTGGATGTACTGAACAGGGAGTAAGTTTAGATCTATGAAGAGTGGGGGGGGGGTGTTGCCAGGGATGGGATTTAGTGATTATTCTCACTGCAGCTTTTTGTTGGGTTATTATTGGCCTTAGGTGTGTTGCTGCAGTTGATCCCCAAGCACAAATAGCATAGGTGAGGTATGGATAAATGAGTGGTATAGTGTGAGAAGGGCATTTTGCGGCACGTAGTATCGTATCTTGGAGAGGGTCCCAACCGTTTTGGATACTTTTTTGATTATGTGTTGGTTATGGGTGCTGAAATTCAGGTTGTTGTCAAGGTATAGGCCTAGGAATTTGCCCTCATTATGTCTGGTAATTAGAGTGTTGTCGATCTTAATGTTAATATGTGCATCTGCTCTGCTACCAAACATAATATAGTAGGTTTTGTTAGTGTTAAGTGTAAGTTTATTGGCTGTCATCCAAGTCGATATTTTGAGCAGCTCCTCGTTAACAATGGTGTTGAGGGTGGTAAGATTAAGGTGAGAGATGACATAAGTCGTGTCGTCAGCAAAGAGAATGGGTTTCAGGTGTTGGGATACGTTTGGAAGATCATTGATGTATATGAGGAAGAGCAGGGGACCAAGGACACTTCCCTGCAGAACTCCAGTATCAAGTGGCCGTGTTGTTGATGCTGTGTCTTTAATGGTGACATGCTGATACCTATTAGGAAGGTAAGATTTGAAATAAGCAAGCGCATGGCCTCTTATACCGTAATGGTCAAGTTTGTGGAGTAGGATGTCGTGGTCTACTGTGTCTTTTCTTTTATTAGGTCAATAAAAATTCCTAGCTGATATTCCTTATTTTCCAATGCTGTGTAAAGCAGATCTAGCATTTTTATGATTGCATCATTAGTGCTTTTATTTTTTCTGAATCCAAATTGGCAGGGGTTGAGTATGTTTTGTGCCGTTATAAATGAATATAGTCTCTTGTGCACGAGTTTCTCGAAGATTTTGGATAGCAATGGTAAGTTTGATATTGGCCTATAGTTGTTTAAGTCTGTAGGGTCACCACCTTTATGTATTGGTGTAACCCTTGCCATCTTGACTAGGATAGGTTAAGGACAAGAGGTATTTTCTAACTTTAGTTTTAAAAATGCTGGCTGAATCAGTGATTCTGGAGATTTCTGGCACAGGTACACTTACGTGTACCTGACAAACCTTACCTAACCTAACAACCTGAATATACTATTTCGTGATGAGTAGGTCAGGATGTAGAGTAATTATATTTTTTGTTTATCTTACCAGGTAAGTGTGTTTTTACATCTCATCGTGGGACAGTTACCGTGCAAGAGAATAAAAGGTACGTCAGTGTTTAGTTTTGTTAAAAAAACACAGGGACTGTTAACCTTGAAATTATCCTCTGCCTTTCGATCACACTCTGCCACCCCTGCTCCATGGGATATTACCCCATTCCAAACTACCATTCCTCCATTTCCCCCCAAAACTCTTCTTAAATCACAACCAAAGCTTCGTCTTAAGCCAAACATGATGCCTTTAGCTGTATTGATAACTTAGTCACACAACATACTTTCACAAATTATTTACGTTGATGGTTCTGTTCACCAGTCCACTGGTGCAGCTGGTAGTGCTGCTGTTGTCATACAGTGATGGTTCTCATAAAGAAATTGGAGCACGCATCAATAACTGGGCCTCTACCCTTCAAACAGAACTGTTTGCCATACTCCTTGCACTCAAATGCATCCATGTATCTAAGGCTGACACTTTAATTGTAACTGATTCTCTGTCATCGATAAATGCTCTCAACTCATTAAGTATAAATTGTGGCATGCTTGTGTCAGAAGCCAGACACAGACAGGTATGGTAAGTTTGTGGACAGTGGAGTCAGAGTGCACATGCTGTGGATTCCATCTCACATTGGTCTTCAGATACATGATAAAACTGATAAAATGGCTAAGCTGTATGCTTTCAAAGAGGGCGTAGATTACAATCTTGGCTTGTCATGTAGTAGTTTGAGAACAATAATACGAAAAGAACTTCAATTGAACTTTATTGACTTAAGACTTAGGGAGATTGACACCAGTCAGTCTATCTATCATCATTCCATCATGCAGGAGGAGCCACATGTCTATGGCGCATCCAACAAAATAAGCAGACTCTTGGATGTCACTACCGCCCGGCTCCGGCTGGGTTACAAGTATCTTTGGCAGGTTGAATCCCCACCACCAGATGTAGACCAAACGAAATGTAAACTTTGCCAGATGGACTGTTGTCACACCTTGCGTCATTATGTACTGGAGTGCGATAAAATTAATGAATTTAGAGACAACTCGCTCAGAAATGTTCAAGAAATGGCAAAGTATTTTATCCACAGTGGTATATTACAGACCATCTGGAGAAATACCCTGACTTTGCTAGCTGTAAATAATGCATTACCACGTGTGTGTGTGTGTGTGTGTGTGGGTGTGCGTGCTTGTGTGTATGCATATATTAGTACGCTCATGTGCATGTGTCCGTGCGAGCGCCCTCGTGTGTGTATGTGTGCGCGCGCACGCTAGTGTGGGTGTATAACCCACTTAATATTTGTATTGATAACTCATTACAATTGTGACCAGGTGTGGACGTATCAGTGGCTCATTACTTTGTAATTTGTTCATGACTGTAACCAAGTATAGGAGTGAAGCTGATTCATTACCTCTGTAACTTACCATAATTGTGACCAGATCTGCCTGGAGTTCATTACCTTTGTAACTAGTTCAGCTATCTTAACTTTGGGGTCCAGTCCCTGGACCCATTATGTACCTTTGTAATCTTTTGACTACCGCCCACAGGATGGATATGGGGTGCATAATAAAGATATTAAACTAACTCTGCCACCCACAGGATGGATATGGGGTGCATAATAAAGATATTAAACTAACTAACTCTGCCACCCACAGGATGGATATGGGGTGCATAATAAAGATATTAAACTAACTAACTCTGCCACCCACAGGATGGATATGGGGTGCATAATAAAGATATTAAACTAACTATGCCACCCACAGGATGGGTATAGGGTGCATAATAAAGATGTTAAACTAACTATGCCACCCACAGGATGGGTATAGGGTGCATAATAAAGATGTTAAACTAACTATGCCACCCACAGGATGGGTATGGGGTGCATAATAAAGATGTTAAACTAACTCTCGATCACACGAATACCATCTTGTAAATTAGTGTAACTGCTTGTATAGACAGTTAGCAGTAAATAACAGTAAGAACTAGGAAACCCCAGATCATGACATACTCAAGAGGGCATAAAATAAGCAACAGAAGCTGGGGAAACAAGCTGTTTCTGCCCATCTCCCCTCAAGGAAGGTTCCTTGATGTTGGTGAGGGGCTCTTGATTTAGGGAATTGGATCTGTGCTCCAGTTCCCCGAATTAAGCCTGAATGCCTTCCACATCCCCCCCCCCCAGGCGCTGTATAATCCTCCGGGTTTAGCGCTCCCCCTTGATTATAATAATAATAATTCTGCCCATCTCTTGCCACTTGCTCTGTTGCTCACACAACCTTCCATGTATTAATGTGAGAGCAGCAGCAGCAGCAGCGAGGGTGGAGTTTTCCGTAATGTCTTTTCCAGGTTAATCTGTGGTTAAACTACAATTTTCCTCCTGTGATTCCCGTTGTCTGTTAATCCCAGTGTTAACCACCCTGTTTGCTAATTACATAGCTAATACAGCTTGGTGAGTTTTATTTATTTATTTATTTATTTTATGTCTTTGCAAACAGTACATTGAGATTTTGTATTTACAATAGTGGGTTGCAATGCAAAGAGAGCCTCTATTATGCCTGGCATTATGGACCAACTTAACATTATTGACTTACTTAATACTAAGGAGTATATCATAGTTGTGCAGTAGGATAGTAATTATTTCATAGTTGTACAGTAGAATATTAATTATAAATGACTCAAAATCTGTATAATGCAAAGATATATTTATATTCTAAAATGCTTTTGTGAAAACAATGATTCAGTTATATTTCTATCAACAATGGATAAAAGGTTCAATGTGATTGTTTCAGTTATGATGTGGGAGTACATAGGTGAGTAAATGTGTACTGAGTCTTTAGCATTTAGTCTAGGGTGATTAAGTGGCTTTTGAGAAGAGTCTTAAATTGATTTTCAGACTGGGTTACTTTAATATCTTCTGGCAATGAATTCCATATTTTGGGTCCCTTTATGTGCATAGAGTTTTTACAGTGTGATATGGACACGAGGTATATCAAAAAGAGATCTGTGTCTTGTGTTGTGGTCATGTGTCCTGTTTAGGTTGTGAGGAAAGTTTGATGGGGGGGTTTATATTTGGTGTATTGCTGGTAATAGTAGGGACATGAAAAAAAAGGATGTTCAAGGGGAAAAATTTAGACTTTTGAAAA
>NC_069414.1:48519161-48538850 GCF_026875155.1 Cherax quadricarinatus
AGGTAAAAATATTAAACCCCAAGGGTAGGGAAGGGTTTCAGCAAAAAAATAAGTTAAAAATGCTAGTAAGTTAGTCTCTCAGATACACTGTTGTGTAGAAACTCTTGTAGTAGTCGTTGTATGTGTAGCACCAAGGTGTATTTTAAATGTGTAATCATGTGAATATAATACATGCCTGTGCGTAGAACTAGTGGCTAGAGTAATGTAATCACGCCTGTAATCACGTTAAACTTGTAATCGACCTTATTACCCTCCCTTCACCTATTTTATGTAGTTATGTACCGTGTGTTGGCCACACTGTGTCGAGGCCACACTGTGTCTTGCAAGACGCCAGGTGCTTGTTGCCACTTGTCACGGTGGCTTAGTAGTGTGTGAAGAAGATAAGCAGCAGCAGCAGCACCACCACCCTAGTCTGGCCTAAATCACCCTAGAACACCGTCAATCCTGCACCTCTGTCACCCGTACAGGTTAACGCTTTAACCCCTTCACCTGTTTGGTCCATACGGATATAAAGTTTAAATGAGCCCAGCACAGTGATCCTTGATGTGTAAGTAAGGTTGTCTGGGCCCTTGATGCTGGTGAGGGCTCTTGATCCAAGGAATGGGGCCTGTGCTCCTTTCCTCGGGTCATAAATGACTGCATTTCATCTCTCTTCTGGCCCTTGTGGGTTCAGTACTTAATTATGATTGTAATAATATCGCTCCTCCCCGGCCCTTGTGGGTTTAGCACTTTTCATTGCAATATCACTCCTCCCTGGCCCTTGTGGGTTTATCACTTTTGATTTTTAATAATAATAATATCGCTCCTCCCCATTACTGTAATAATTTAGTCCTTGTACATAATTTTAAACTTATATAATGGTTTTATGTATTGAGTTTCGTATTAAATTTTAGTGACATTGCATATTATTGCTCTCATATGCTGTATGACCCATATGGAGGTCAGGAAACAGGAAAAGTGTTTCCTGATGCTGGTCTTAGTCATATGATGGCCCGCAGCTGGTGTTTTTGGTCATCTGACTGAAGCCTTCCACAGGCTTGCCCCTCCACCCCATTAAAAATTGCGATATAATACCCCTATGGATTTAGCACCTTTATTTTAGTAAGTAAAAAAAGTTACGGGGACGTGTATATTGAAAAGGTATTATAGTTGGCCATAAAGTATATTTAACCCGGAACAGAAATTTGTTAATGTTTTATATTATAAATAGGCATATTATCTATTGAATGAGGAAAGTTATTTATTGTGGAAATTGTTGTAGGCGATAACAGGCAAAATAAGAATAGTATACGTATAAATTAATTTATATTAAGTGGACTGTGCAATGGAATCAATTATATTTTAAACAAATAGGGAAGAATCTTTATTTTGATACATTGAATAACATAACCCAGCCCAACCTAACCCAACAAGCTATAAAATTGTTAGTTATTATAGGCCGAGTAAAATTAGGCCAGGTTATGTTTAAAATATGTATTTCCCCATAGGCACTAAGTATAGATATGTAGAACACAATACTTGAGAATTTAGATAAAACACCCAGTAGTAAACTACATACTGACCCTAACTTCAAACATCAATATAATCTGCAGTATCTTATTAATTTGTATTCTTCGTTATGAGTGCTGCATGACCCCAACAGGTTTAGAGCTTCCCCATGAGTTTTATGATAATTTGGTTATATTCAAAAACATCAGGAGGTATGACCATATTCAATATGACCATTAAAGGTGGCTCGTGGCCTGGTAGGCAAAGCTCTGGCTTCACACTGAGGGGACTGGGTTCGATTCCCAGCATGGGTGGAAACATTAGGCTTGTTTCCCTACACCTGTTGTCCATGTTAAGATAAGATAAGATTTCGTTCGGATTTTTAACCTCGGAGGGTTAGCCACCCAGGATAACCCAAGAAAGTCAGTGCGTCATCGAGGACTGTCTTAACTTATTTCCATTGGGTCCTCAATCTTGTCCCCCAGGATGCGACCCACACCAGTCGACTAACACCCAGGTACCTATTTGCTGCTAGGTGAACAGGACAACAGGTGTAAGGAAACGTGTCGAAATGTTTCCACCTACCGGGAATCGAACCCGGGCCCTCCGTGTGTGAAGCAGGAGTTTTAGCCACCGGGCCACCGGGCCACCCAATGTTCACCTATCAGTAAAATGAATACCTGGGTGTTAGTCGACTGGTGTGCATCACATCCTGGGAAAAACTGATCTAATTTGCCCGAAATGTTCTGAATAACAAGCAGCATTCTATATAGTCAGCTGTAGTCTGTATACCTTGTACATGTACTTGTAGAAATAAAGATATGTTGTTACATTAAATGTAAATCAACAAAAACTGGTTGATATGATCCATTATGTACTGCCTTGGTTGAGTTTTCTTGACTAAACCCACTAATGTGTAAAATTACCGAGGCTAAGCCGAACTAAAACGGCCTTGGCTAAGCCAAGCTAAAACCACCAAGGCTAAGGTGAACTAAAACCACCAAGGCTAAACCGAACTAAAACCACCGAGGCATAGCCGGACTAAAACTACTGAAGCTAACCTTAAGAAGTGATTAATATTACAACCTTATGCCAGAACCCCACAGTGGAATGGCTGCCATGGTTTAACGCAAATGATAAAACTAAACTGCTTAGATTGACCCCTTCACTGTTGGAGGATCTGAAATTAAGTCATGGCAATGTCGGGAGTTTAAAAAAAAAAATCTGAATTGGTAAATAAAATTTTTTTGAAAGGTAATAACACCAAAAACATGCTGTGCATAACAAACAGCTTTTTTTATTTATTTATTTATTTATTTATTTAAAAATTTGTGCACACATACAGAGGTACAAAAAATACAGAAAAGAGCAGTATGCCAAAGCCACTTATACTATGCATAGCATTACGGGCTGGCTTAAAATTAACTTAAGATGAACTAAGCAATGATGACATCGGTGATAAAACTTTAATGTAAACAGATTACTATAAAGCACAAGTGAGTATTACAAAGACAGGTCATATGGTTGTATGCATTGTTGTACATTCAGTAGAATGGAGTATTCTGTTAGGTAGTGTATTTAAAAAATAATAAAGTTAGATTGGGTTTTAGGTTTAACATTTATGTGATATAATTGTGAGAAACATTTAAGATATACAATTTATAAGGTTCAGTTATTCAGTATTTATTTGGTTTTGGGTGAGTAAGTGATCTTTGAGAAGAGACTTGAATTTATAAACAGGTAGTGTTTCTTTTATATTTACAGGTAGTGAGTTCCAGATTTTAGGGCCTTTTATGTGCATTGAGTTTTTGCATAGTGTGAGATGGACACGAGGAACATCAAAGAGTGATCTGTGCCTTGTGTTATGGTCATGTGTTCTGTTGAGGTTGGCAAGGAGATGTTTGAGGGGAGGGTTAATATCAGAGTTAAGTGTTCTATGTATGTAATAGGTGCAGTAATAAGTATGAATGTTTTGTATGGTGAATAGGTTTAGTGTATTGAATATTGGTGGAGTGTGCTGCCTATAGTGAGAATTTGTTATCATTCTAACTGCAGCCTTTTGTTGGGTAATTAGTGGTCTGAGATGGTTACTTGTTGTTGAGCCCATGCACAAATTCCATAGGTGAGATAGGGTAAATAAGAGAGTGATATAGGGCCAGGAGGGCTGACTGTGGAGCATAGTACCGTATCTTCGATAGTATGCCTACAGTCTTGGAAATTTTCTTAGAAATTTGTTGTATATGTGTATGAAATTTGAGTCTATTATCAAGGTGGATTCCTAAGAATTTTCCCTCTGTTAGCTTTGTGATAGGTGATCCGTTTATCATTATGTTAAGAGGGACATCTGTAGCTCTGTTACCAAACTGAATGAAGTAGGTTTTGTCAATGTTTAGTGTAAGTTTGTTAGTCTCATCCAGGTAGATATTTTCTGTAATTCTGTATTTACAGTATTGGCTAGCGTGACTGGGCTCGGGTGGGAGAAGACGTATGTAGTGTCATCTGCAAATAGTGTGGGTTTGAGTAATTGCGAAGCATTTGGTAGGTCATTTATGTATAGGAGAAAGAGAAGAGGGCCAAGGACACTTCCCTGTGGGACACCAACTGTAATTGGTTGTGCAGAAGAGTTTGCCCCATTTGCATACACATATTGGCTTCTGTTGCTGAGGTATGACTTGAGGTAGTTGAGGGAGTGCCCTCTTATACCATAGTGTGACAATTTTACGTGGAGCAAGTCATGGTTAACTGTATCAAAAGCTTTACGTAAGTCAATGAAGATCCCCAGTGGGACTTCTTTTTTCTCTATTGCAGTGTATATATGTTCTAGCATGTGTATAATAGCATCATTAGTATTTTTATTTGGCCTGAATCCAAATTGGCAGGGGTTGAGTATGTTTTGGGAGATAAGGTAGGAGTAGATTCGTTTATGAATTAATTTTCGAAGATTTTTGAGAGAGGGTGTAAGTTGGATATTGGCCTATAGTTATTCAACTCTGTTTGGTCTCCTCCTTTGTGGATCGGGGTGACCCTTGCTATTTTGAGTACTGTGGGAAGGTGGAGGATTCAATGGATTTGTTAAAGAGTGTTGCAATGATTGGTGATAGCACTTGTGACACTTTTTTGTATATAAAGGGTGGTAAGGTATTTAAATCTCCTGCCTTGTTTTTTAGCGTGTTGATAATAAGGGAGACTTCGTATGGGTTAGTCGGAGCTAGGAACAGTGTGTTCGGGTAGTTGCCAGTGAGGTAGTCATTTGGTGGGGTATCTGAGCTTGGGATTTTATTGGCAAGGTTTTGTCCTATAGTGGAGAAGAAGTCATTGAGTCTGTTTGCTGTTTCTGTTGGTGGGAGTTGGGGTTCATCTGATTTTGCTAATTTTATTTCGCTATTTCGTGATATCTTTTTTGTTCCTAGAATTTCTGATAGGGTTTTCCAGGTCTTTTTTATATCACCTCGTAAGTTGGATAATCTGTTCTCATAATACAATTTTTTTGCCCTTCTTATCAGGCTGGTTAGGATTGACGAGTAACGTTTTGTTTGGTCTCTGGTTATGTGACCCATTCTGTACTGTTTTTCATATTGGTGTTTTGTATTTATGGATTTGAGAATGCTGGGTGTTAACCAGGGACTGTTCAGTCTCTTAGCTGTCATCTGTTTAGTTTTTTTAGGGCAGTGCTTGTTATAGAGGTATTGGGTCTTTTTTAGAAAATTATTAATACATTCGTCAATATCTGTATAGATTTCTAGCTCAGTGTGCCAGTCAATGTTTGCTACTGCTGTTGTGAAGTTATTAATGGCTGCCTCATTGTGAAGTCTGAAGGTGACTTTAGTAGTGTCTTGGGGTAATTTACCAAGAGTTGTTATGAGAAAAGTAGGGTAGTGGTCTGTGGTATTATCTGTAATTATGCCTGATTTTAAAGGGGATATGTGTGTTGGTCCAGATGTGGTCAAGTAGGGAAACACTAGTCTCTGTAACTCTTGTAGGTTTTGTTACTGTTGGTAGCAACATACAGTTACTCATTGTGTTTGTGAATTCAGTAACGTGTGGGTCCTGGTCTTGCAGGAGATTTATATGAAGTCACCTGAGAGTAGTAAGTGATCTTTGTTCATGCGTGCATCAGTTATCATACTTCCTAGGTTTGACTAAATTGGCTAATGTTTGACTGTGGAACTCTGTAAATGTTTATCAATGTGAGAGGTTTTTGTAGGTATTTGGATTTGAATTTGCTATTATATATTTCCCCATGTTCATCCCTTGTGCAAGTATTAGTGTACATTCTAGTTGGTCTGAGTAGTATATGGCTGTGCCACCCCCTTGTTGGTCTGGCCTACAGTTGTGTATGGCTGTGTAACCAGGAATGGCATAGACATCTGTACTATCAGGCTTTAGCCAGGTTTCAGTTAGTGTAATGATGGACATATTTGGCATGTAAGGAATTTAGTAATGCTATGAGGTCATCGTAATGCTTGCTTAAAGATCTGATATTGTAGTTAAAGATAGTTATGTTGTTGTTGGCACTGAGAAGTGCCTTTGATTGTTCTGCAGTGTAGTAATTACAGTAACTGTTTGAATCATTTAAGTCATTAAATAAGAGGTTGGTATCAGGATCAATGCTTGTAATCATAAGATTTGTAGTGAATCTATAGTTAGAATTAAGTATAAAACAAAGTAAATAGTCTTAAGCTAAAAAATAGCACCTGAATTATTTAACAAATGTAAAATAATGAGCTAAGGTAGTTTTGGAATATAATGGCAAAGTTGTGAACTTATTCTACTTTAGCACCTGAGAATAGCACCTTGATTATTTAACAATTGTTAATGTATAAACTAGGGTAGTTATATAAAGCTAAAATAAAGGAGAAAATATATGAGGGACTAAAATTAAGTAATGGTAAACAAAGTTAAATGGACAGGTGGTCACTATGAAATAATATTGGTTTAGGAGTAAGATCTGATTTGTAATATTAAATAAATTGAGCAGTTTATTGCACAATAAAAGTAAAAAAATGAGGTAGTTGGTACTAGCTAGCAAAAGATAGTTTTGGTACTTGCAAAAAAGTAATTGGAATATACACTAATTGCATACACAATAAAAAGTGACTAAAGTATTTTATATATGCCAATTATTCTAACTGTATGCTGTACAGTACCATACAGAAATAAGGTGTTTGAATTACATAGGCACAAAGTTGGTGGTCTGGGCACAATTTATGCATCGGCAGTTTCGCTCGCCCTGAAACCTACTTTAAGTTCAATTACAACAAATTCTTAGCTAGTTAAGATTTTGTTCAGATTTTTAACCAGGAGAGTTATCCACCCAAGATAACCCAATAAAATCAGTGCATCCTCAGGAAATCATAGCACTAGTTAAACTACTCAGGAAATCCTAACTAACCTAAGATCACTAAATCAGTTTAAAGTATTAATACACACCTAAAATTGTAGTTGTAAATTGTACTACCTGGAGTATACCTGGAGAGGGTTGCGGGGACTGATGCCCCTGCAGCCCGGTTTGTGACCAGGCTTCGTAATTTTTTTTTATTTTTTTTTTTTGGATACCTCTCTACTACAAATTTTTTAAATTATAATTTTTTACTATTTTTTTCATAATGCACAATTAAAATTTGCCACTCCATAACCTATGTCTAATTTTAAGTAGTCTGTAAGCATTAGGATTAGTCTGCCCGAAATGTTCATGCATGATAGTGGCTTTATGCGTAACAATACAGCCTCTCCTCACTTAGTGACGTACTCATTTACCGATGCCTCGGACTTGCGACGGGCTCTCTGACCAGTATTCATACCTAAATAATGTATATTAGAACTGATTTTCTCTATTTTGTTTATATCAATATACAGTACACCTCTGTATAAACATTTAAAAATATTCCAGAAATGTTATAAATGGTGTAGAGGTGACATTAAAACAATATCAAAGATAGTTGACACAAACTCGCTACCATTATAGTATGCTCCTCACTTAGCGACGAATTCGTTTAACAACTTGGTCTTAGGAACGGAACTCCAGCGTTAAGTGAGGAGAGGCTGTACTTTATTACACATCAACTCCGGTTGACACGTCAACTAGAGTTTGTATGCTACACAAAGAAATAAAAATTTTGAATTTGACTGTACATAATACTTTCCCTTGGGTCCCTTAATTTTGTTCTTTAGGATGAAACCCACAACAGTCGACTAACAACTAACACTGCTGGGTGAACAGAGACAGCAGGTGTATGGAAACATGCCCAACATTTCCACTTATGCTGGAGATCAAACCACAGACACTCAGTTTGTGAGCCGAGTGCTTTATTGACTATATGGGCCATTCAGCATGAATTAATCATATGGTTGATAGATTGCTCAATTGATAGAGCAAATACAACTTGTGTTCTGTTCTAATAATTGAGCAAAAAACAAATGCCCATTCAGCTATCACAACTACCCTTATAAAGTGCACAGAAGTTAGCAATTTGGCCATTTTTACACACACACAAAAAAAATTCAACTTCAAAGAGTCCAAAGTAAGCATTATGCATTCCAGCCACTAGAGTAACATTTCCTCTGTTCATTAATCATATCCCCAGGCTTCTGCTATATTACACTTGCCCTCCAGTTTGAATTTCACAAAAAAAGCTAAGTTTTACCATATTTCTAGGATAATAAAATATGAATGATTGGTTATAGTTGAGGGCATCCCAATAACTGAAGCAGATCTAGTAAAAACCCATAAAACAGTCCAAGAAAATTCCACTACTTTGAGTGCCTAATTAATACTGTTAGTATTGTGCGTTAGTGAGTGCACTCTCAGACTGCATAGTTTGATACCTACCAAAGAGATAGGAGATGGCTAATGTGGTAATGTGGTCAAAAATATGGCTTAAATGCACATTTTATGTATGTCAATGTCCTTCATTTGCTTGGTGTAATAAAGCTGATAGCTTAAGGGATGAACTGTATAGTAGTAGCCACCTACAAATATTTTGGCATAGTTTTACCAAAATGCATCACAAACTTGGAAGATGTATTTTTGCATCAGTACTCGATCGGTCAAGCTGAGGGCCGTTTCATTCCTGTATCAACACTACTATACCAGTTGACCTTGAGAGAGCATATGACACAACTTGGAGGTATAATATTTTGGCCCAAGCCCACTCCTTAGGCCTCTGAGGCACTCTACCATCCTTCCTTAAGAACTTCTTAACTGACAGACATTTCTGTGTTCGGGTTAATAATGTGCTCTCCCTGGACTTTGTCCAAGCTGAAGGTGTCCCCCAGGGATGTGTTATGAACACAACACGTTTTCTCCTTTCTATAAATGATCTGGCCTCTCCTTCCATCCGATATTTTGTCATCACTCTATGTTGATGACTCTGCTATAGCTTGTGCAGGTGCTAACTGTCACCTCATTGCAGTTTCTCTCCAGCATAGGGTCAGCTGTGTTTCCAATTGGGCCACCATGCATGAGTTTAAATTTTCCAGTACTAAAACTCACCAAATTACTTTCACTAGATGTTCTGTCATCTCTGATCATCCATTGTACCTCAGTGGCTCATGTATCCCAGAATGTGATATGGTCAGGTTTCTAGGCCTTCTCTTTGACCATAGGTTATCCTGGAAACCTCACATTACCTCTCTGAAGGCAACTTGTCACAGAGGGCTACACCACCTTAAAACCCTCGCTCATCTTTCATGGGGAGCTGATCGTAGAACTCTCCTTCGCCTACATTCAGCCCTAATTTTATCGAAACGCAATTATGGTGACCAGATCTATTCAGTGGCCTCTCCTGCTACTCTCTCTAGCCTTAATCCCATCCATCAACAGGGATTACGTTTATGCCTTGGTGCTTTTCGCTCTTCACCTATTGAGAGTCTCTATGCAGAAGTGAATATTCCATCCTTGTCCGATCATTGTGATGCCCATTGCCTTCACTATTATGTTTGATTTCATGATCTCCGCAATCCTTCCATATATAGAATAGTCACTGATGTTAGTAGACATTCTTTATTTGTTCGCCCCTGTTTACTCCGTCCCTTTTCTCTTCACTTACATTCGCTCTTGCCTTCCCTTCAGTTACTACCTTTCTATGTTCATGTGGCATCTCACTTTTCTCTACCCCCTTGGGAAGTTCCAGCTGTTTGTGTCTGTTCTTTCTCACTGCCATGCGTGAAAGCCCAACTGCCTATGCTAGCTTCATGCTCTCTTTTTCTTGACCACTTCTGCTCTCATTCTCATACCATCGCAGTGTACACAGATGGTTCTAAGTCTTCTGACGGCATCAGATTCGCAGCAGTGTTTCCGGACAGTGTCGTGCGAGGGCATTTACTATCCTTGGCTAGCATTTTTACTGCTGAATTGTATGCCATTCTTGCAGCACTTACCCGTATTGCATCTATGCCTGTGTCACTATTTGTGGTTGTTTCAGACTCCCTTAGTGCTTTACAGGCTATACGAAAATTTGATACACTTACCTTTTAGTTCTCCGTATCCAACTTTGGTTACGCCGTATCTCTACAAAGCGCAAAGATATTGTTTTTTGTTGGGTCCCTGGTCATGTTGATGTACAGGGCAATGAACAGGCAGACACTGCTGTACGGTCAGCAGTACATGACCTCACAGTTTCATATAGAGGTATTCCATTCACGGACTATCTTGCTGTAATTGCTACCCACCTTCGCACTCGTTGGGAACAACGTTGGTCTGATCTGCTCTATAACAAACTTCATTCTATTAAACCGAGTATAGGCTACTGGCCGTCTTCTTGTCATCAAAGTCGAGGTTGGGAGACTACTCTCTCTCGTCTTCGCATCGGCCACACTCGTCTTACTCACGGGTATCTCATGGAAAGGCGCCCTGTTCCTCTCTGTGAGAATTGTCAGGTTCCAGTATCTGTTAGCCACATTCTGTTGGACTGCCCATTCTATCAATGAGCACGCAGAATTTACGTCCAACGTCGTCTCCGCTCTGCTGCTCTTTCCTTACCTTCCCTTCTTGCTGATGGACCCTCCTTTAATCCAGACTCTCTCACTGACTTTTTGACAGCAACTGATTTACTTCACAAGCTCTGATGATGATACCTTTAGCACTTCCCTCAGCCCTTTCTACCTCAATCTCTTGCTACCCTCTACCCCTGCACTATCCACTGCCCCTCTGTACTCCATAACCTACTAATCATCCCTCTCCCTCTTGCTACCCGATACCCTCACATCCTTCCCTGCCCTGCAGCGCTGTATAGCCCTTGTGGTTTAGCGCTTCTTTTTTATTATAATAATAATGTACTATACCAGTACAAGTGCAGAAAACTTTTCTTCTACATAGACATGCATTTCTTCCAACTTGGTGCCATGATGTACAGTACAGAGTATGATCTCTTTTATATTCTGTAATGTACGTATATACTTTTTAGTGTGCACAGTACTTTACACATTTGTTTTCATTAGTCATAAGTACTAATCTGTTTAAAATGTTCACTGCACAAAAATACCTTTTCGTGCCTACACACATTTGTCATCTCTAGGTAGTTAATGAGAGTATCGTCATGATCCTTCACTTATGCATTTTACATATTGGTGAAACTAATAAATAATTATGAAGGGTATTTCTCCACAAACCATTAAATAAAGATCACTGAAGTTTTACAACTGACTTTACAATGAAGTAAATAAATTTATATACAACCTCACCTCACTTAGCGACGTACTCATTTACCGATGACTCAGACTTACGATGGGCTCTACGACAAGTGTATGCATCCCTAAATAATGTATATTAGAGTTGATTTCCTCTATTCTGTTTATTACAATATACTATACAGTACACTACTGTATAAACATTTAAAAATATACCAGAAATGTTATAAATTGTGCAAAGGTGACATTAAAACAGTATCAAAGATGGTTGACACAAACCCACTACCATTATAGTATGCTCCTCACTTAGTGACAAATTAATCTACTGACGTGGTCTTAGGAATGGAACTTTATCATTAAGTGAGGAGAGGGGTTTTGTGTGTGTGTGTGTGTGTGTGTGTGTGTGTGTGTGTGTGTGTGTGTGTGTGTTTTAGTGTTATATAAATCACAGGGATGTTAGGAAGTATTCCTTCAGTCACAGAGTTGTCAGGAAGTGGAATAGTCTGGGAAATGGTGTACTGGAGGCAGGATACATACATAGCTTTAAGAAGAGGTATGATAAAGTTCATGGAGCAGGAAAAGTGACCTAGCAGCGGTCAGTGAAGAGGCAGGGCTAAGAGCTATGACTCGACCCCTGCAACCACAACTAGATGAGTGCATGCACATGCGCGCACACGCGCACACACACAGGTGCTATGTGTACCACTAACAACAATCTTCAACACATCTATCGAAACAAGGCGACTACCTGAACTATGGAAGACAGCAAATGTAGTCCCAATTTTTAAAAAAGGAGACAGGCATGAAGCATTAAACTACAGACCAGTGTCACTGACATGTATACTATGCAAAGTCATGGAGAAGATTATCAGGAAAAGAGTGGTGGAACACCTAGAAAGGAATGAGTTGATCAGTGACAGCCAGCACGGCTTCAGTCACAAACCTACTGGAGTTCTATGACAGGGTCCTCTTCAAGGAGGGCTCCTTGTTGCAGTGAAGAGGTTCTTGGTCTGAGGAATTAGATATTTTGGTCTCTTTCCTCAGACTGAACCTAATTTCCCTCCTTCCCTATCCCATCCTCCCCAACCCCCCTTTCCTTTTCCTCCTCCTCTCCCCATCCCTCCCTTATCCCCTTCCTGTTTTTGGCCTTGGGGATTCTTCCCACAGGCACTCTAGTTCCTAGGTAAGGGAGAGGGTACTGTGGTCCATCTCATTCTACCGAGGTCCCTGGTAGTGGTGTAGTTTACTGTGGAATCTGGATCACCTGGGGATGTCCCACTCCCTCTCTGGTCTCCCAGGGGGTAGCTTTGGGTGTCTTTTGGGTGACAGGTGTATCTCTGGAAGCTGCCTTTCGGATTCCAGGGGTGTGGTGGCTGAAGGAGGTATGCTTTGTGGCAGGTATCTGGTTGCCCTCTCTTTTTTCCACCAAGGTGGCTCAGTAGATGTGAGGTTGGTATCCCAGACTGCTGGTTTACTGGCATGAAGGGTAGGGTATGGCACGGGTTTCACGCCACATCTGCACTACTTGCGGTGCTGGGGTCCTCTTGGGTGAGGAGGGGGATTTATGGCCCTTTCATCCCTCCTAGGAGCTATCCCTCCACATCCCCCCCCCTTTTTTTCTTTTTTTTTTCTAAAAAACAAACAGAAACAAGTGACATAATCATGGAGTCCCAAATCCATGAAACCGCTCCCCCCAGGCCCCTTTCTGCTACCGCACCTTGTTCCGACTCTACCTCGTTATCTGACTACTCTTCGGACATTTCTAATGCCCCTGTACCTCCTGCTGGTGCCGTTTTGTCACTCACTCCAGGTACCAGGGTTCCACCTGACTCTTTTGATACATCTGACCTTTGCACTTCTTTGACCATGCTTCTGGCTTCTCCCTCTATGGTGCGGCGATCTTCGGATCGCCCACCCATCCCATGTTGGACCAACTCCAGTCCCACACCTAAACACCCGAGACCATTACCTGATGATACTCCTTCACTTCCTCCCCTTGTATGCTATGTTTCAAAATACACAATGGACTAAGTTTTTTTTACTCTGCAACCGACTTCTCCTGACTACCTTTCCGATCATAGTATTAGCAAGGTGCTCCTATGCCATGTTGGTTGAGATATATCCCTTCATGCTCTCAAGAGCGATGTATGCATCGTCACGTTAACAGAACGCTAAACCAAGCTCACGATCTTTCTCTCCTTGCAACTATAAATGCTATTCCTGTAACTATTAGAACATAAGAACATGAGAAAGAAGGAACACATTAACAGGTCTACTGACCCATGTGGAGCAGGTCCATGTCCTCCCCCCCCACCCCCTGGATTAGCCCAATGACCCGCCCAGTCTGGCCACCTCCACTCAAAGGAGGAGCACGGCACCACATCCAGCAGCACAAGCTAGTCAGGCCCAACTCGCACCCACCCACACCCACTCGTGTATTTTTTTTTTTTCAACAAACCGGCCGTATCCCACCAAGGAAGGGTGTCTCAAAAAGAAAAATGAAAGTTTCTCTTTTTAAATTTAGTAATTTATACGGGAGAAGGGGTTACAGTGTACTAGCCCCTTGCTCCCGGCACTTTAGTCGCCTCTTACAACACGCATGGCTTACGGAGGAAGAATTCTGTTTCACTTCAACATGGAGATAAAAGGAAATAAACAAAAAAGAAGAACTAGAAAGAAAATAGAAAAAACCCAGAGGGGTGTGAATATATATGCTTGTACATGTATTGTGGAGTTTACCTGGAGAGGTTCGGGGGTCAACGCCCCCGCGGCCCGGTCGGACCAAGCCTCCTGGTGGATCAGAGCCTGATCAAACCCGGCTGTTTTCTGCTGCTGCACGCAAACCAACATACGAGCCCACAGCCCCGGGTGGTCAGGAACCGACTTTAGGTGCTTGTCCGTGCCAGCTTGAAGATGCCAGGGGTCTGTTGGTAATCCCCCTTATGTATTTGGGAGGCAGTTTTAACAGTCTCGGGCCCCTGACACTTATTGTATGGTCTCTTAACATGCTAGTGACACCCCTGCTTTTCATTGGGGGGGGTTACAATCGTCTGCCAAGTCTTTTGCTTTCGTAGCGAGTTTATTTTCGTGTGCAATTCAGTACTAGTCCCTCTTGGATTTTCCAGGTGTATATAATTTATGTATCCCTCCCGCCTGCGTTCCAGGGAATACAGGTTCAGGAAACCTCAACGTCCCAGTAATTGAGGTGTTTTATCCCGTTATGCGCACCGTGAAGGTTCTCTGTACATTTTCTAGGTCAGCAATTTCACCTGCCTTGAAAAGGGGCTGTTAGTGTGCAGCAATATTCCAGCCTAGATAGAACAAGTGACCTCCCTAGTTTTGAAGGTTCTCATTATCCATCCTGTCATTTTTCTAGCAGATGCGATTGATACAATGTTATGGTCCTTGAGGTGAGATCCTCCGACATGATCACTCCCAGGTTTTGATGTTGGTGTTTCGCTCTTTTTTGTGGCCAGAATTTGTTTTGTACTCTGATGAAGATTTAATTTCCTCGTTTTTTACCATATCTGAGTAATTGAAATTTCTCATCGTTAAAACTTCATATTGTTTTCTGCAGCCCACTGAAAGATTCGGTTGATGTCCGCCTGGAGCCTTGCAGTGTCTGCAATGGAAGAAACTGTCATGCAGATTCGGGTGTCATCTGCAAAGGAAGACACGGTGCGTGTAAACTAAGTGTAAGTAGAAGTAGCAAGACGTACCTGAAATCTTGCATGTTTATGAGACAGAAAAAAAGGACACCACAATCCTACCATCATGTAAAACAATTAAAGGCTTTCGTTTTACACTCACTTGGCAGACGGTAGTACCTCCCTGGGCGGTTGCTGTCTACCACCTACTACCTAGACTCATGTATTTATCAACCTATTTTTAAAACTACACAAAGTTTTAGCCTGAATAACTGTACTCAGGAGTTTGTTCCACTCATCCACAATTCTATTACCAAACCAGTGCTTTTTCCTATATCATTCCTGAATCTGAATTTTTCCAACTTGAAAACCATTGCTGCGAGTCCTGTCTTGGCTGGAAATTTTCAGCACGCTATTTTCATCCCCTTTATTTATTCCTGTTTTCCATTTATACACCTCGATCATATCCCCCTAATTCTACGCCTTTCGAGAAAGTGCAGATTCAGGGCCCTCAGTCTATCCTCATGGGAAGATTTTGATCCCGGGATCATCTTTTCATCCCCTTTGTACTTTTTTCCAAGCTTTTTAATCCATTCTGTAATACGGGACCAGAACTGAGCAGCAGCAAATGAGGCCAAACCAAGGTACATAGAGTTAAAAGAAAAACCCTGGGGACTTCTATTTTTATACTTCTAGATATAAAGCAAAGAATTCTTTTATTTTTATTGCAACCAAGTCTGTTGTCTTGGTTTAGATTATGCAACCCAAACTCCTAAATCCTTTTGGGGCAATCAGATATTAAGATCTACTTTATTTATTTATATGTGGAGGTTTTTACCTGTCCAACATTTGACTTTGCATTTGTCAATATTAAACTCATCTGCCACTTCTCCACTTTTGCTCATCTATTCAAATCATCCCTTAAAGGGGGCCCTTGTTGTGGTGAAGAGGCTTTTGGGTCGAGGAATCGACTTTTTGGCCCCTTTCCCTCAGACCAAACCCCAATCCCCCCCCCCCCTATCCCATCCTCCCTTTTTTTTCCTTTTCCTCCTCCTCCTCCCCCCCCCCCCTTTTTCTTTCCTCTTTTTTTCCTTTGGATTTTCCCACAGGGGCGCTAGTTCCTACTAGGGGAAAGGAAAACCGGGGTCCTCCCATTCCGTTAGGTTTTTTGGCGGTGGCATATTTGCCCTGGGAATCTGGATCGCCTGGGGTGTCCTGATCCCTCTCCGGGGATCCCGGGTAGCTTTTTTGGTTCTTTTCGGGGGGACGGGGGCACCTGGAAGCCCCCTTTTCGGATTTTTGGGGGGGGGTGGCCCAAGGAGGTATGCTTTGTGGGGGATATCCAGCCCCCCTCTCTTTTGTCCACGAGGTAGCTCGGCAGATTGTGAGGTTGCTATCTCGGATTGCTGGTTTACTGGCATGAAGGGTAGGGTATGGCACGGGTTCCATGCTGCATCTGCACTACTAGCGGTGCTGAGGTCCTCTTGGGCGCGGAGGGAGATTTTCGGCCCCTTCATTCCTCCTGGGAACTATTCCTCCCTGCTCCCCCCTTTTTTCATTCTTTTTTTTATTTTTATTTTTCTTTCTTCTTTCTTTTTTTTTTCTTAAAAACAAAAAGCAAAGGAGTAACCTAACCATGGAGAACCCAATCCATGAACCCACTACCCCGGCCCCTTCTTGATACCGCACCCCATTCTGATCCTGCCTTGTTTTTAGACCGTTCTTCGGACACTCCTGATTGCCCCTGTACCTCTTGCTGGTGCTGTTTCCTCACCCGCTTCAGGTACCGGGGGCTTCGACTGACTCTTCGATTTGTCTGACCCTCCGCTCTCCTTTGACTGTGCTTCTGGCCTCTCCCTCTACGGTACGCAATTTTCGAATCGCCAGCCCATTTCACGCCGACCAACTCCGGTCCTACTCCTAAACGCCAACGTCAATCTCCTGATGATGCTCCTTCGTTACCTTCCCATTCTACTCAGAAAAGACCGACACGTCATGCACTCCCTCTCCACGCTCAGTTTCGGACCACACAATGGACTAAATTCTTTACTTTAAGACCGACTTCTTCTTCTGCCTATCTTTCTGACCATAGTATTGGCAAAGCGCTCCTGCGTCATGTTGGTAGAGATATTTCATTTCATGCTCTCAAGAGCGGTATGCGCATCGTCACTGTCCAGAATGCTACCCAAGCTCATGATCTTTCTCTCCTTTCGAATATCGATACTACTCCTATCACTATTGAAAAACATCTTTCTCTCAATTCTTGTAGTGGTACTGTCATTCTGCCCCATACCATAGTCCAACAAAATTTCCAGTCATGTGACAATGACATTTTTGAGCAGCTGGAACTCCAGGATCTCCCAATCCTCAAAGTAGACACTTATGTCTTTCCTGCCCAAGGGCGGAGACGTTACCCTTGCAATGTGGGCTCGTTTAAACTTTTGACAGCCGAGAACTCCCGTCCTCTGTATATGTCGCGGGACATCGGTTACAAGTTTGAAGGGTGATAGCTACACCGCAACAGTCTAGAAATTGCTGGCGTTTTGGTCACCCAGCGAAATATTGCAGATGTATAGCCGAATGCCCAGTCTGTGGTGCCGACGGCCATTCTAATACATCTTGCAGTCAACCTCCATCTTGCCTTAATTGTAATGAAGCTCACCCTTCGTACTCCCGCCGTTGCCAGGTCTACTTAAATGAACGTGAAATCCGTTGCCTCAAAGAGGCAGAAGGTCTCCCTTATGCTATGGCAGTTACTCATCTCCGCCTCCAAGGGAGACTACCCCGTGTTTCTTATTCTCGTGTTTCAAAACATCCCCCCACTTCTGAGATCCCATCTTCTGCAGCCTCCTCTGTTGTTACCCCTCCCATAGCCACTCCGGCATCTAATCCTTTTGCTGTCCTTGGCTCTGACGTCCCGACTACAACTCAGTCTGTTCTCACATCTTCGCGTCCTTCCTCACAAGCCCCAGTATCGACAAGACCTCGTACGACACCTAATACCAATCGCCCCTTTACTTCTCAGAAGTCCAAAAAATCCACATTGCTCAAATCTTCTTTGCCCCTTCCTTCCCTTCTTCCACCTCCACACTTTACCTTTCCAGTCTCTGTGCCTAGTTTCTTCCCTCTCTCTGGCTCTATTACAAGTGTGGAGATTCACCCTCCTCCTCGTACATGCCTTCCACCCCCCGTCTCCTCCCAAGTTTTCTCCCTCTTCTGCCACCCTCCCAGGTTTCTGCCTCTTCTGTCCCCCCCCCACACTTCATCTCCAGTCCCTTACACTCTTCGTCCCCCTCTACTTGGTACAGTCCATTACTGTCCCAATCTTTACTCACCCTCCCCCTGCTATCTCCAACATGGTCTCCCATACATATTTGAATTCAGAAACACTTGAAGCCATTTCAGAATATATTGCAGAGACTAAACCTTCAATGGACACTGATTCACTTCCTGTTCCTTCTCTTCCCTCTCCTCCATCTTCACAACCCCATTCTTCGCAACGCTCCGTTCCTTCGCTGCTTGAATGTCTTCCAATGCCACCACACATAGACTTTTCTAACCCCTCTAGTCCGTAGGTGCCTTTCCCTACGGATTCCTGGTATTTTCTTCATCGCCAATCATGGCCTATTTACAATGGAATATCCGCGGCCTCAGGGGTAATCGGGGTGAGCTTCAGATGTTGCTTTCCAGATTTTCCCCTGTTGGTACTTGCCTACAAGAACCAAAATTACACTCAGCTGTTTTCCAACCTATCTCAGGCTATAATTTATTGTATTCTTCGGATCCTTTCTCAGATGGGACCTTTAATGAAAGTGCCCTTCTTCTACGCAATGATATTCCGTACTGTCAACTATTTGTCCATACCTCGCTGCATTACACTGCAGCCCATATCCACTTGAATAAGTGGTTTACAATATGTTCTTTATATCTCTCTCCTTCTCGAGCATTTTCTATCCCAGACTTTGCCTTTCTTGTTTCATCCTTACCACCACCACTTCTGTTACTTGGTGATTTTAACGCCCACCATTTCCTCTGGGGGGGTCTTATTGTGACTCACGTGGCATCCAGTTCGAGGCTTTTCTCGCCTCTCACCCCCTCCATGTTTTAAATATGGGTACTCCCACCCATTTTGATCCTCGTACTCATACTCTCTCGTGCATCGATCTATCGGTCTCCTCTTCCTCCACTACACTAGACTTCACCTGGTCTGTTCTACCGGACTTACATGACAGCGATCATTTTCCAATCATTTTTACTTCTCCTTCATATTCACCACCTTTCCGTAGCCCTTGCTGGCAATTTGATCGGGCAAATTGGGACCCTTACTCGCAGCTCACTGCTTTTAGTGAGGTTCCTTCTTCATCCTCCATTGATGAGCTCCTACACCTCTTCTCGACGTCAGTTTATACCACAGCTTCTCATTCTATACGCCAAACCTCAGGCAAGCATTCTCGGAAGTGCGTGCCTTGGTGGTCTCCTGCTTGTGCTCGTGCAGTACGTTTGAAACTCGCCACATGGGGCAGGTACCGATACAATAGGACCAATGAGAGACTTCTTGATTTTAAGCAGAAGCACGCGGTCGCTTGCTGTGTCATCCGTGATGACACAGCACTTGCTGGCGAGACTATGTTTCCACCATCACCTCTGCTTCCTCTATGAGTGCAGTCTGGAAAAAAGTGAGGAAATTGAGTGGTAAATATTCTCCTGACCCGGCTCCTGTTCTACGGGTCGCCGGTATTGATGTAGCAAACCCTCTTGACGTTGCCATTGAAATTGGTACTCATCTGGTCCGTATTTCCCGGGGGCTCCATCTATGCCCCTTGTTTCTTTCCTCAAAGTCTGCCAGAGAGTTAGTACCCTTGGACTTTTCTTCTTCCTCAGAGAAGAACAGTATAATGTGCCTTTTACATTCAGGAACTGGGGGCAA
>NC_069414.1:48539350-48549350 GCF_026875155.1 Cherax quadricarinatus
AAAAGGGGAGGGCCCCATAAGCAGAACCTTCATTTTGGTGTTGTACATTTCGTTGGCTTCAAATTAAGCCATTGTTCCACCTACTGGTGGCAGTTGCCAGCGGGTGAAACAGTGATTCAGTTGAAAGCCAACAATAACGTGTAACACCGAAGAGAGACGCTGTATATGGAGTGCCCTCCTGTACTTGATTCACTTTTCGTGATTGAGAGTAGATAAGAAAAATATGCCAGATCTGTAGGTAATACTACCACTGAAAAATATACACACACATCTAGTTCAACACACGTTATCACACTGGTAAATATATTATAAAACTATAAAACTGTAATGATGTAACAAATATTGGTAAATTCAGCAGATTCAATTTTTGAGACAGTTTATGCATGCTACATAATAAAATATTGCATAATACTGCTTCTTTATAATGTAACTAGCCTCTAGATGCTCTTCATAAATATTTATAACTAAACTTATTATGTGAACTATGCGTAATGAATTTGTGCCAGTGCTTCATCAACGTGAAAATCAAAGTTTTTTAATGATGCTGCAAATCCCAAGATATAAAAACATTTCTAAATTTTAAATTGTTACGAAGTTCACAGATAATCTGTGCTGAGGAGGGAGAAATTTAAATGACTTATAGGACTGTCCTGGAAACTTTTAACCCCTTGAGGGTCCAGACCCCAAATTTAAAACTTGTCTTTAGGGTCCAAGAATTAAAAAAAAAAAAAAAAATTTTATTTTTTCTTATGAAATAGTAGAGAATCTTCTGAAGGTATTAAAACAAAAAGTACAAAATTTGATAGAAAATTGATGAAATTACACTCGCGAATTTCGCTGCGTCAGCAATGTTTGCGCATTAGCGCAATCGGCCAATTACATTATTATAATCCAGTTGACCAAATTCTTAGTTACTGCGCTAGTGTTACTTCTATTATATCGATTGAGCACAAGAAATCACCCAATAAACTATTTCAACTATCCAATAAAGTGACTGGAAATTGGTAATTTTGCCAATTTCACACAAAGTTCAAAATAAACAATGCAGGCATTCCTGGCACTAAAATAACATTTCGTCTCTTGATTAGTTATGTTTCCAGGCTTTACAAATTAATTCCACTTAAGATTTTTTATTCACATAATGAATTTTTATTCATACCATAAAATAGAAGATATACTGCTATGTAATATTGTAATAACTGTATAAATATTATCAGCGCATTCGTGTATGCACATTAGACCCACCAACTGATGTGTATTGGACGTATGATGTGATTTGTTTACCCTTGAACGTTTGAGCTAAGTTTCAAGCCATTTTCAGTACTAAAACCAGTCAAAACCATGTCTTTTTCTGTAATATATATCTTTAATTCTATCAAATGAGACCAACAAACCGCAAATACAACTGTAAAAAACATAAGAAAATACACAGCAAAGTTGATGTTTTAATCCAAAAACACGGCTGCAGTTTTTTTTCTCATTATGCACCGTGTGCTACAGGCTTTGTTTTATATGGTGCACACTTACCACATAGATGCATTCACTCATATCTTGGCCCAAATTTACCGCTCACAGCTTATCTGAGTGAGCTGAGCTCATGGTGTAGAACTATGGCTTGGACCCTGGCTTCAAAGCCATAGAACTACGGGATGGACCCTCAAAGGGTTAAAGTTGTGACTTGAGAAAAGATATTTGGGTTCCTCAAGACTCATTATCAAGTTTTCTCATGTTCAGTTGTGGTATTGTGACTCATAATTTTAATGCACGACTATACATTGGTGCTTTTTGAAGTTATCAGGCACCACGACACATCAAAATATATTGTGATTCTTTCTGTGTCATCATGAGTACGCATATATAAACCTTTCCTCCTGCAGAATCAGACAACTGTTATTTTAAATTTCAACTGTTCTTTGATGGAGATGGCTTGGGAATGCAATTCTCCAATTAATGAGGTTGTATTATATGAGGCTTTCAACTCATGCAGATCATGCAGTACAAGAAATAGAGAAGGCTCAATCCTCCATCTGATAACAGCAAGCTGGTCTCTGATCTATCAGACTGTTGGGGAGACTTCAATTGAAGATTAACTATCTTAGATCAGTTTGCTCTATAACACTTCTAACCAAGCAAATTATGAAAAAATATGGCATTTTATTTTCAAAACTATAAAAAACTCATTTTGCCAGCAAGCTGAATAGTTGCAGTCTTTATAACTCCTAATGTCAGGCAACTGATAGTCTATATAATTTCCGCTTATTTAATCGGAGAGAATACATGCATATAAAAAGCAATGAAATTTATAAGAAATACATTGTATATATATGTATGTATGCACATATTATTGTATGATACGTGTATATGTACTGTATTTTCCATCATATGAGGCACACTTTTTTTCCTCAAAATAAGTCTGGGAAAATCAGCCTGGACCCTATTTACTCCAGGTCAGAAATAAGGATCGGGTTTTGGTTACTCTTTCCCAGATTATTAACTATTATAAATTATAATTTACATATTACTGGCACATAATAAGCAAATCAGTTTCAGCAGATGTAAATAATCATAGTCATCTGTAAGCAACTGATAGCCTTGGAAATAAATGGTATAAAATACCGACACAATGGAAATATAAACGTTTCGCCCACTGTGTGGGCAAAACGTTGTCAATAAAGGATCACATTATACTGCATATGTGTTTATAATTCAACTGATAGCCTTGTTTGTGTAGGTCAGTGAGAATGAAACAGATGATAGGCTGCAGTTTCTTCAGCTCTGCTGTGAGCATAAACACCCAGCCACTGGCTCACTATCTGATTGAAGCAAGCACTGCATTTTTTGTTTTCCAGAGTACACTTATCAAAATTGGGATGTGCTTTGTATGCTCATGCACCTATGCTGGAAAATACCATGTATGTGCAGGCATACCTCATTAATACGGTGCTCACTTAGAGCACTTCACTAATATGGGACCTTTTAGTTATATTCATGTTAATTATTTTCAGCACTTGCCTTGCTCTTGAGATGGTTTTCAGTAATTTTCAATTTTTTTATTATTTTTATTTTTGTATCTGTTTTTAGGCTTAGTGCTATTCACACTTAAAATGATAATGTAAACATGTTTTTAGGCTTTTATATGCACTGACAAGTGAAAAAAAAAAAGGCTGTGATTCGGTTTGCGGCGGTGGTCTGGAGGCCTAACCCACCATATTAGCGAGGTATGCCTGTGTGTATTTGTGTGTGCACGTGCATGTGCGTGTGTGCGTGTGCGTGTGCGTGTGCGTGTGCGTGTGTGTGTGTGTGTGTGTGTGTGTGTGTGTGTGTGTGTGTGTGTGTGTGTGTGTGTGTGTGTTAGTTATTATATAAATTGGCATTATAGTAAAGCTCTCTGCTAGCAAAGAGACACTAAGAATAATAGATAGCAGTGTAGAGTTGCAGGAGTGCGCAGGCTGTGTTTCTCACTTACGCCCCCCACCTCGCACTATTGGTCACACATTTACAGCAGTATATAGCTTATGGCAAGGGTTCAATTCCTCGCAAGTTTGATGTAAAGTGCACTTTGATCACAGGTGAATTATAATATTAGAGAAGATTAAATATTTGAAGGTACAGTTTAAGAAGAGTTCTGTTTCACTGGTAGATACTGTAGTCGGAGTACAGGTTTCCCTCGTTTTATATGGGGGGTCCCTATTATGTGATGTCCCATTTCTATATATAATTCTCTATGGGAGACATACATTCACTATATGTGATTGGTATAATTCACAATGCATACTGGAGATTCTTATTTTATTAAATGTTAATGACCTAATTTAGTATGGCTGTCATGAGGCTGGAACACACCTACAACATAAAGCCAGGGACACCTGCACTGTATGAGAAACTGGGTAAATAGAATGTTGCAGAGCGGTAGGTAAACTATGAAGCAGACTGTACACTAAAACACGTGATTGTGCAACACATTAAATACAAATAATATACAGAAAACAAAATGCAACTGAAAAATTACATTCCGAAGGTTAATAAATATTTCAATAAATACATTTTTAAGTAAAATATGAATGTTGTTTAAAATTGAGACAAACTAGTGCCAAGAAAGACAGGATAGAGAACAGAAATATTTTTCTGTTGCTGATATAACATATCATAGATTTATAGCTTAACAAATGTATTTTTTTAGTGAATGAATTGTAAATCTATACAAAATGACTGCATGAAATACACTCATTAATAGAGCTTTATTTACAATAACAATAGTAAAATGACCTGAAAAATTGAAAGCCTGGGGTTCAGTCGACTACCATTGGTAAGTAAAAAATGTTGAATCTAATACTGTCATTCTAAAATACTCTGGTAAGCTAACTACACTGATGACTAATGGAAGATTTTTCTCTAAAATGGCTTATTCAGATACATTTATGGTAATTTTGTGGTCCCCAAACCATCCAGGCAATATTGAAAACAATGTAGAGTAAACCTTCAGTGAGGCTGGAAACAAACCTCATTATGTAGCAAAAGTAATGAATTATGTTATTTGTGCTACAGTTTGTAAGACTAATTGCTTAATATTCTAGAATTATATAAGGACTGAAGGATCTTTATGCCATCGAGTCATAGGATTGTTTTATATCATTACCAGAATTTGGCTAACAAGTAATCATATTTTATCTTAAAACTATCAACTTGTTCAACATCAAACTCGTATTAAGCCTATCAAGAAAATGGTTGAAGGGCCTACTGCCGACGAAGACACAGCTGAACAAGGATTTATTGAGACAACGTTTTCCACTAAGGAGAGCTTTTCTTCAAGTCATACAAGGGTGTACATCCAACCTATATGTGTGCTTAGCTTTGATTATTTTGCTACTGTTGAATGTGAGGTTATGCTTAAACACCTTACCTTCCAGCAGTATTTTTTGCATCTTGACTATTTACCAATCCATAGCCTGTGTCCAGTTTGAAGTCGTCTGTAAGCGTTAGGATTAGTCTGCCAGAAATGCTCAGACATGCTAGTGGCTTTCTTTGTACTTAACAGCATTTTATAACATGTAAATCACACATTCTCCATGGAATAGTGAAACAGAATTCTTTCTCTGTAAGCCATGCATGTCGTAAGAGGGGACTAAAATGCTGGTGAGCGAGGGGCTAGTAACCCCTTTTCCTGTATAAATTACTAAATTAAACCCTTTCAGGGTCCAAGGCCAAAATCTGAAGTGGTGCCCCAGTGTCCAAGAATTTAAAAAAAAAAAAAAGTTATTTTTCCTTATGAAATGGTAGAGAATCTTTTTGTGAATGTAATAAAACAAAAAGTACGAAATTGGATGGAAAATTGACGAAATTATGCTCTCGTGAATTTTGATGTCAGCGATATTTACGAATCGGCGATTTTGCCGACTTTGACTCCCATTTTAGGCCAATTACATTATTCCAGTCGACCAAATTCTTAGCTACTGCACTAGTATTACTTCTATTCTATCGATTGAGCACAAGAAATCGCCAAGTCAACTGTTTCAACTACAAAATAAAGTGACCGGAAATTGGTAATTTGGCCAATTTAACACCAAGTTCAAAATATTCCAATTTCAAAATAGGGTCCAGAATAAACAATTTAGGTATTCCTGACACTAAACTAACATTTCCTCTGTTCATTAGTTATGTTTTGAGGCTTTACAAATAAATTCCATTTTGATTTTTTATTCACATAATGAATTTTTATTCACACCAAAAAATAGAAGATTTACTGTTATGCAATACTGTAATAATTGTATAAATATCATCATCACATTTGTGAATGTATATTAGACCCACCAGCTGGTGTGTATTAGACGTGTGAGGTCGTTTGTCTACTCTTGAACATCGGCAAAAATTTAACATTTCCGCCACTTTGAGCTCAGTTTCAAGCCATTTCCAGTGCTAAAACCAATCAAAATTATCTCTATTTCTGTAATATGTCTTCCATTCTATCAAATGAGACCAAGAAATCACAAATACAACTATAAAAAACATACGAAAAAACACTGCAAAGTCGCTGTTTTAATCGAAAATCACGGTCTCAGTTTTTTTCTCTCATTATACACAGTGTGCTGCAGGATTTGTTTTATGTGGTGCACACATACCACATAGATGTATTCTTTCATATCTAGGCCCAAATTTACCACTCACAGTTTATCAAAGTGAGCTGAGCTCATGACGTAGATCTACGGTTTGGACCCTGAACGTAAAGCTGTAGATCTACGGGACGGACCCTGAAAGGGTTAAAAAGAAAAACTTTCATTTTTCTTTTTAGGTCACCCTGCCTTGGTGGGATATGGCTGGTTTGTTAAAAAAAAAAAAAAAAAAAAAAAACATTGTATACTATTCAAAGAAATAAAAACTTGAATCTGAATAAACCTCTGTATGACTTGAAAAAAGTTTCCTTACATTGCAATGTCCCAATAAATATTTGTTCTGTTGCATGTCCCTTTATCTTCCTTTCAAGAGAATGTAAATTACAATGAAGGTGGGAATATTGTAAGAGTATTACCATTAAGCAGTGTTAATGTTAAAAAGAGTATTTATCAGCCTATAAGAGAGCTAATACAGTAAATAACATATCTTCTATTAGAGTGAAAACTTTATGCGCTGTACAGAATATATACTGACAAAAATGGATGGATTTAGGAGACATGAGAATATTTTCTTACCACACTTAAGCCTTACGTACTTTTTATAAAAACATTTGAATTTTGTCTTTACATCCACAGTTGTAAAGTTTTTTATACGAACAGGATTTTATTTGCTTACAGCTCCATTCCAGTTTCTACACAATATATTGTACCATCAAAATTATATTAATTATATAGGTTACTACCATCAAAAATGGGACACATCAAACACCTATAAATGCTCAAAATAATAGAGAATAGAAATTAAATTGGGGCAAGATCCTAAGGCTTAAATATCAATGTTGAGTCTTGGTTACATGGATCGCATCATTGTTTTCAGAAGGTAATGAAGCTATGGTGACTGCTCATCACACAACAGCATGATGTACTGCAACATTATAGGCAGCTCATGATACAAAGGCAAGTTTGTCTTGACTTAATAACATATACATTTGCTTTGTTGCGGGTAGTAAGTGAACCTGACATCTTAACTTTTAAAACTGTCATAAAACATTTTTTCAACATTATAAAACAATAAAACCTAAAAAAAAATATATATATATATTTTTCAGAAGCATTTTAATTTTTTATTACTTTTTTTGTGCACAGATTTAACACATTTCTTTCAAGTTCAGAGAGTGAATTTGACCTTATTGCCCGCAGTGCTTTAGTTATGAAGAGGAATTGAAATAATCTTGTGGGGATATGGAATTAGAGCAGAGGAGCTTACCTATAAAATATTGCACACTAACAACAACAATTTAAGTGGTATGGTTTGAAAATATATCTCTGAGTAGTCTCAAGGCCCTTTACTTAAAGGGCTACACAAAAGCTTATGAAATTTTAGCATGTTCACAGACTAAGAGTTTCCTTAGTACCAATGCACATACTGAATTAACTAATAGGTATTTGAATATGCAATTTTTTAATGCATTATTAAGACTAGCTCCAAATAATATTTGCAGCTTGGCACACCTCATATGATGACTGACCTTTTTAAGCTGTGAAAGAAGACACATTAGAAAATCTATTTTGTAAATTAGATTAGGAAAAATGCTACTACTACTACTAGTACCCTTTCATCAAGTTATCGACACTCATGATATACTGCTAAATATATTTGATTATTCATTACCTGTACAGTACATTACAGATATAACAAAAATGTAAACCACTCTTCAAGTGAGAAAAATGATCTAATTAAGAAATAATTTTTTAAATTTATTTACAAATGTTTTATAAAAAACAATATTTCAGTGTGATATGTTTAAATTTTTCATGTAAATAAAAATAATTCCAGTAGTGTACTTTATACAGTACAGCATCTTCAGTCTAGCACTTAGGCAGGAAGTAGTGAGGGGGGGTATCAGTTATATTGGTACCTGTATTTTGATACATTACATAGACCAGATGCCCCTCAAAAACGTTATCCACACTGGCACCAGCATTTTGCAATATTACATAAACAGTTGTGTAAAGAGCAATTGATTCATGTAATGAACTGAAACACTGCTAGCATTACCATGACTACCCTTACCATGAAGAAACAGTGCTAGCACTACCATGACTACTGTTACCATGGAGAAACAGTGCTAGCATTACCATGACTACTGTTACCATGGAGAAACACTGCTAGCATTATCATGCCTACTCTTACCATGAAGAAACACTGTCAGCATTACCATGCCTAACCTTACCATGAAGAAACTGCCAGCATTACCATGCCTACCCTAACCATGATGAAACACTGCCAGCATTACCATGCCTACCCTAACCATTAGGGAAGATGCAGGTGCAGACCAAGCTTTTATTATAACATTTCACTCTGTGTTAAGCTCAAGACCTTTCACTTTTATTCCTAATTAGTCGGCAGTATACCTTCGTATCCAGCTTGCCCTTGTGCCCCTGAACTCTGAATCATGATCACTGGCAAAGCATGGAGACAGATTGGAGACATACCATGTAAAATAAAAAAAAAGATCAACCTCACACCACACTTCTGGCATTATTTTTCAGCTGATGGAAAGCTTTCTTTACAGTTCGCAAAAAAATTCCAGGCATTTTTAGCATATACTCTACTCATATTACAGTGTAAATTAAAAACTGTATTTATGTGATTTAAGAAAGCATTGTTGTCTAGAGTGGTAAACTTTTTGCATTTCAAGATAATCTTTGCATGTAACCAAAAAATAAATCGGTGTCTTGTCCGTTAACTACATACTAGAAAAAACAGACGAAACATTTGACAGAATGTTTTGCATAATGATTAATATAAATTATTTTAAAGATTATACTTCAAGTTGGAAGATTAAAGAAATATGCCTTGTCATTATACACAATAAAAAGATTAATTTATTCTAAGTTCTTTATATAAAAATCTGAAAGATAGTACAGTGGAACCTCTACTTGTGAGTTTAATCCGTTCCATGACCTTGCTCGCAACTGGATTTGCTCGTTTGCAGAGTCAATTTTCCTCATTTAAATAACTGAAATGCAATTAATCTGTTCCAGTGGAATTCTGTACTTCAATAATTTCGCTAATATCAACTCTAGGGCTTATTTATCTATCTCAGTTCATCTAATATGACATAATAAACAATATAAATAACATAGAAACCTGATATATACTCTAAAATGAATAAAATATGTCGTTCATGTAGTGGTATGGGCAGTGTCGGCGGTGGACGAGAGTGTCTGGAGACCGGGCAAAATACTTTATGAATAATTTCGCAAATATCATCTGTACGGCTTATTTATCTATCACAGTTTATCTAATATGACATAACAAACAATATAAATAACATAGAAACATGACATATACTCTAGAATGAATAAAATATGTCATTTGTGTAGTGGTATGGGCGGTGTCGGTGGTGGACGAGAGTTTGTCTGGAGACCAGGCAAAATATGTACTTCATGAATCATTTCTCTAATATCATCTATACAGCTTATTTATATATCACATTATTATTATTATTATTATAATCAAAAAGAAGCGCTAAGCCACAAGGGCTGTTTTATATATCACAGTTCATCTAATATGACATAACAAACAATATAAATAACATAGAAACATGATATATACTCTCGAATGAATAAAATACGTCATTATGTAACAGGTGGAGGCGGCCACAACCGCTCCCTCTTAGTTGTGGTAAACACTGCCATCTAGTGATGACCTTTTGATTATTATATATGTATTACTATTATACATATATTATTATTATGATTATTATTGTATTATATTATACTATTATTATTATACGTATTATTATTATGCATATTATTATTATACATATTATTAGTATATAAATAATTTTTAATTTTTATTCACACAAAAAAATTTAAGATTTACT
>NC_069414.1:48554350-48716850 GCF_026875155.1 Cherax quadricarinatus
AGTTCCCTAAATTAATAATGATAATAATAATGATGATAATAATATTATTATAATAATAATATAATAATAATAATAATATTATAATAATAACAACAATAGAGCTTCAGTTCCCTAAATTAATAATAATACAGTGGACTCTCGGCTAACAAACGCATCGCATAACGTTAAATCCACCTAATGAAGTGTTTGAGCGTAAAAATTTTGGCCCACCTAACGATAAAACACTCGCCCAACGTGATTCGTCTCGAACCTGTCCATCCAGCCTAAGCACCTCAGCTGCCCTGCTGTCATTGTTTACAAGCCACGGTGGCCGGTTTCATGCATACATTCGATACATTTTGTATTATTCCATTGTTTATAGTGCTTCTAACTGCTAAATAAGCCACCATGGGCCCAAAGAAAGCTTTTAGTGCCAACCCTGTGGTAAAAAGGGTGAGAAATACTATCAAAATACTATCGTACCACGGTCAGCTGCTGCTGCACCACAGTCAAGTGTTGCTGCACCACCGTCAGTTGTATTACTCGAAGATGTGGAGAGACTGTTGTTGGTGTGGCTTAACGAGAAACAATTAACCCCAGAGGGTTAGCCACCCAGGATAACCCAAGAAAGTCAGTGAGTCATCAAGGACTGTCTTAACTTATTTCCATTGGGGTCCTTAATCTTGTCCCCCAGGATGCGACCCACACCAGTCGACTAACACTCAGGTGAACAGAAAAAAATGCCTGGAACTAGTGCTCATATTGGTGAATTTAAAGCCAGCAAAGGTTGGTTTGAGAGATTTAAGAACCGTAGTGGCATACACAGTGTGATAAGGCATGGTGAAGCTGAAAAATTTCAACCCCAACAAGTGTTCAATTGTGACGAAACAGGCCTGTTCTGGAAGAAAATGCCAAACAGGACCTACATTACTCAGGAGGAAAAGGCACTCCCAGGACACAAGCCTATGAAAGACAGGCTCACTTTCTTGTTTTGTTGTAATGCTAGTGGAGATTGTAAAGTGAAGCCTTTACTCAGGTATCACTCTGAAAATCCCAGAGTGTTCAAGAAAAACAGTGTCTCATTACTCATCAATACTCTTCAATAAGTTAAGTGTCATTTTAACATTTATTTATATAGTTATTGTGCATGTCTCATTGTTTTCTTTTAAGGAAATGTATATTTCATGAAAAAAAAAATGATTTTTGAATACTTTTGGCTGTCTGGAATGGATTAATTGGATTTCCATTATTTCTTGAGTGGAAAATTAATTTGGCTAACGATAATTTTGTCTAATGATGAGCTCTCAGGAACGGATTAATATCGTTAGCCGAGGGTCCATTGTAATAATTGTTATTATAATAATAATAATGATAGAGCTTCAGTTCCCTAAATTAATAATAATAATACACAATACATACGTAATAATAATTCAGAATGCTGCCGCTAGTTGGCACAGCCGATGCCAAAACATCTGGTACATAATACACGTTTACATCACTGTGGGAGCAGTTTTCTGGTGCTTGCTTGCATTTTTTTATAGTCATTTGGCCAAATTTCTTTTTTCTAAGCATGGGTCCTAAGATAATAAGTGCAAAGGACAGTGCTGAGAAGAAAAAGAGGATGGTTTCCATGGACTTAGCCAGGCAATACCAGCTTAGTACATCTACGATATGTAGATACTAAAGCTGTATCAGTTAAGTTCAGCGATTAAACAAAATGTTGTTGGAGGTTTACAGACCCATTGACATCATACGCCTTACCCTCAACCTCCCCCACCATCTCTGCTCCAAGTGTGTTAGTACATATACACTTTAAAGTTTAATATTTCTTTACATTCTGTAGTGTATTATGATGTATTATGTATTTATATATGATATTTCTGCAGTTAGCCTCACAAATACTCCATTTTCTCTTACAATAAGAGCATGGGAAGATATTATATTCAAAGTTGGACAGGAAATTGCAGACGCTTCCGCCACTGCCTCTGCCACCATAATATGGCCTATTTTATTCATTCTAGAGTATATATCATGTTTGGGTTAATTATAGTGTTTATTATGTCATATTAGATGAATTGTGATAAATAAATAAGCTATACAGTTGATATTAACATCATATTCAAGTATTTTGTCTCGTCTCCAGAGTGCAGGAACAGATATATGGCTTTTCAGCTAATTTAAATGAGGAAAATTGATTTGATATACGAGTTAATTGAGTTACAAGGTAGTTCACAAAACGGATTAAACTCGTAAGTCAAGGTTCTGCTGTATATGGTAAACAAGTAAATAAATAACTAGTCACTGAATAAGTAAATAAACAATTACTGTAACTAAATACCAGTATTGAAAAGTAAATAAATTAATACAAGTTTATCCAATCAATAAATGCACAGTATTGTACTGTACAGAATGTGCATCGCTTTAGCACCATCGTAAAGTTGAAATATTATAAGTTGAACCACCATAAAGCAAGAAATTTTTTTTATAATGTTTACATTAGTGTTTTCGAGCACACATCACCTCACAACCTCGTCCAGCTGCCACTTGATAACTCTAAGCTCAACACTGATCATAAAGCCTTGCAATACAACCCCTCCCCTCCCTCCCTTCCCTCCCCTCCCTCCCTCCCTCCCTCCCTCCCTCCCTCCCTCCCTCCCCTCCCCTCCCCTCCCCTCCCTCCCTCCCTCCCTCTCCCTCTCCCTCTCTCTCTCTCCCTCTCTATCCCTCCCTCTTCCTCTCTCTCTCCCCCCCCCTCTCTCTCTCTCTCCCTCTCTCTCTCTCCCTCTCTCCCTCTCTCTCTCCCTCTCTCTCTCCCTCTCCCTCCCTCTCTCTCCCTCCCTCTCTCTCCCTCCCTCTCTTTCTCTCTCTCTCTCTCTCTCTCTCTCTCTCTCTCTCTCTCTCTCTCAAAACCATTTACCCATCATATACCTAAATTCATTACCTGATCGGCTAGGCTGTGATTCATACATTGGACTATGTGTGGCCAGCAGTAACAGCCTGGTTAATCAGGCCCTGATCTACCACGAGGTCTGGTCATGGACCAGGCCACAGGAGCGTTGACCCCCAGAACACCCTTCAGGTATACTCCAGGTAGATCAAACCATCATCCTGGTCATATCTTCTAAAGCTCTGTAATTACATATATGACTTCGTGAGGGGAATACTCCAGCTCTTGGTCCCACTTTCTGAATAACACGAATGAATCTAATCATATCTACTTTTGAAATCTTACATGGAATTCGCTTCCAATGAGTACCATGTTTTAAATTTAGAGCAAAACATTGTCTCCATAAAAGCTTGTTCTGCAGTGTGTCTTCATTATCACGCCTACAAATTCTTAGACATTTTTCTTTCCATGTAACTGTAAATTCCTTCATGCAACATGATGGTTATACACACAAATTTTGCCACACACCACACTTGTTTGTGTGAGGGGCTACACACATGTTCTCACTAAATAGCTCTGTACTCTGCCATCAACTTCTCACTGACTGAATATACTCTACCATCAACTTCTCATTGATTGAATATACTCTACCATCAACTTCCACTGACTGAATATACTCTACCATCAATTTCTCAATGATTAATTATACTCTACCATCAACTTCTCACTGACTGAATATACTCTACCATCAACTTTTCACTGACTGAATATACTCTACCATCAACTTCTCACAGTCTGAATATACTCTACCATCAACTTCTCACTGACTGAATATACTCTATCATCAACTTCTCACTGACTGAATATACTCTACCATCAACTTCTCACTAACTTACTTTATATTCTATCACCTTAACTCTCCTGGAAATTATCTTCAGTTTAAGATGCAAAGGCAATTTTTAAATGTTTAAATTATACAAATATAAATTTATAATAAAAATTCTATATAGGTTTGCCAAAGAAGATACAGTACATCCTGAAAAGGCAATTAATGAATAATTTAATAAATTCTTATAATTCTGTATATAAAAATTAATGTCTTAATTACTTTCAACAGACTCATAACACATTATGATTTTCTATGATACTCTTAATTATTTAACATTACAACAGTGTAAAAAAAAAAAAATTTTTAACATCTCAACATTTTTAAATCACTTTTAACAAAATTTATTTTCAAAGTATCACACATGAAGAACAAAAATTTCTTTCATTAAAGGTGACTACATTAAATGATACAACAGGTATTCCAGACTTTGGAAACTCTTGTAAACCGAGCATCCTTCATATCTTCATGAAGAGGGTAATAGTATGTAGATGTAGATGCTCTACATGTTCTTGTAGAATCTGCGTACAAAATCCTGGAGATTATATACAGTCCCGACGCTCCGCTTCGGGTCCATGCTGATGAAATCATCAAGATTGTGAACAGATTCTGGAGGTAGAAAAAGTTAATTTTTATAATCAATAATGATTATAATAATAATGCTCAATAATAGCCCACATAGAGACAAAAACACAGGAGGCTGATTGATCTGTATATTTCAACCACTTTCTGTGGTCCTCTTCAGCAGATTCCAGAAACAAGTCAAAATAAACAGATCAATCATCCTCCTGTGTTTCTGTATCCATGTGGGTTATTACTGAGCATTGATGAGTGTTCATTATACTAGTTTTCAGTATTAATAATAATTCAATACAAGTTCCCTACCCCCCTTTTCCAAGTAGATTACCATTAAGCTTTAATAGAAACTGTGTATCATGCCAAGACAAAATCATTCTCATTACTAATTTTACAAACTGTTATATTCTTAAATGTTCTGAACTACTTCACTATTGTAAATCCATTTAATCATTTGTAATTTGTAATACAGAGTAAGAATTATTATTAGTCTGCCCAAAATGCCTAGGCATGCTAGGCACTGAAAAAAATGTGGAACTTCAAAGAGGATGCCGAATACTTGTGGCTCTCCTGTACGTCTTAAATTCTGACTAAGTGGGAGAAGCCTCACCTGGAGTTGCAATTGGCGAGGTTGGTGGGGGAGGATGCATCCAGGTGCCGTCTTCACGTCTCATGTGCCGTCTGTCGCTGGCAAACTTTTGAAGGAACACAGATGCTGAAACTACTCGGAAGTATCTGAAAAGAAGAAGGAAAATCTTTAAACAGTCAAGATCTACTAATACTCTGAACAGTATTCAGTGCTACTGTAAAGTTTTCTAATTTCTTTAACACACTGGCCATCTCACACTGAGGTAGGGTGACCCAAAAAAGAAACTGACTCCATCACCGTCTTACCAGAGGTGCACCAATACTACAGTTCAAATGCCCCTACGATCTATAATATCCTCACCCCTCCTTCAGACTTCAAGCACTGCAAGTCCATCTCTCAGAAGCATCCATGATGCTTCTGGGAAGTGAGCAATAGGAAAAACAAAAAACTCATTGAAAATCTGAAAGGTTTATATTAACCCGTAAACGGTCCAAGCAGATCTACATTCACATGTGTAGTGCTCCAAAAGTAGATGTACGTTTTTTTACATATTTTTAACCCTTTGAGGGTCGACAGGCCCTCTCCGAAACTCGTTCTCAGGGTCGGCCAAATTTAAAAAAAAAAAATTATTTTCTCTTATGAAAAGATAGAGAATCTTTTCCCGATCATAAAGACACCAAAAGTTTGAAATTTGATAGAAAACTTACGGAATTATGCTCTCGCAAAGTTAGCGGTCTTGGCGATGTTTACGCATCGGCGATTTTGCCCACTTTGAGCCCCATTTTTGGCCAATTTCGCTGTACTAGTCGACAAAAAACATGAATATTTCGCTAGAACTCCATTTTTTCTATCGAATGGGTGCAAGAAACCACCCATTTATGAAATTCAACTATCCAGTACAGTGGTCAGAATTTAGCAATTTTGCCAATTTCACACAAATTTCAAAAGATGCCAATTTCCGAATAGGGTCCAGAATAAACAAGAAAGACATTCCTGGCACTAAAATGACATTTCCTCTAGTCATTAGTCACGTCTCAAGGTCCCTCTTATATTCTTTTGCTTTCCATTTTGAATTTTTATTCTCACAAAAAATATAAGATTTACTGTTATGCAGACTACTGCATTAGTGTAAAAAATGGTATAAATATTATTGGTGCACTTGTGAAAGAATATTAGACTCACCAGTTGACGTGTATTGCACGCTTGGCACGATTTGTTTACTTTTGAAGTTTGGTAAAAATCGAACATTTCTGCTACTTTGAGCTCAATTTCAAGGCACCTTTCATTGTAAAACCAGCCAAAATCATCTCAATTTCTGTAATATGTCTTCCATTCTATAAAATGAGACCAAGAAAACTAGAATACAATAATAAATACCATACGAAAATACACTGCAAAGTCGCTGATTTATTCCAAAAAAAATGGTCAGTTTTTTTTTCTCATTATGCACTGTGTGCTGCAGGATTTTTTTTAGACTGTGCACACTGACCACATAGACCCATTCTTTCATATGAAGGCCTACCAGCTTTCTCCCACTAGATTTGAGGCCGCTAGAATTTATGCGTACTAGTACGTCAAAAACCCCTACGCGTAAGACGTACTAGTACGACGAAAACCCTCAAAGGGTTAAATATAACAAAAAAAAAAGTAGATCAAAGTTTTTTTTACATGTCTTCAAATGTAAAAAAAAAAAAAAGAAGATCTACTTTTATTACATACTTTCAAATGTTGAAAAAACGTATATATACATTTGGACCGTTTACGGGTTAAGATGGAAAAGGAAACTTTCTTCAGATTATTAGTCCACGATAATCAAAAAAGGGAAAAGTTGGGTGGCTTATGTCTGTAGCAGTCCTTGGGGTCTTTCCCTAACATGTGATTCACAATCCTAGACTAACATCCAGGTAACTTTTTACTACCAGGTGAACAGGAGCAGCAGGTCTAAGGAGACTTGCCCATATAACTTGACTCATAAACAGAGATGCAATCAGATGTTATAATGCAAATCTAGATGTGGATAAAGATGCTTGAACAAACGCTTAGGACATTTTATTATGGAAATGTTTCAGCTCTGGGACATTATTCACAAGAGAAACAGTTTCTATAAGGCAAGATACATGTGAAGGTCAGATAAAGGCTGATGGCTGGCTGTGTCCTGAGGTGGGCAGGATACAGTATAATCAAGAAACATTAGACCACTGTGGCAGGTATGTTATAACTAACTACTTACTGAACTGCTGTATTTGTTAATACTATCAAGGATGCTCAGGTGTTTGTCTTTATGTACAACTTGTCAGTATCATATACTGGGTTACTACCCCTTAGTCTGGCATAATAAAATAAATGGCTATAATTATAACCTCAATTTTTCAAAGAGGTGGAGGGGTAAGCCAGGAAAAGGTCTCGGTCAGATAACCCAAAGCTTCAGCTGCGGGTCATCGTGTGACTAAGACCTGCGTCAGGAAACACTTGTCCCATTTCCTGACAAACCTGACCTAACCTAACTTTAGCTTCATTTGCTATGAGAGTACAGGTGCTCCTCGACTTGCGATGGACTTATGTTCCTATGAACTCATCGTAAGTTGAAAATATCATAAGTCGAATATGAATACATGATCAATAAATAGTAAATAAATACAGTAACTACTGTCATTGAACAAGTAAACAAATAATTATTTTAACTAAATACCAGTGTTGAAAAGTAAATACTGTACAGTAAAACTCCAGTTTTCGTCCAGTCTGAATATCGTACAATTCGGATTTCGACCACTTTTTTCGGCGAATTTTTACTCTGGGTTTCATATATCGACTCGGAAACTGTCTGCATCAGACACGTCTGCCTGCCTGGGACACTGCCACCTGACTCAATCTGCCTCTGTTAGTTGTCAAGTGAACAATACTCCACGTGTTCATCCATTGTTTCTGGTGCTTGTTTTTTGAGTGTGACTGCAAAATAAGCCACCATGGGGCCAAAGAAAGTTCAGAGTGCCAGCCTTTTGGTAAAGAAGGTGAGAAACATGATAGAATTCAAGAAAGAGCTTGTATCAAAATATGAAAGTGGTGTACATGTGGCTGAGCTCACCAGGATGTATGGGAAGTCCAAATCAACAAAATAAATTGCCACTCAAGTGCCTCCTGGCAATGGACAATGCTCCTGCTCATCCTCCTGACTTGGAAGACCAATTGTTGAAGGAGTTTAGTTTCATCACAGTGAAGTTCTTGCCCCCTAATACCACTCCTCTCATCCAGCTCATGGCCAAAGTAATGTTTCAGAGGTGCTTATAAGTGACCTCAGACACTGAACTGACCTTAAGAGAGTTCTGGAGGAATCACTTCAATATCCTCAATTGCATAAGCCTTATAGAGGAGGCTTGGCAGGAAGTGACTTCCAGGATGATTAACTCTGCTTGGAGACAATTGTGGCCAGAATGTGTCCAAGAGAAGGATTTTGAAGGGTTTGAGGCTGACCCTGACAACCCTACACCTGTTGTGGAATCTATTGTATCTTTGGGGAAGTCCATGGGGCTGGATGTGAATGGCCAGGATATGGAAGAGTTGGTGAAGGACCATGGGGAAGAGCTAACCACTGAAGAACTGCAAGACCTTCAACTGGTACAGTAACAGATCACAGCTAAGGAAATTGTTTAAGAGGAGGAGGAAAAGAGAGGGGAGAATGTGCCTTCTTCAGTGATTAAAGACATGTGTGCAAAGTGGAGTGAGTTACAAAGTTTTGCGGAGAATTATCACTAACAAAACTGTTGCAAGCTGTATCTGCAACATGTTCAATGACAATGTCTTGTCCCATTTTAGGCAAATCTTAAAGACTCCAGAAACAGGCCTCCCTGGACAGATTTTTTTGTGACAGGGGTGCAGTGACACTCAAGCTGGTCCTAGTACCAGTAAAAGACAAAGAAGGAAGTAACCCGGGATAGGGTTTTGACACCTGAAGTCCTTATGGAGGGGGATTCCCCTTCCAAAAAATATCCTCTCCTCTCTCTCCCCTCCTTGCCTACTTCCATAAATGTTCATTTATCCATTAAAATTAGTGCTTTATATTTATCTCTCATTGTTTTCTGTATGTAAAATTATAGGTCTTCTCTATAAAATGTACTTTTTGTTAATATTTTTGGGTGTCTGGAATGGATTAATTGGATTTACATTATTTCTTATGGGAAATATTACTTAGGTTTTCGTCCATTTTGGATTTCAACCGACCTTCTGGAACGTGCATCACTACCGCACCATAAATTCCAAATATCGTAAGTCAATCCATTATAAAGCAAGGAGCATCTGTAGTGTGCGTATCTCACAATTAGCAGATGGAGAAACAAGCCTCCATCACTGTGCACAATGACTCTCACAGATTAAGCACTTCACAAAAAAAAAAAAAAAAAAAAAAAAAAAAAAAAAAAAACTGTACTATTATAAATGAAGTACAGTAATACAAAGACTGTTTTAATATCTTCAGCACATCATTAAAATTTGTCTTACCCTGAAACACACACCCTTCTGGGGATAAGTTTCAAGCTCTCCCTGGGGAAGTGGAACAGAATTCCTCCTCTGTAAGCCATGCATGTAGTAAGAGGTGACTAAAATGCAGGGTGCAAGGGGCTAGTAACCCCTTCTCCTGTATGAATTACTAAATTTAAAAAGAAAAACTTTGGGTTTTCTTTTTGGGACACCCTGCCTCAGTGGGATATGGCTGGTTTGTTAAAAAAAAAAAGAAGTTTCAAGCGTACCTATGGTGTTCTGGGCGAAGGATGTGATCTGTGCGGAGAGTCTCTGTAACATACTTGTGAAAGTACGTGGGGAACGGCAGATCAGAGTCCAGGTCAAACACCAAGCACCGGTCGTCGGGTTCATACATGAAGATCACATGGTAGTCCTGCAAGGTTACAAGAGCACGTAACTCACTGTTTTATCATAAATACATTGGTTGTTGATGTTATAAGCTTCATTTACAGCAGGGAACATCACCCAGGGGTAATGGACAATCAGAAGCATGACTAAACTATTATTCACGGTACCATTAGATAAGGTCAGACAGTATATAAAATTATCTTCATATCTATACTAGATGCATATTTCAGTGACATGACCTTACTCTTAAACAAGACAGTATTATTATGGGTCAAATAAGTACCCTAATCTGAATAATTACAAAAATATTAATACCGTAGTAATACAATATACTTAATATCAAGTGCTTTACTGAACCTATTTTATTTAAAATAATTAAATGTTAAAAAATTCTGCCTTCAGTTTTTAATGGGCATGTAATTTAAAAATATATAATTAAAAATCCATGCTGTGAATGCAACAGCAAAAGTGAAAAAAATAAGCATAATTTATACACCATTAACAGGCAGCAGCTAATGCCTCATCTGTACTAATAGAAAAATATTAACAAAAAATATTAGTACAGATATAATAGGTCCCCAGGTATTCTGCAACCCATGCATGTACTCAAGCTGGAACACACGCGCACACATCCTACACGCGCACTAGAAAAAGCATACATATGCACAAGCTGGGATACACGCACACACCTACATCCCATACAAACAAAACTAGAAAAAGCATACGTATGCACAAGCTGCTGGAACACGCATGTACACACACATCCCAAGCTGGAACAAACACACCAACATCCCACACGAACATACTCTGCACTTCGCACACATGCATATAAGCTTGATTCTTTATCCACACTCCAGTAAAATGGACTAATAAAAGGAATGTGAAGGTAGGATCCTAGTAGGGGCCAAGGTCAGTAAGATTCCTTGCTGACATAGCAGGGATAAAGCATATTAAGTTATATTCATTCCAAACCTTAAACCCATAGGGGTCATACAGTATCTTTAGGAATGGGAGGAAATTGGGTTTGATCTATACTCTATCCATACTGCACATCAAAAACACTTTTTAGGAAATGGCTGACAAGAACAAGGCCTGGTTATGGACTGGGCCATGGGGGTGTTGACCCCAGAACACCATCCAGGTATAGGTTTACAGGTAAGAAATTTTAGCACTCACTATAGATGCTTCATCTTTGCTACAAGGAAATACGAAAAATGCACAAAAAAATCACTCATAGCTGTTAAAATTTCTGCCAATAATTCTGGCCAGTTGATTGACCAGGCATCCTAAATTTGAAAGGAAATGTTACACGAATAAGAGCTATTAAGAAACACACAAAGGTAAAGTGTACACTGAAAGTGAGTAGTAGTTTGTAAAATTTAATGGTAATCTTGCATGTTATGTCATATCTCTCTCTCTCTCTCTCTCTCTCTCTCTCTCTCTCTCTCTCTCTCTCTCTCAATCTCTCTCTCTCTCAATCTCTCTCTCTCTCAATCTCTCTCTCTCTCAATCTCTCTCTCTCTCAATCTCTCTCTCTCTCAATCTCTCTCTCTCTCAATCTCTCTCTCTCTCAATCTCTCTCTCTCTCAATCTCTCTCTCTCTCTCTCTCTCTCTCTCTCTCTCTCAATCTCTCTCTCTCTCTCTCTCAATCTCTCTCTCTCTCAATCTCTCTCTCTCTCTCAATCTCTCTCTCTCTCAATCTCTCTCTCTCTCAATCTCTCTCTCACACACAAAAAAAAGCAACACTGCCAGAGTGCAAAACATTTACCATGTTTCCTCTTTGAAACTACATCAGGACCCCTGTATCCGCAGGCATACATTCCAAGGACCTGCCATGGATACCGAAACCGTGGATAGTAGCAAACCCTATATACAAGTCCTGTACATGCCTATTATAAAGTTTGATAAATTATGCACAATAAGTGAAGAATTATAAATTTTTCACTGATGGGTAGCACTTCACAGTTTCTCTTAGACTTTGAAGAACTGTTGGCTTTTCAACTTGTCCACTTTGGGGCCATTATTATGCAAAATTAAGAGGCATTTATGGGCCATGGTAAACCATGGATAGCTGAAACTGCAGATACTGAATCAGTGGATACAGGGGTTCTACTCTATAATCTTTCACCTTGTCTTACTAACATCATACAAGCCAAAAAATTTATTTTCACTGCCATTCATCATAGTTTTTTTGTTTTTTTATAATTTTTCCCATTTCCATATTTCTATTGTATCTCAAAGTATACACACAAAAGTAGTCTCATTCTCTGAATACATTCTCACTGTTTTACTGCTGCAAGCAAGCAGTAAATGGCTTGCTTGAGTGTGTCGTACAAGCATGCAAAATATTCCGGCAACTGTTTCTGCAACATGTCATTATTCTTTAACACTTAAATAATTAAAAGACACCGCATAAATTTATAGTTGTCTTATTCTAAGAAACATTAATAAATGCGCGACTCTGTAATCAATAAAAGTAACATGATCATATTAGAATCATGACTACTATAAAAAAGTATTACTGCCATAAATACAGTACAATATATCTAGACAAATATTTGCTAAACACTGCACACAGCCGTGACAGTTAGAAATAAATTTGCCATTTCGTTTTTTACAAGACTTGAATAAATATAATCGTCCTCTGGAGCAGTATATCCACACACCATAGACACTAGAACTTACACGAGGAAAATATAAGTAAAGGAATTATGAGCCAGAGTTTTGAAGCAAGTACATGCCATGCAGAAAAAAACTATGACAAGCACTCACACAAACACACACACAGCACGCGAGTGTACCTTTTCACTCGGCGCAACACATGTGAAGATGTTAGAATAATCCTGGAACAATGCAGTAGAAAAGGTTTTTACAAAGAAATCTAGAAATAAGGAGAAAATGTGATGGGATATTTTACATTCGTAAATAGAAATATAGGGTAAAAAAGTTGTAAACTGCTAGAGGGATCTCAAGAGTGAAAAGATTTGTGAATCCTAATTCAATATCTTCCTTTCCACTAGGGTGATGTTACCTTGCCTAAATTATATTTATACATATGGTATATGTATATATTTTTTGTTTTCAATGAAACAGCTTTTTTTATGGCAGGATGATAAGAACATATTCACTGGGCCAATGTTCCACTCTGATGACTTTGTAAAGATCTACGCAGAAAGAAACATTATTTCACTAATAGCCTGTTCTGCAAAGTGCATCTTTTCTTCACTATTTTCAGCATTACAACATTCGAATCCATGGCAGGATGAATTGAAAAGGCATTCAGGTATAATCAGAGTACTGTATCTTCCTACATATAAAGCACATGAGTGTATGAGACATTCAAGACAATGTTTCAAGGAGTTGCAATGTAACATTAGTAAACAACTGCTAAAATGTAACCCAAAGCTAACCCCTTGACCCTGACCTTGAGCATACAAGGTGCTGGCTGATTGTCCAAGACTTTTTGGGGGAAAATAAATGTGCTTTGCATGCCAGAAAATACAGTAAATCATTCATGCATTATATTTTTTTTTTCACTTATAAGCAGTGATTTCCATAATGTTACAATGAAAAATGAAAATCACATTTATTAGCAAGACTAACCCTATTTAAGAAGTAATTAACATTTAGTTAGTTTTCCAACTAACTAATTATCTGAATAATACAAGACAGGATATTCTGTACATTAAGAAATCAATGTTTTGACCTATTTCATATGTATTTTACATACAATTTTGAGGTTTCATAATATGTCCCTTACAAAACTAATACACGTACTGTATCTGTTTTACAATTACATTTTGCTATATACGGTGGGACTCCGGTTTTCGCACGCTCCAGTTATCAGACGTTTCAGTTTTCGGACCGTTTTTTATGCAAAATTTTGTTTCGGATATAGGACCTTAGATCTGGTAATTGCACGTATTATATGCGTCCACCCGCCCAGGGATGCCGCCACTACATGTCTTAGTCTGCCTCTGTCACTGGTCGAGTGAGCATTACTTTGCACATTCCAAAACATTTTGTAATACTCCCTTGTTTTTGGTGCTTGTTTATTAATTGTGACTGCAAAATAAGCCACCATGGACCCAAAGAAAGTTCCTAGTGCCAGCCAGCCCTTTGGTAAAGGGCTGAGAGAGGGGAGAATGTGCCTTCTTCAGTGATTCTACGATATGTACGATACTAAAACAGCAGAAGTCGATAAAGGCTATAGTGCCAGCCAGCGATAAAGTGTAGCATTAACAGTGTAGCAAGTAAGTTAAGTGATTAATTAAGCAATAGGAAAATGACGACATGACACTAACTCCTTCATTGTTGTTTGAGGTATATAGGGCCAATGACAACACTGCTGCCACCATCAACACTATATGTACGACTTATCCTGTCGGTGGCCCTTGTAAACACCCACCCACCCACCAAACCAAACCAACCAACCAACCAACCAACCAACCAACCAACCAACCAACCAACCAACCATCACCACCACTGTAATGACATATTTTATTCACTCTTGAGTATATATCATGTTTCTGTGTTATTAATATTGTTTAATATTTACCTGGAGTTTACCTGGAGAGAGTTTCGGGGGTCAACGCCCCCGCGGCCCGGTCTGTGACCAGGCCTCCTGGTGGATCAGTGCCTGATCAACCAGGCTGTTGCTGCTGGCTGCACGCAAACCAACGTACGAGCCACAGCCCGGCTGATCAGGAACTGAATTTAGGTGCTTGTCCAGTGCCAGCTTGAAGACTGTCAGGGGTCTGTTGGTAATCCCCCTTATGTGTGCTGGGAGGCAGATGAACAGTCTCGGCCCCTGACACTTATTGTATGGTCTCTTAACGTGCTAGTGACACCCCTGCTTTTCATTGGGGGGATGGTGCATCGTCTGCCAAGTCTTTTGCTTTCGTAGTGAGTGATTTTCGTGTGCAAGTTCGGTACTAGTCCCTCTAGGATTTTCCAGGTGTATATAATCATGTATCTCTCCCTCCTGCGCTCCAGGGAATACAGGTTTAGAAACCTCAAGCGCTCCCAGTAATTGAGGTGTTTTATCTCCGTTATGCGCGCCGTGAAAGTTCTCTGTACATTTTCTAGGTCGGCAATTTCACCTGCCTTGAAAGGTAGAGTTGATATTAGTGTCATATTGAAGTATTTTGTGAATATTTTTGGGTGTCTGGAACAGATTGATTGTATTTACATTATTTCTTATGGGAAATATTGATTCAGTATTCACACGTTTCGGTTTTAGAATGACCTTCTGGAACGGATTAAGTTCGAAAACCGGGGTTCCACTGTGTTACTATCCTGAAATCCCATAATGGATAATAAATTATTTATGGTGACTACAAAAGCAGGGCATTCAAGACTTTAATATGAAATGTATATTGTACATGTGTATAATTATTTGATCGTTATCTATTATCAGTTAGTGGCTCTGGGCATTATCTTTCCCATGGCCCAGTCTTAGATGAGGCCTCCTAGATTGGAAAGGAAATATTGCATGATTAAGACCTATTAAGATGTACAGAGAAAGTTAAAGTTACGTGTACCATGATGTAAGTAGAAGTTTGTAAGATTTACATGTCATCATACCTGTTCATGAGAAAATAAAGAAAAGTATCAGCACTCCTACTAGAGTGCATAAAATTTAAAGATTTCCATTTCACACTCATTTGGCTGATACCTGACATACCTTTGATGAGTTCTGAAGTTTTTCTACTCCCAGAGCACGGCCATGGGCCAGACAAGTATAGTGCTTTCCTGGTCAGCCACACTGTTGCTGCTGGTGGCCTGCTACCCCACATATCTATCACAACCTGGTTGATCTGGCACTTGGTGGAGGTGCTTGTCCAGTTTCCTCTTGAAGACTTTTACACTTGTCCCAGCAGTGTTTCTGATACTGCCTGGTAAGATGTTGAATAGTCTGGGGCCACTGATGTTGATACAGTGTTCCCTTATTGTGCCCACTGCACCTCTGCTTTTCATTGGGTTTATTTTGCACTTCCTCCCATCTCTCTCACTCCAGTATGTTATGGTAGTGTGAGGTGGATTTTTTACATGACGACTTACACATGCAGTGGAACCTCGGTATACGACCAGCTCCCTACTCGAACAAAGCTCAGCACCCGACCAAACAAATACGACCTGCCAGAACTTCACTGTAAACTATTTTGTGTTTCTTCGCATTTTTTGGTGTTTTTTTGTATTGTATGTATACATAAGTCACCATGGGGCCTTTTCTGTTAATTGCCCACCCAACCAGGCTTTTGCTGTTGGAGGCCATTGGCCCACATAGCCATCAGCCTGGATAATCTGGCACTTGTCAAAGGTGGTGATCCAGTATGCTCTTGAAAACTTGTGCTACACTTCTTCCAGCAATATTTCTGAGCATTGCTGGTAGCAGGTTGAATAGTCTTTGACCCCGGATATTGATATAATGTTCTCCAATAGTGCCCATGTGGACCCAGCTTTCACTGGGTGTATTTTACACTTCCTCCCATATCTTTCACTCCAGTACATTGTTAGTGTGTGGATTAAGGGCCAGACCCTTAATTAACCTTTTCAGGGTCCAGAGGCCAAATTTCAAAGTGTGCACCAGGGTCCAAGAATTTTCAAAATTTTTATTTTTATTTTTTCTTATGAAATGGTAGAGAATCTTTTTCTGAAGGTAATAAAACAAAAAGTATGAAATTTGATGGAAAATTGACGAAATTATGCTCTCATGAATTTTGATGTGTCAGCAATATTTACGAACTGGCGATTTTGCCGACTTTTACTCCCATTTTAGGCCAATTACATTATTCCAGTCTACCAAATTCTTAGCTATTTCACTAGTATTACTTCTATTCTATCGATTGAGCACAAGAAATCTCCAAGTCAACTGTTTCAGCTACAAAATAAAGTGATCGGAAATTGGTAATTTGGCCAATTTAACACAAAATTCAAAATATTCCAATTTCAAAAAAGGGTCCATTTCCTCTGCTCATTAGTTATGTTTTGAGGCTTTACAATGAATTCCATTTTGATTTTTTATTCACATAATGAATTTTTATTCAAACCAAAAAATAGAAGATTTACTACTATGCAATACTGTAATAATTGTATAAATATCATCACCACATTTGTGAATGTATATTAGACCCATCAGCTGGCGTGTATTAGACGTGTGAGGTCGTTTGTTTACTCTTGAACATCGGCAAAAATTTAACATTTCTGCTACTTTGAGCTCAGTTTCAAGCCATTTCCAGTGCTAAAACCAATCAAAATCATCTCTATTTCTGTAATATGTCTTCCATTCTATCAAATGAGACCAAGAAATCGCAAATACAACTATAAAAACATACGAAAAAACACTGCAAAGTCGCTGTTCTAATCGAAAATCACGGTCTCAGTTTTTTCTCTCATTATACACTGTGCTGCAGGGTTTGTTTTATGTGGTGCACACATACCACATAGCTGTATTCTCTCATATCTAGGCCCAAATCTACCACTCACAGCTTATCAGAGCTGAGCTCATGGCGTAGATCTATGGTTTGGATCCTGAGCGTAAAGCCGTAGATCTACGGCATGGACCCTGAAAGGGTTAAGTAACTTCCATGTATATATATTGTCAGGTAAAATACACAAATAACCTGTACATAGGAGAATGAAACTTATGACAGCATTTTGGTGTAACATGTACCATAGGGTGGCTCATGGCCTAGTAGGCAAAGCTCTCATTTCACATGCTGAGGGGTCTGGGTTCGATGCCCAGCAAGGGTGGAAACATTGTGTGTGTTTCCTTACACCTTTTGTCCATGTTCACTTATCAGTAAAATGGGTACTCGGGTGTTAGTTGACTGGTGTGGGTCATATCCTGAGACAAAAATTGACCTAATTTGCCCGTAATGCTCTGCATAACAAGGGGCTTTCTAAATAGTAGTATGTCATTATTGTCAGCTAGGCCTGTATACCTTGTACATGTACTTGTAGAAAATTAAGAGTTTATTTTTCAACAACCTTGCTGTATCCCACCAAGGCAGGGTGGTCTAAAAAGATGAACAAAAGTTTCTTTTTTTAACCTTTTCACTGTCGAGACCCCTGCTCACAAGCTTGCTCTCAGTGTCAAGAAAAAAAGTTCTTATGAAATGATAGAGAATCTTTTCCCGATGGTAATGACACCAAAAATATGAAATTTCATAGAAAACTTATGGAATTACGCTCTCGTGAAGTTAGCTGTCTCGGTGATGTTTACGCATCGGCGATTTTGCCCACTTTGAGCCCTATTTTCGACCAATTCCACTGTTCCAGTCAACCAAACTCATAGCTATTTTGCTAGAACTCCATTTGTTCTATCACTGAGAACAAGAAACTGCCTATTTACTGATTTCAACTACCCAATAAAGTAATTAGAAATTGGTAATTTGGCCAATTTCATACACAATTCGAGTTTACCTGGAGAAAGTTCCAGGGGTCAATGCCCCCGTGGCCTGGTCTGTGACCAGGCTTCATGGTGGATCAGTGCCTGATCAACCAGGCTGCACGCAATCCAACGTATGAGCCACAGCCCGGCTGGTCAGGTACCAACTTTAGGTACTTGTCCAGTGCCTGCTTGAAGACAGCCAGGGGTCTATTGGTAAACCCGCTTATGTATGAGGATGAGAAACAAGATGGGAGCGAGTACTGTGCCTTGTGGAACAGAGCTTTTCACCGTAGCCGCTTCAGACTTTACTCTGTTGACTACTACACTTTGTGTTCTGTTTGTGAGGAAATTATAGATACATCTACCAACTTTTCTTGTTATTCCTTTAGCACGCATTTTGTGCACTATTACGCCATGGTCACACTTGTCGAAGGCTTTTGCAAAGTCTGTATATATTACATCTGCATTCTTTTTGCCTTCTAGTGCATCTAGGACCTTGTTGTAGTGATCCAGTAGTTGGGACAGACAGGAGCGACCTGCTCTAAACTCATATTGCCCTGGGTTGTGTAACTGATGGGTATCTAGATGGGTGGTGATCTTGCTTCTTAGGACCCTTTCGAAGATTTTTATGATATGGGATGTTAGTGCTATCGGTCTGTAGTTCTTTGCTATTGCTTTACTGCCCCCTTTGTGGAGTGGGGCTGTCTGTTGTTTTTAGTAACTGTGGGATGACCCCCATGTCCATGCTCCCTCTCCATAGGATGGTAAAAGCTCATGATAGGGGCTTCTTACAATTCTTGATGAACACGGAGTTCCATGAGTCTGGCCCTGGGGCAGAGTGTATGGGCATGTCATTTATCACCTGTTCAAAGTTATTTGGCATCAGGATAACATCAGATAGGCTTGTGTTTACCAAATTCTGTGGCTCTCTCATAAAAAATTCATTTTGATCTTCGACACTCAGTCTGGTTAGCGGCTTGCTAAAAACTGAGTCATATTGGGACTTGAGTAGCTCACTCATTTCCTTGCTGTCATCTGTGTAGGACCCATCTTGTTTAAGTAGGGGCCCAATACTGGACATTGTTCTCGACTTTGATTTGGCGTAGGATAAGAAATACTTTGGGTTTCTTTTGATTTCATTTATGGCTTTTAGTTCTTCCCGCAATTCCTGACGCATATAAGATTCCTATAGCTTATGTTCAATGTTTGCTGTTTCTCTGACCAGTGTCTCCCTACGCATTTCAGATACATTGGCCTCTTTTAGCTGTTCTGTTATTCTTTTCCGTCACCTGTAAAGGGAGCACCTGTCTCTTTCTATTTTACATCTACTCCTCCTTTTTCTTAAAGGAATAAGCCTTGAGCATACATTGAGTGCCACCGAGTTAATCTGTTCTAGGCATAAGTTGGGGTCTGTGTTGCTTAGTCTATCTTCCCAGCTTATATCATTTAGGACTTGGTTTACTTGGTCCCACTTTATGTTCTTGTTATTGAAGTTGAATTTGGTGAAGGCTCCCTCGTGACTAATCTCATTTTGTCGGTCTGGGGCTCCGCGCATACATGTCTGAACCTCAATTATGTTGTGATCTGAGTACATATATTGTTTTTGATATGGTGACATTTCGTATCAGATCATCATTGTTAGTGAAGATGAGGTCTAGTGTGTTCTCCCGTCTAGTAGGCTCTATTATTTGCTGGTTTAAGTTGAATTTTGTGCAGAGATTTAAAAGCTCGTGTGTGTGTGAGTTCTTGTCAGAGCTGCCTCCTGGTGTTATTACTGCAACAACATTATTTGATGTATTCCTCCATTTTAGGTGCCTCAAGTTGAAATCCCCCAAAAGCAAGATGTTGGGGCAGGAGCTGGAAGATTTTCCAGACAGTGGTCAATTTTTAACAGCTGTTCCTGGAATTGCTGGGACGTTACATCAGTAGGCTTGTAGACTACCACAGTGACTAGGTTTTGGTTCTCGATCTTTACTGCTAAAACTTCCACTATATAATTTGAGGCATTAAGCAGTTCTGTGCAAATAAATGACTCGGCGATATACAGCCCCCCCCCCTTTTGCCTGTTCACTCTGTCACATCTGTATAGGTTGTGACCTGGGATCCATATTTCGTTGTCCAAGTGATCCTTTATGTGGGTCTCTGTGAAAGCTGCAAACATTGCATTTGCCTCTGCAAGCAGTCCACAGATGAAAGGTATTTTGTTGTTCATTGCTGGCTTTAGACCCTGTATATTTGCAAAGAAGAATGTCATCGGACTAGTGGTATTGGTGGTACTGGGGGGACTTTTTTTTTCAGCACTAGTATCTGTATCTATTGGTTTGGAGTGAAGGCCATCGACTGTGGTTCCACTCCAGAAATGACTGGATTTGGTGTATGAATTCTGCCATTTCCTGCCAGTTTTTTTTCCTTCCTGGGACTGAAAAAACCTCTCCCTCTTGAGTGGCTGTGGCTACCCAGGTTTTCCCATGGCCTGGATGTTTTATATCGTTTTGTCCCCTTTAGATGGTGTGCCTGGCAATTTAAGTTATAGCACAGTCTTTTCTGTACTGAAGAGGGACACATTTCAGGGTGAAAAAGCTTACAGGGAGTGAGTTTGCATTTTCCTGTTGTCATATGGGCACGGCATTTTCTAGGGTGGTCAAAGTTGCACGTCCCATCTGTTTTTCCAGATTTCCCATGCCTGCAGATAACAAGTGCATAGTATGTGCACAGGTTTGGTTTCCATTTGCCTTGGGTTTTTGACAGTATTCCCTGTTGGTGCATGTTTACCTGTCTCATTCCTATCCTCACTAGTACTAACAATGGAGCTCTCACCAGTTGTTTCTGGTAATATATCCTCACTATTGCTAGTGGAGTCCCCTTGTTTGCTATCTCCTGTGGTATTACTAGTTTGTAATATTGGATTTATCTTGTCCTTGACTACACTTGTTTCCCCACTACAGCTCCTGTCTTCCTCAAGGCCATTTATATGCATTCCCTCATGCGTACATTTACTGTCTACCTGGACAGCACTTCCAGCCTCACCATTTCTGTCTCCCAGGACAGCACCTCCAGCTTCACCATTACTGTCTACCAGGGCAGCACTTTCAGCCCCACATTTACAGTCTACCAGGGCAGCACCTCCAGCCTTACAGTTTCTGACTACATGGCCAGCACCAAGGGCGGTACCATCCAGCCCAGACTTTTTATTTTCCCATTGTTATAGAATGCTTCCAGGTTTTCTATGAAGGCTGCTTTGATGTTATCCTCTTTTAATACCAATGTGATTTTAGTCCACAGATTGATCTCATTTGGGCATACCCAAAAACACTTCCCTGATTTAATACTGCTTGTAGATAATTCTTGGATATCTGCACAAGGGGCGTGACACTTGATCCCAAAGATGAGGGGGTACTTGTACCTCCTCCCATGGGAGACTTAGGTCTTGAGATACTCCCCAGATAGGGAGCCAAGGCCAGGCCACCACTACTTGGAAAAGACCCGGGCCAGGAGAGTACCAGCGAATTAAGAAAAAAAAAAAAAAAAAAAAACACCAGTTTTCACCAAAAATCACCAATTTTCACAAAAAATGGCATGTAATCCATGTGGAAGCCCGTTTGTTTTATTTACTGCAGACTACACAGAATTTCATGTGTTTGAATGGTTGATTTACTGTAATTCTACTAGTAACCCCTTGAATAATCTACTAATAACATCCTTAAAGTGAAGATCTGGCTATTTGTATTTCTGTTTCTAACTGTACTTGTATATTAGGACATCTTACCGGCATACGTTTCTGTTTTATATTTATTGTTTGTGTTTGATAAGGGTGCCTAAAACCCCGTCTGTTTACAGTCTGCTTTATTGTCCAACGAATCTGTTTGAAACCAGTCAAGGGTTCAGAACCAGTCGGATCTGATCAGTGGATCACTTATTTAAAGCAAATAAAATAGGGTCCAGAATTAACAATGCAAACATTCCTAGTAATAAAATAATATTTTCTCTGTTCATTAGTCACGTCTCCAAGCCGACCTCTTAGATTATGCTTGCTTTCCATTTTGAATTTTTATTCACACAAAAAAAAAGATTTACTGTTATGCAGACTACTGCATTGTGAAGAAATGGTATAAATAATATCAGCACATTTGTGAAAGCATATTAGACCCACCAGTTGACGTGTATTGGATGCATGACGTGATTTGTTTACTCTCGAACATTGGCAAAAATCGAACATTTTCGTTATTTTGACCTCAATTTCAAGGTACTTTTAGTCCATAAATCATTCAAAATCATCTCTATTTCTGTAGTATACAGTGGTACTTTGACTTATGAGTGCCCCAGATTATGAGTTTTCTGAGTTACGAGCTGTCGCTCAGTCGATTTTTTGCTTTGAGTTGCAAGCCAGAATCCAAGTTATGAGCGAGCTTCAAATATGCCGCCACTGGTTGGCGCAGTGAATGCCACAACATCCACCCAACATTTTGTGCTTTTTGTGTATTTATTTTGCCAAATTTCTTTTTTCTAACCGTGGGTCCTAAGAAAGTATGTGCAAAGGACAGTGCTGAAAAGAAGAGGATAATGTCCATTAACCCTTTGACTGTTTCAGGCCCCTTTCTGAAACTGTCATTCTATGTCGCTAAATTTTTGAAAAAAAAAAAAAAATTATTTTTTCTTATGAAATGATAGAGAATCTTTTTCCGATGGTAATGACACCAAAAGTTCGAGATTTGATCGAAAACTCATGGAATTACACTCCCGCGAAGTTAGCGGTCTCGGCGACATATGCGTATCGGCGATTTCGCCGACTCTGAGCCCTATTTTCAGCCAATTCCGTTGTTCCAGTTGATCAAACTCATAGCTATTTCTTTAGAACTCCATTTTATCTATCCGCTGAGTACAAGAAACCTCCCATTTACCAATTTGGACTACCCAATATTGTGGTCAGAAATTGGCAATTTGGCCAATTTCACACAAACTAAAAAAGATGCCAATTTCAAAATAGAGTCCAGAATAAACAAGGTAGACATTCTTGGCACTAAAATAACATATCCTCTGTTCATTAGTCACATCTCTAGGCTCCTCTTATATTATTATTGCTTTCTATTTTGATTTTTTATTCATACAAAAAAATACAAAATTTACTGTTATGCAGACTACTGCATTTTTGTAAAAATGGTACAAATAATATCAGTGCACTAGTGAAAGAATATTAGACTCCCCAGTTGACGTGTATTGGACGTGTGGTGTGATATGTTTACTCCTGAACACTGGTAAAAATCGAACATTTCCGCTACTTTGAGCTCAGTTTCAAGGTTGTTTTCATCGTCAAAGTAATGAAAATCATCTCTATTTCTGTAATATGTTTTTCATTTTATCACCTAAGACCATGAAAACGCAAATACATCTATAAATACTATACGAAAATACACCTCAAAGTCGGCGTTTTAATCCAAAAAAAAGATCAGTTTTTTTTTCTCATTACGCACTGTGTGCTGCAGGATTTTTTTTATGTGGTGCACACTGACCACACAGACCCATTCTCTCACATGTGGGCCTACCAGCTTTCTTCCGCTTGATTTGAAGCCGCTAGAATTATTGAGTATATATACGTCTGAAACACTGGCTCGTAAGACGTATATATACGACCAAAACAGTCAAAGGGTTAAATAATTAAAGCATGAAATCACAGAAAAACACAAGAAAATCGCTTTTCTTTCAGCATTTTTTTTTTTATGAAACAGTGATCTAGTGCAGTTAGCCTCACAAACACTCTGTTTTCTCTTATAATAAGACCTCAGAAGGGCAAGAAGGGAAAGATATGGTCAGAGCGATAATTATTTTTACCTCGGGAGTGGCCGCCACCACTCATCACATAATGACATTTTATTCATTCTAGAGTATATATCATGTTTCTTTGTTATTTATATTGTTTATGATGTCATATTAGATCAAGTGTTATAGATAAATAAGCCGTAGAGTTGATATTAGCGTTATATTGAAGTATTTTCTCCTGCGTCATGAGAGCCAGGAATTCCGTTGGAACAGATTAATAGCATTTCAGTTAATTTCAATGAGGAAAATTGATTTGATATACAGTGGACCCCCGCATACCGTTGGCCTTACATAACGTTAAATCCGCATACCGATACATTTTATCGCTAAGATTTTGCCTCGCATACCGCTAAAAAACCCACTCAACGCTGTTCGTCCGAGACACGTCTATGTGAGGCCTGAGCCAGCCTCACATGTTCCGCCGGTGGCATTGTTTACAAGCCAGCCTCCGCGGTAACATCCAAGCATACAATCATAACATTTCGTATTATTACAGTGTTTTTGGTGATTTTATCTGCAAAATAAGTGACCATGGGCCCCAAGAAAGCTTCTAGTGCCAACCCTGTGGTAAAAAGGGTGAGAAATATTATCGAAATACTGTGGTACCATGGTCAACTGCTGCTGCTGCTGTAGCACTGTCAGCTGCTGCTGCTGCTGTAGCACCGTCAGCTGCTGCTGCTGCTGTAGCACCGTCAGCTGCTGCTGCTGCTGTACCACCGTCAGCTGCTGCTGCTCCACAGTCAGCTGCTGCTGCTGCTGCTATTGTAGTACCGCCTGCTGCTGCTGCTGCTGCTGTAGTACCGTCTGCTGCTGCTGTAGCATCGTCTGCTGCTGCTGTAGCATCGTCTGCTGCTGCTGTAGCACTGTCAGCTGCTGCTGCTGCTGCACTGTCAGCTGCTGCTGCTGCTGCTGTAGCACTGTCAGCTGCTGCTGCTGCTGTAGCACTGTCAGCTGCTGCTGCTGCTGTACCACCATCAGCTGCTGCTGCTGCTGTTGTAGTACCGTCTGCTGCTGCTGTAGCATTGTCTGCTGCTGTTGTAGTACCGTCTGCTGCTGCTGTAGCATTGTCTGCTGCTGCTGTAGCACTGTCAGCTGCTGCTGTAGCACTGTCAGCTGCTGGTGCTGCTGTAGCACTGTCAGCTGCTGCTGCTGCTGTACCACCGTCAGCTGCTGCTGCTGCTGCTGTAGTACCGTCTGCTGCTGCTGTAGCATCGTCTGCTGCTGCTGTAGCATCGTCTGCTGCTGCTGTAGCACTGTCAGCTGCTGCTGCTGCTGCTGTAGCACCGTTGTTGGTGTGGCTTATTGAGAATACCAAGAAACAATTAACCCCAGAGGGTTAGCCACCCAGGATAACCCAAAAAAGTGTGTCATCGAAGACTGTCTAACTTATTTCCATTGGGGTCCTTAATCTTGTCTCCCAGGATGCAACCCACACCAGTCGACTAACACCCAGGTGAAAGGGAAAAAACGCCTGGAACTAGTGCTCATATTGGTGAATTTAAAGCCAGCAAAGGTTGGTTTGAGAGATTTAAGAATCGCTGTTGCTGGATCAGTCAGCTGTTGCTAGATTAGTCAGCTGTTGCTGGATCAGTCAGCTGTTGCTGGATCAGTCAGCTGTTGCTGGACCAGTCAGCTGTTGCTGGATCAGTCAGCTGTTGCTGGATCAGTCAGCTGTTGCTGGATCAGTCAGCTGTTGCTGGACCAGTCAGCTGTTGCTGGACCAGTCAGCTGTTGCTGGACCAGTCAGCTGTTGCTGGACCAGTCAGCTGTTGCTGGACCAGTCAGCTGCTGCTGCACCATGGTCAGCTGCTGTTGCACCATCAGCTGTCTCTGAACATGACTCGTCCCGAACCTGTCCGTCCAGCCTGAGCGCCTGCCTTGCCGTCATTGTTTACAAGCCAGGGTGGCCGGTTGCATGCATGCATTTGATACATTTTGTATTATTCCATTATTTATAGTGCTTGTAACTGCTAAATAAGCCACCATGGGCCCAAAGAAAGCTTCTAGTGCCAACCCTGTGGTAAAAAGGGTGATAAATACTATCGTACCACAGTCAGCTGCTGCTGCACCACAGCTGCAGCTGCACCATGGTCAGCTGTTGCTGCACCCAGCTGCTGCTGCACCATGGTCAGCTGCACCACAGCTGTTGTTGTTGCTGCACCACCATCAGCTGTATTACTCGAAGATGTGGAAGAGAGTGTTGTTGGTGTGGCTTAACGTGAAACAATTACCGAGAAACAATTAACCCCCGGGGGGTTAGCCACCCAGGATAACCCAAGAAAGTCAGTGCATCATCGAGGACTCTAACTTATTTCCATTGGGGTCCTTAATCTTGTCTCCCAGGATGCAACCCACACCAGTCGACTAACACCCAGATGAACAGGGAAAAAATGCCTGGAACTAGTGCTCATATTGGTGAATTTAAAGCCAGCAAAGGTTGGTTTGAGAGATTTAAGAATCGTAGTGACATACATAGTGTGATAAGGCCTGTTCTGGAAGAAAATGCCAACAGGACCTACAGTACTCAGGAGGAAAAGGCACTCCAGGACACAGTGTCTCATCAGTCATTGCTGCATCTTCAATAAAGGTAAGTGTCATTTATTCTTCATTTAGTAGAGTAGTACATGCACAATATATACTGTGCATGTACTACTCTACTATTGTGCATGTATCCTTCTCTTTGTGTGTAGGAAAATGTATATTTCATGTGGTAAATTTTTTTTTTCATACTTTTGGGTGTCTTGCACGGATTAATTTGATTTCCATTATTTCTTATGGGGAAAATTCATTCGCATAACGATAATTTCGCATAACAATGAGCTCTCATGAACGGATTAATATCGTTATGCGGGGGTCCACTGTACGAGCAAATTTGAGTTACGAGCTTGGTCATGGAACAAATTAAACTCGTAAGTCAAGGTACCACTGTATCAAATGAGACCAAGAAAACAAGAATACAACTTAAATACCATAAGAAAATACACTGCAAAGTTGGTGTTTTAAACCAAAAACACAGTTAGATTTTTTTTTCTCTCTTGCACTGCACACACACTGACCATTCAGATCCATTCTTTCATAAGTAGGCCTACCAGCTTTCTCCCGCATGATTTGAAGCCACTAGAATTTTGGCGTAACACGGGACCGACACTGGCTTGAAAGCCGTAATATTATGGGACTGACAGTGAAAGGGTTAAATTTAGTAATGTATACTGGAGAAAGGGTTACTAGCCCCATGCTCCCGGTATTTTAGTCGCCTCTTAAGACACGCATGACTTATGGAGGAAGAATTCTGTTCCACTTCCCCATGGAGATAAGCAGAAATAAACAAGAACAAGAGCTAGCAAGAAAATAAAAGAAAACCCAGAGAAGTGTGTATATATATGCTTGTACATGTATGTGTAGTTTGACTTAAGTGTAAGTAAAAGTAGCAAGGTGTACCTGAAACCTTGCATGTTTATGAGACAAAGAAAAAAAGACACCAGCAATCTTACCATCCTGTAAAACAATTATAGGTTTCCATTTTACACTCATTTGGCAGGACGGTAGTACCTCCCTGGGCGGTTACTGTCTGTCAACCTGCTACCTAGGATTATTATTAACTAGTCACACAGAAGTGTGAAGGGAAGGGAGCCAGTATATATATAAGGGTGGCATGGCTGGGAGTAGTAGAACGAGAAAAGGGAGTAGTAATGTTGTTCCAGTCACCGTATTGTGTCTTTTATTCTTTATTAACAGGTACCTCCTCTCTACCTCAGAAAGTGCATTACAGCTACCTTGACATGTTCCCAGTAATTTAAAAGCATTACTGGTGGCCAAAGCACCACCAATTTCTACATTGTTGCAGTGTAAGAATCACCTCCTGCACATGTAAATGCTGTCCCACTATGTAAACAGAAGGTGACAGTTCATGGCTATATTGCAAGAATAGCACCTCTGCTAGCAGACAGGAAGTGTGTTTTCATCCCAGGTATGGAGGCAATAAACACAGTGGAACCCCAGATATTGGCCGATGCGGATATTGGCTGTATTGAATTTTGGCCGCTTTTATGGCCAAAATTCTGCTCTGGTTTTCAGCTGGCAACTTGGAAATTGGCCGTATTGGATGCGTCTGCCCGGCATTCTTCCACGTTCCTGAGTCAGTCTGGCTGTGTGTCTGGGTGAGTGAGCAACATTCCGTGCATTCATCCAAACATTTCGTTATAATCCATTGTTTTTTGTGGTTGTTTATTGAGTGTGACTGCGAAATAAGCCACCATGGGCCCAAAGAAAGTTCCTAGTGCCAGCCCTTTGGTAAAGAAAGTGAGAAACACGATTGAATTCAAGAAAGAAATTGTAGCAAAGTACGAAAGCGGTGTACGTGTCCTGGAGCATGCCAGGATGTATGGGAAATCTAAATCAACAGTCACTTCCATCCTGGCAAAGAAAGTAGAAATCAAGGAAGCTAATGTTGCAAAAGAGGTAAATATGCTAACGAAACAAAGATCATCAATAACTGAAGATTTGGAGAAGTTATTGTTGGTATGGGTCAACGATAAGCAGTTAGCGAGAGATGGTGTTTTGGAGTCGATCATTTGTGGAAAGGCAAGGCAGTTGCATGTGGATCTCAAAGAAAATGCCTGGAATGAGTGCTGCTGTTAGTGAATTTAAGGCCAGTAGAGGCTGGTTTGACAGTTTCAAGAAGCACAGTGGCATACACAGTGTTGTAAGGCATGGTGAGGCTACAAGTTCAGATAAATGTGCGGCTGAAGAATTTGTGCATGAATTCAAGGAGTACATAGAGACTGAAGGATTCCTCCCCCAACAAGTGTTCAGTTGTGATGAAACTGGTCTCTTGTGGAAGAAAATGCCAAAAAGGACCTACACCACACAGGAAGAAAAGGCACTGCCAGGACACAAGCCTATGAAGCTAGTGGGGATTTCAAAATGAAGCCTTTACTGGTGTATCACTCTGAAAATCCCAGTGTGTTCAAGAAAAACAATGTCGTCAAGAGTAAATTGTGTGTTGTGGAAAACTAATTATAAGGCATGGATCACAAGGCAAATTTTCATTGACTAGGACCATGAAGTGTTTGGCCCGAGTGTAAAAACAAACCTCCAGGAAAATAAATTGCCACTCAAGTGCCTCCTGGAACTGGGCAGTGCTCCTGCTCATCCTCCAAACTTGGTAGACCAATTGTCTATGGAGTTAAGTTTTATAACAGTGAAGTTCTTGCCTCCTAACACCACTCCTCTCATCCAGCCCATGGACCAGCAGGTCATTTCTAACTTCAAAAAACTCTATTCAAAGGCGCTTTGAAGTGACCTCAGACACTGACTTTACCCTAAGAGAGTTCTGGAGGAATCACTTCAATATCCTCCATTGCATAAGCCTTATAGGTAAGGCTTGGCTGGGAGTAACTTCCAGGACTTTGAAACCTGCTTGGAGAAAATTGTGACCAGAATGTGTCCAAGAGAAGGATTTTGAAGGGTTTGAGGCTGATCCTGACCCTGTCGACTCTCTGCCTGTTGTGGAATCTATTGTGGCTTTGGGAAAGTCCATGGGGTTGGTTGTGAGTGGCGAGGATGTGGAAGAGTTGGTGGAGGACCACAGGGAAGAGCTAACCACAGAAGAGCTGCAAGACCATCTGCAACAGCAACAGACCACAGCTAAGGAAATTGCTTCAGAGGAGGAGGAAGAGAGAGAGGGGAGAATGTGCTTCTGCTGCTTTCAGTGACTGACATTTGTGCAAAGTGGAGGGAGGTGCAAAGTTTTGTGGAGGAATATCACCCTGACTACTAAGCTCAAACAAGCCATGTTCAGTGACAAAACCTTGTCCCACTTCAGGCAAATCTTAAAGAAATGCCAGAAACAGACCTTTCTGGACAGTTATTTTTTTTGTGTGACAGGGGTGTATTATTATTATTATAATAAAAAAGAAGCACTAAACCACAAGGGTTATACAGTGCTGCTGGGCAGGAAGGAAGCGAGGGTATCAGGTGGCAAAAGGGAGATGGATGAGTAATAGGTTATGGAGAACAGCGGGGCAGTGGATGGTGAAAGGGTGGAGGGCAGCAAGAGATTGAGGTAGGAAGGGCTGAAGGGAGTGCAAAAGGTATCATCATCAGAGTTTGTGGAGTAAATCAGCCGTTGTCAGGAAGTCAATGAGAGAGCCAGGATTAAAGGAGGGTCTATCAGCAAGAAGGGAAGGTAAAGAGATAGTAGTAGAGCGGAGACGACGTTGGAGGTAAATTCTGCGTGCTCGTTGATAGAGAGGGCAGTCTAACAGAATGTGGCTAACTGATACTAGAACGTGACACTGCTCACAGAGAGGAACAGGGTGCCTCTCCATGAGATAGCCATGAGTAAGACGAGTGTGGCCAATGCGGAGGCAATGATGACAAGAAGTAGGCCAGTAACCTATGCTCGGTTTAATAGAATGAAGTTTGTTACCGAGTAAAGTTGACCAACATTGTTGCCAACGGGTGTGAAGGTGGGTAGCTATTACAGCAAAATAGTCTGGAAATGGAACACCTCTATATGAAATTGGTAGGTCATGTACTGCTGACCTTGCAGAAGTGTCTGCCTGTTCAGTGCCCTGTATGTCAACATGACCAGGGACCTAACAAAAAACAACATCTTTATGCTTGGTAGAGATACGGTGTAGCCAAAGTTGGATATGGAGAACTAGGGGGTGAGGTGTATCAAATTTCCGTATAGCCTGTAGAGCACCAAGGGAGTCTGAGACTACCACAAATGATGACACAGGCATAGATGCAATACGAATAAGCACTGTGAGAATGGCATACAATTCAGCAGTAAAAATGCTAGCCGAAGATAGTAAATGCCCTCGCATGATGCTGTCCGGAAGCACTGCTGCAAATCCGACGCCATCAGAAGACTTAGAGCCATCTGTGTACACAGTGATGGCATGAGAATGAGAGTGAAAGTGGTCAAGAAAAAGAGAGCAGGAAGCCACCGTAGGCAGTTGGGCTTTCGAGCAAGGGAGAAAGAACAGACCCGAACGGCTGGAACTTCCCAGGGGGGTAGGGAAAAGTGAGATGCCACATGAACATATAAAGGTGGTAACTGAAGGGAAGACAAGAGCGAATGTAGGCGAAGAGAGAAGGGATGGAGCAAACAGGGGCGGTGAACAAATAAAGAATGTCTACTAATATCGGTGACCATTCTATAAATGGAAGGATTGCGGAGATTGTGAGAGCGTACATAGTAGCGAAGGCGATGGGCATCACGGCGATCAGACAAGGATGGAACATTCGCTTCTGCATAGAGGCTATAGACAGGGGAAGAGCGAAAAGCACCAAGGCATAAACGTAATCCTTGGTGATGGATGGGGTTAAGGCTAGAGAGAGTAGCAGGAGAGGCCGCTGAATAGATCTGGTCACCATAATCGAGTTTCGATAAAATGAGGGCTGAATGTAGGCGAAGCAGAGTTCGATGATCAGCTCCCCAGGAAAGATGAGCAAGGGTTTTAAGAAGGTTCAGCCGGCTGTGACAAGTTGCCTTCAGAGAGGTAATGTGAGGTTTCCAGGATAGCCTACGGTCAAAGAGAAGGCCTAGAAACGTGACTGTATCATGTTCAGGGATACGGGAGCCATAGAAGTACAAAGGATGATCGGAGATGACAGAACATCTAGTGAAAGTAATTTGGCGAGTTTTGGTACTGGAAAATTTAAACCCATGTGTGGTGGCCCAATTGGAAACACGGTCGACTGCATGCTGGAGAGAAACTGCAATGAGTTGACAGTCAGCGCCTGCACAAGCAATAGTGAAGTCATCAACATAGGGTGATGACCAAATATTGGGTGGAAGAACAGAGGCCAAATCATTTATAGCAAGGAGAAAAAGTGTTGTGCTCAAACACATCCCTGGGGGACACCTTCAGCTTGGATGAAGTCTGGGGAAAGTACATTATTGACTCGAACACAGAAATGTCTGTCAGTTAAAAAGTTCTTAAGGAAGGATGGTAGATTGCCTTGGAGGCCCAAGGAGTGGGCTTGGGCCAAAATATTATACCTCCAAGTTGTGTCATATGCCTTCTCAAGGTCAAAAAATATGGCAATAACTGGGTGATTATTCGCAAAGGCATTAAGAACATACGTATCCAAGCATAGTAAGGGGTCTATGGTAGATCGGCCCTTACGAAAGCCATATTGACTAGTGGAGAGACTGTTGTGTGTCCCTAAATACCACATTAAACGTCAGTTTACCAGACGTTCCATCACTTTGCAAACTGCACTTGTATGAGCGATGGAAAGGAAGAACAATGGCAGATTTCCACAGCTGGGGAAGAACTCCTTGTGACCAAATAAGATTGAAGAGGTGTAAGAGGACTACAAGGGCTAACTGATGTAAATGTTGTAACATACAAACATGAATGTCGTCAGGCCCAGCTACTGATGATTGGCAAGCTGAGAGTGTTGCCTCCAGTTCCTGAAGTGTAAAAGGCACAATATACTGCTCTTCTCTGAGAGAAGAAAAGTCCAAGGGTACTAACTCTCTGGCAGACTTTGAGGAAAGAAATGAGGGGCATAGATGGAGCCCCAGGGAAATACGGACCAGATGAGTGCCAATTAAAATGGCAACGTCAAGAGGGTTTGCTACATCAACACCGGCGACCCGTAGAACAGGACCCAGGTAAGGGGAGTATTTACCACTCAATTTCCTCACTTTTTCCAGACTGCACTCATAGAGGAAGCAGAGGTGATGGTGGAAACATAATCTTGCCAGCAAGTGCGTTTAGTGTCACTGATGACACGGCGAGCGATTGCACGCTTCTGCTTAAAATCAAGAAGTCTCTCATCGGTTCTATTGTACCGGTACCTGCCCCATGCAGCGTGTTTCAAATGTACTGCACGAGCACAAGCAGGAGACCACCATGGCACGCACTTCTGAGAATGCCTGCCTGAGGTTTGGGGTATAAAATGAGAAGCTGCGGTGAAAACTGACGTCGAGAAGAGGTGTAGGAGCTCATCAATGGAGGATGAAGAAGGAACCTCACTAAAAGCAGTGAGCTGCGAGTAAAGGTCCCAATTTGCCTGATCAAATTGCCAGCGAGGGCTACGGAAAGGTGGTGAATGTGAACGAGAAGTAAGAATGATTGGAAAATGACCGCTGTCATGTAAGTCTGGTAGAATAGACCAGGCGAAGTCTAGTGCAGTGGAGGAAGAGCAGACCGATAGATCGATGCAAGAGAGAGTATGAGTATGAGGATCAAAATGGGCGGGAGTACCCGTATTTAAAACGTGGAGGGTTTGAGAGGTGAGAAAAGCCTCCAACTGGATGCCACGTGAGTCACAATGAGACCCCCCCCCCAGAGGAAATGGTGGGCATTAAAATCGCCAAGTAACAGAAGTGGTGGTGCTAAGGATGAAACAAGAAAGGCAAAATCTGGGATAGAAAATGCTCGAGAAGGAGAGAGATATAAAGAACATATTGCAAACCACTTATTCAAGTGGATACGGGCTGCAGTGTAATGCAGCGAGGTATGGACAAATAGTTGACAGTACGGAATATCATTGCGTAGAAGAAGGGCACTCTCATTAAAGGTCCCATCTGAGAAAGGATCCGAAGAATACAATAAATTATAGCCTGAGATAGGTTGGAAAACAGCTGAGTGTAATTTTGGTTCTTGTAAGCAAGCACCAACAGGGAAAAACCTGGAAAGCAACATCTGACGCTCACCCTGATTACCCCTGAGGCTGCGGATATTCCACTGTAAATAGGCCATGATTGGCAATGAAGAAAATACCAGGAATCCGTAGGGAAGGGCACCGACGGACTAGAGGGGTTAGAAAAGTCAACGTGCGGTGGCATCAGAAGACGTTCAAGCAGCGAAGGAATGGAGCGTTGCGAAGAATGGAGTTGTGGAGATGGAGGAGAGGGAAGAGAAGGAACAGGAGGTGGATCAGTGTCCATTGAAGGTTTAGTCTCTGCAATATATTCTGAAATGGCTTCAAGTGTTTCTGAATTCAAAGACGTATGGGAGAAAATATTGGAGGTAGAAGGAGGAGGGTGAGTAAAGATTGGGGCAGTAATGGACTGTACCAAAGTAGAGGGGGACGAAAGAGTATAGGGGACTGGAGAAGAAGTGTGGGAGGGGACAGAAGAGGGAGAAACTTGGGAGGGGACAGGGGTGGAAGGCATAGTACAAGGAGGAGGGTGAACCTCCACACTTGTAATTGAGCCAGAGAGAGGGGAAGAACTAGGCACAGAGACTGGAAAGGTAAAATGCGGAGGTGGAAGAAGGGAAGGAGGGGGCAAAGAAGATTTGAGCAATGGGGATTTTTTGGACGTCTGAGAAGTAGAGGGGCGATTGGTATAAGGTGTCATACGAGGTCTTGTCGATACCGGGGCTTGTGAGGAAGGACCCGAAGACGTGAGAACAGACTGAGGTGTTGTAGTAGGGACATCAGATCCCAGGACAGCAAAAGAATTAGATACCGGAGTGGCTATGGGAGGGGTAACCACAGAGGAGGCTGCAGAAGATGGGACCCCAGAAGTGGGGGGACGTTTTGAAACACGAGAATAAGAAACACGGGGCAGTCTCCCTTGGAGGCGGAGATGAGAAACTGCCATAGCATAAGGGAAACCTTCTGCCTCTTTGACGCAACGGGTTTCACGCTCATTTAAGTAGACCTGGCAACGGCAAGAGTACGAAGGGTGAGTCATGACAATTAAGGCAAGAGGGAGATCGACTGCAAGACGTATTAGAATGGTCGTCGGCACCACAGACTGGGCATTCGGCTATAGATCTGCAATATTTCACTGGGTGACCAAAACGCCAGCAATTTCTACACTGTTGTGGTATAGGGATCACCTTTCGAACTTGTAACCGATGTCCCGCGACACAAACAGAGGACGGGAGTTTACGGCACATTGCAAGGATATCGTCTCCGCCCACGGGCAGGAAGGACATAAGTAACAAAAAGGCACAATACCGTGACTGGAACGATACACAAATAACCCGTGTGACTTTGTCAATGGTCCAAGTTGGACCGTAACGTCGTCGTAAGCTTCTCTCTTTTATGTGCGGGTTATTTGTGTAAGGACATAAGTGTCTACTTTAAGGATTGGGAGATCCTGGAGTTCCAGCTGTTCAAGAATGTCATTGCCACATGTCTGGAAATTCTGTTGGACTATGGTATGGGGCAGAATGATAGTACCACTACAAGAATTGAGAGAAAGATGTTTTTCAATAGTGATAGGAATAGTATTGATATGCGAAAGGAGAGAAAGATCATGAGCTTGGGCAGCATTCTGGACAGTGATGATGCGCATAACGCTCTTGAGAGCATGAAATGAAATATCTCTACCAACATGGCGCAGGAGTGCTTTGCCAATACTATGGTCGGAAAGATAGGCAGAAGAAGTCGGTCTTAAAGTGAAGAAGTCGGTCTTAAAGTAAAGAATTTAGTCCATTGTGTGGTCCGAAACTGAGCATGGAGAGGGAGTGCATGACATGTCGGTCTTTTCCGAGTAGAATGGGAAGGTAACGAAGTAACATCATCAAGAGATTGTCGTTGGCGTTTAGGAGTGGGACCAGAGTTGGTCCGACGTGAAACGTGCTGGTGATTTGAAAATTGCTGTACCATAGAGGGAGAGGCCGGAAGCATAGTCAAAGGAGAGCGGAGGTCAGACAAATCGAAGGAGTCAGTCGAAGCCCTGGTACCTGAAGCGGGTGAGGAAACAGCACCAGCAAGAGGTACAGGGGCATCAGGAGTGTCCGAAGAGTGGTCAAAAAATGAAGCAGGGTCAGAATGGGGTGCGGTATCAAGAAGGGGCCCAGGGGTAGTAGGTTCATGGACTGAACAAGATGAACATCAAAATGGTATACAATACCGACAGGTTGTTAGGTAAGACACATATGCAACAGTTAGACAACTTTATTCCGAAACGTTTCGCCTACACAGTAGGCTTCTTCAGTCGAATACAGAAAGTAGGCAGGAACAGTAGAGATGTGAAGACGATGTAATCAGTCCATCACCCTTAAAGTCGTAGAATTTGAGGTTGTCAGTCCCTCGGCCTGGAGAAGTTCAGTTCCATAGTCAGGAACTATCTGAAGATCAAGCGACAGTGCGGAGACTTAAATACTGTCGGAAGGAGAGGTGAAGGGTGGTAGTAGTAGTAGTGAGAGGCCACTGAGAGGTCATGTCCCTCTCAGATCCAACACTTCTCACTTGAAAAGCTTGTCCAAGGTGTTTTCTGTACCAAGATGCCACGTGTTGCAGTGTCTGACAAGATGAACATCAAAATGGTATACAATACCGACAGGTTGTTAGGTAAGACACATATGCAACAGTTAGACAACTTTATTCTGAAACGTTTCGCCTACACAGTAGGCTTCTTCAGTCGAATACAGAAAGTAGGCAGGAACAGTAGAGATGTGAAGACGATGTAATCAGTCCATCACCCTTAAAGTCGTAGAATTTGAGGTTGTCAGTCCCTCGGCCTGGAGAAGTTCAGTTCCATAGTCAGGAACTATCTGAAGATCAAGCGACAGTGCGGAGACTTAAATACTGTCGGAAGGAGAGGTGAAGGGTAGTAGTAGTAGTGAGAGGCCACTGAGAGGTCATGTCCCTCTCAGATCCAACACTTCTCACTTGAAAAGCTTGTCCAAAAAGCTTGTCGGTATTGTATACCATTTTGATGTTCATCTTGTCAGACACTGCAACACGTGGCATCTTGGTACAGAAAACACCTTGGACAAGCTTTTCAAGTGAGAAGTGTTGGATCTGAGAGGGACATGACCTCTCAGTGGCCTCTCACTACTACTACTACCCTTCACCTCTCCTTCCGACAGTATTTAAGTCTCCGCACTGTCGCTTGATCTTCAGATAGTTCCTGACTATGGAACTGAACTTCTCCAGGCCGAGGGACTGACAACCTCAAATTCTACGACTTTAAGGGTGATGGACTGATTACGTCGTCTTCACATCTCTACTGTTCCTGCCTACTTTCTGTATTCGACTGAAGAAGCCTACTGTGTAGGCGAAACGTTTCGCAATAAAGTTGTCTAACTGTTGCATATGTGTCTTACCTAACAACCTGTCGGTATTGTATACCATTTTGATGTTCATCTTGTCAGACACTGCAACACGTGGCATCTTGGTACAGAAAACACCTTGGACAAGCTTTTCAAGTGAGAAGTGTTGGATCTGAGAGGGACATGACCTCTCAGTGGCCTCTCACTACTACTACTACCCTTCACCTCTCCTTCCGACAGTATTTAAGTCTCCGCACTGTCGCTTGATCTTCAGATAGTTCCTGACTATGGAACTGAACTTCTCCAGGCCGAGGGACTGACAACCTCAAATTCTACGACTTTAAGGGTGATGGACTGATTACATCGTCTTCACATCTCTACTGTTCCTGCCTACTTTCTGTATTCGACTGAAGAAGCCTACTGTGTAGGCGAAACGTTTCGGAATAAAGTTGTCTAACTGTTGCATATGTGTCTTACCTAACAACCTGTCGGTATTGTATACCATTTTGATGTTCATCTTGTCAGACACTGCAACACGTGGCATCTTGGTACAGAAAACACCTTGGACAAGCTTTTCAAGTGAGAAGTGTTGGATCTGAGAGGGACATGACCTCTCAGTGGCCTCTCACTACTACTACTACCCTTCACCTCTCCTTCTGCCAGTATTTAAGTCTCCGCACTGTCGCTTGATCTTCAGATAGTTCCTGACTATGGAACTGAACTTCTCCAGGCCGAGGGACTGACAACCTCAAATTCTACGACTTTAAGGGTGATGGACTGATTACATCGTCTTCACATCTCTACTGTTCCTGCCTACTTTCTGTATTCGACTGAAGAAGCCTACTGTGTAGGCGAAACGTTTCGGAATAAAGTTGTCTAACTGTTGCATATGTGTCTTACCTAACAACAGGTTCATGGACTGGGTTCTCCATGGTTAGGTTACTCCTTTTCTTTTTGTTTTTAAGAAAAAAAAGAAAATAAAAATAAAAAAAGGGGGGAGTGGGGAGGAATAGTTCCCAGGAGGAATGAAAGGGCCAGAAATCTCCCTCCATGCCCAAGAGAACCTCAGCACCGCAAGCAGCGCAGATGCAGCATGGAACCCGTGCTATATCCTACCCTTCATGCCAGTAAACCAGTAATCCGGGATAGCAACCTCACATCTGCCGAGCTACCTCGGTGGACAAAAGAGAGGGTGGCCGGATATCCGCCACAAAGCATACCTCCACCACCCCCGGAATCCGAAAGGTGGCTTCCAGAGATATACCCGTCGCCCGAAAGACACCCAAAGCCACCCTCCGGGATACCGAAGAGGGATCAAGACATCCCCAGGCCATCCAGATTCCACAGCAAACTACGCCACCTCCAAGAACCTCAACGGAATGGGATGGACCCCGGTACCCTTTCCCCTACCTAGGAACTAGCGCGCCTGTAGGAAAAATCCCAAAGGCCAAAAAGAGGAAGGGCAAAAGGGATTGGTGGGGAGGAGGAGGAGGAAAGGAAAAATGGGAGGATCGGATAGGGAAGGGGAGATTGGGGGGTAATTAGGTTCGGTCTGAGGAAGGAGACTGATAGGTCTAATTCTTCAGACCAAGAGCCTCTTCACCACACCAAGGAAGCCCCCCTTGAAGAGGGACAGGGGTGTAGTGATGTAGTGACTCTCAGTTGGTCCTAGTGCCAGTAAAAAATGAAGAAGGGAAGTAACCCCAGAGAGGAACTTGATACCTGAAGTTCTTATGGAGGGGGATTCCCCTTCCAAACACTAGGCTCTCCTCTCTCTCCCCTCCTCACATTCTTCAATACACCAACGAGAGCCTTCAATAAAGGTATGTTATATTCAGTTATTAAAATTTGTGCTTCATATTTATCTCTCATTGTTTTCTGTATGTAAAACTATGGTTAATCTTTAAAAAATGTATTTTTTGTTAATATTTTTGGGTGTCGAACGGATTTTTTTTCTTCTTTTTTTAACAAGTTGGCCGTCTCCCACCGAGGCAGGGTGACCCAAAAAGAAAGAAAATCCCCAAAAAGAAAATACTTTCATCATTATTCAACACTTTCACCTCACTCACACATAATCACTGTTTTTGCAGAGGTGCTCAGAATACAACAGCTTAGAAGTATATACGTATAAAGATACACAACATATCCCTCCAAACTCCCAATATCCCGAACCCCTCCTTTAGTGTGCAGGCATTGTACTTCCCATTTCCAGGACTCAAGTCCAGCTATATAAAAATAACCAGTTTCCTTGAATCCCTTCACTAAACATTATCCTGCTCACACTCCAACAGCTCGTCAGATTGATTGATTGTATTTACATTAATTCTTATGGAAAACATTAATTCGGTTTTTGGCCTTTTCGGATTTAGGCCGACCTTCTGGAACGGATTACAGCCGAAATCCGGGATTCCACTGTACATTTCTGGCACTGAAGAAAAACATTCTCTGCCTTTTCCAGCTCTGGCATCTCTCCTGCTTTTGACAAAGCTGGCAACACAAAACAATATTTGATTTCAGTAGTTCACCACTGGCATTATTTGAGTGAGGTGAAAATTCATTACTGGTTGACAGTGCTGAGAATGTAGTAGAGTATCTAAGAACTCACTTAAGGCACCTCTAGGTGAAGTGACAACAATTTTGAAATTTTGGAAGAAACAGCCTTAAACTACTTGCTCTTTAAGTAAAAACAAAAATGTGAAAGGAAATGATGTACATATTGTGAATTGTGAAAAACACTTTTTTCAGTGTTTTTATTTTTACAACAATAGGTAAAGTATTTTTATTATTGAAGCTCGGATGTTGATGCCATCCCAATCTCATGATGAACTTGTATGCGAAAGAGGGGTAACTTTAGGCTTCATGGCAGGCCACTGTAACAGCAACCACTGCAACAGCAAGCACTGCAATGACCACTACAATGGCAACCATTGTAACAGCAACCACTGCAATGGCAGCCACTGTAAAATCAACCACTGTAACAGTAGAAGTGTATACAGGTCATAATCACAGCAACTACTAGTAACTTTCACTGAAGACATGACCATTTTGTTATACTGTACTATGAGTACACATACTGTACCTATAGAATATTATACTGTACTGAATATACATGCTATACCTACAGTATATAATACTGTACTAGGAGTATACATACTGTACTGAGTATACATGCTATCTATATATAATACATGTACTGTACTAAAAGTATACATACATACTTACTGTACCTACAATATGTATACTCTTCAACATTAGGTAGTCAGGTAAAAGCACAGCCATTAGCTAGTACAATGGAACTTAATTTGGGTGGTTAAATTAAGCTTAGATTCACCATCTTAAATATTAAAACTGCAGGAAAGCACTAGAGCCATAGAGGTTGTACAGCACCTGGGAGAACAGGGAAAAATAGTAGTTCTGATTCCTTGGATTAAGAACCCTTCATTCTCCTTCTTTCTTCAAGCACTCTTCTTGAATGAATGATGATAGAAACAAAGGGAATCTAGCATCAGACATCATGGTTTCTCTTGAACACTCACTTCTAGTTCAGGATTAATTATGAGCCTGGTCCATGGCTGGGCTCTGAGAGCAGCAAGACTCTGGAAGCTCATCAAAGGTATATCAAAGGTATGAAGTGTAGGTCAATATCTGCATGTAGTGTTGATCCACTTAAACTGTCCAAACATAGATCTACGTTCACTTGCATAGCACTCCGAACGTAGATCTACGTTCGATTTTACATGCTTATGTAAAAAAATGTAGATCTATGTTTGGACAGTTTAAGCGTTAAACTGTGAACAGAATTACAAAACTATGGAGACAACACAGCAAAACAAAAACACACGATACAGTGACTGGAACAATACACAAATAACCCAAACATAGGAGAAAGAAACTTATGATTCTTCGATCCCACTTGGAGCATTTAACTAGTCACACACTAATACATGAAGGTAAGGGAGCCAGTATATATATGAGAGGAGGGCAGGGATGGGAGATATAGAGCAGGAAGAACAACTACCATCGTATAAATGATTTGCGCTCCTAGCTTTTCACTGTGTACAGTATATGAATTTTCTGTACAGTATAAAAAAGTGCAAAGAATAGGAATTGTTTCTATAGAAAACCCTAGTGCAAAGAACAGTAATGTTTCACACCTGCAGTTGTAAATTGTGACACCTGTGATATACTTGTGACCAGTTTCAAGTTCTTCTACCCTCGCAGCCTGGTTTGGGGGCCATGCTTGTGTCGACTGTCTGATAAACCAGGCTCTAAAACTTCAATTGGTTGCGTAAGGTCACATTTGTAGGTGACCGAGCATGCATGTTGTGTGTACACATGTGAGTGTGTGTGTGTGTGTGTTAGCTAGCTTTTGGTGTGTGTGCATTACATAAGTTCTCTACACTGTATCTACACAGTAGTGATATATTGTACTGAGCTTTCAATGTTTCTTCTCAGGTAGTTTTAGCCATATGGTAAACATCAGATCAGCATAATGTTTTAGTAAATTGAGCTGTATAAGCTTTTTTGTTAGTTTTGATTGAAACTATATGTGTGTTTGAGAGACAGACCTGTTATAATTAGCAAAAGACAAAGCTTACATTAAATAATATTGTTCTAAATGGGATAAAATATTACACTTAAGAGAACCACATCACACTGATACATGTAGGAAACCAGTTAATTTCATAATAAAAAAAAAACATTAGTCTTGAACACCCTCCTTAACTAATATCAAGTGCAGAAGGGCCCTGCATATACAGCACCCTCAGGAGGGCCCCCACATATAATACAGCACCCCCAGGAGGGCCCCACATATAATACAGCACCCTCAGGAGGGTCTCACATATAATACAGCACCTTCAAAAGGGTCCCACATATAATACAGCACCCTCAGGAGAGTCCCACATATAATAAAGCACCCTCAGGAGGGTCCCACATATAATACAGCACCCTCAGGAGAGTCCCACATGTAATAAAGCACCTTCAGAAGGGTCCCACATATAATACAGCACCCTCAGGAGAGTCCCACATATAATAAAGCACCCTCAGGAGGGTCCCACATATAATACAACACTTATTTTTGGTGTTCCATGTTTTTGTTGGCTTTCAACTGAGTAATTGTTCCCAGTAGGGGACCTGTTTTTTTAGGGCCCTGAATCTGGACCTGTTATGGGGGGCCTCTTCTCATACAGAAGACCAAAAATTTTTAACCCTTTCAGGGTTTCAGCCGTACTAGTACGGCTTACGCTCCAGGGTTTTTGACGTACTAGTACGCCTAAATTCTAGCACCCTCAAATCTAGTGAGAGAAAGCTGGTAGGCCTACATATGAAAGAATGGGTCTATGTGGTCAGTGTGCGCAGTATAAAAAAAATCCTGCAGCACACAGTGCGTAATGAGAAAAAAAAAACTTTGACCATGTTTTTGGATTAAAACAGCGATTTTGAACTGCATTTTCGTATGGTATTTATGGTTGTATTCTAGTTTTCCTGGTCTCATTTTATAGAATGGAAGACATATTACAGAAATTGAGATGATTTTGACTGGTTTTACAATGAAAAGTACCTTGAAATTGAGCTCAAAAAAGCAGAAATTTTCAATTTTTACCAAAGTTCAAAAGTAAACAAATCATGCCAAGCGTCCAATACACGTCAACTAGTGATATTATTTATACCATTTCTACACTAATGCAGTAGTCTGCATAACAGTAAATCTTCTATTTTTTGTAAGAATAAAAATTCAAAGTGGAAAGCCAAAGAAATATAAGAGGGGCCTGGGGATGTGACTAACGAACAGAGAACTTGTTATTTTAGTGCCAGGAATGTCTTTCTTGTTTATTCTGGACCCTATTCGGAAATTGGCATCTTTTGAAGTTTGTGTGAAATTGGCAAAATTGCTAAATTCTGACCGCTTTATTGGATAGTTGAAATCGGTAAATGGGTGGTTTCTTGTACTCATTTGATAGAAAAAATGGAGTTCTAGCTAAATAGTTATGGTTTTTGTCGACTAGTACACTGGAATTGGCCGAAAATAGAGCTCACAGTGGGCAAAATTGCCGATGCGTAAACATCGTCGAGACCGCTAACTTCGCGAGAGCATAATTCCGTAAGTTTTCCATCAAATTTATACTTTTGGTGTCATTATGATCGGGAAAAGATTCTCTATCTTTTCATAAGAAAAAATATTTTTTTTTTTTTTGAAATTTGGGCGACCCTGAGAACAAGTCTCGGAGAGGGCCTGGCGATCCTGAAAGGGTTAAGCAATGTGGACTAAAGTCGCTTCTGAGGCCCCTCCAGGATTAGGGGCCCCTGAAACTTAAGCTTCACTAGTTTTATTGTAGATCCGTTCCTGATTGTTCCACCGGCTGGTAACAATCCAGACGATGGAACAATCGGGTGGAACATAATGATCAATGGATCAATTTGAAGGCAACAAAAATATGGAACACCGAAAAGGAGATGTGTTATGCGGGGCCCTCTGGTACACTGATACTGTATAGAATTAAAAGGGAAAGAACTTCATAGATTGAAAACTTCAGCAGTGTATAATCCTGAACAGCACCTCTTCTGACATCAATATAAAACATTAAAATGTGAATGTATGTATATATGTATATGTAGGTATGTGTATATGTATGTATACATGTGTGTGTATGAGTGTGTGTTGTGTGTTTGCATGTGTGTTGTGTGTTTGTGTGCATGTGTGTTGTGTGTTTGCATGCGTGTGTGTTGTGCGTTTGCGTGTGTGTGTGTTGTTGTGTGCTTGCGTGCATGTGTGTGCGTGTGTGTGTGTGCGCGTGCGTGTGTGTGTGTGCGCATGCGTGTGTGTGTGTGCGTGTGCGTGTGTGTGTGCGTGCATGTGCGTGTGTGTGTGTGTGGTGTGTGTGTGTGTGTGTGTGTGTGTGTGTGTGTGTGTGTGTGTGTGTGTGTGTGTGTGTGTGTGTGTGTGTGTGTGTGTGTGTGTGTGTTTGTTTGTTTGTTTTTGCCGAATAGGTATAACTTGTGATCTTGGCTTTAATAGCAACACTCTTCTTGTCAAATAAGGCAAATGAAAATTTGTGTATGCAATAATTTCACAAAAATCATTCTAAACATAACAAAAAAATATATTTAATTGTGTTTGTTTATTATTAAATTACTGTAAACTTATCTAAAGTATATTTAGTTGGATTAGGCTAAATTAAGCTGCACTTGTTATAAGGTTAAGTAAGTTTTCTAAAGTTCTTTTCGTACAAAATTATTAATTTTTATATTAACATAAACGAAAAAATATATGTTTAACGTATAAAAGAAAATTTTAGGAAAGACTTAATTTTAAATGAGTTCTTGCTAACTGACCAGTTTTACATATTCGGCATGACATATATACATGTATATATATATACATACATACACACACACAGTATTAGTATTAATTTTATGAAGGTATACATTTTTTTATGTATTTTATACAATGTGTACCATTATATCCTGATTATTTCACGAGAGAATGGATAGCCAACTTACCCAAGTTATAAGTTTATCCTCGGACTTGCCCACTCGTTGTCTCCATAGTGGTACACACCGTGACTCATTACTGATGAATGCCACAAAACACTTGACCAACTGCTGACTTTCGTGCGTACGCACATAGTCGCATAGCCACCACACATTTTCCTCACTGTAAATGATAGTGGCATGAGTTATCTTCAGAAGCAAATGTAAAAGTTGTACAGGTGCTCCTTGACTTGCGATAGGGTTACGTTCCAACAAACTCATCATAAGTTGAAAATATCGTAAGCCATTTATTTATCATATATTCATATACAGTCATACCCTGCTTTATGTCATTTTGGCCTATATCAAATCACCATTATGCCACTTTTCCAGAGTAAATTTCAGTTCAGTGAACGTCATTACGTCCAACTTTACGTCACTCAGCAACATCACCTACATCATAATTTTTTAATTGCGTTCATTATTCTTTAAAAAAATTACGACTAAAATGTGTTTTTAGTGTTCTTTAAAGTTTAGCATTAGTTATATTCTTTTGCAAGTTGTTTACGCTAGTTTTACAGTGTTTGTCATCATTTTAAGGCATTTGTAAGGCATCATGTCCAGTTTATGTTAAAAATGGGTTACATCACAGCTCTTTAACCAGTTAATGTAGGGCAGGGTATGACTGTATAAGTAAATAAATAACTATATTAGTTGAATAAGTAAATAAACAAATAATTACTTTTTCAGTATCGATAAGTAAATAAATGAATAAAAGTTTATCCTATCAATAAATGTGCAATACTGTACAGTACAATAATATCCTGTTTTATGGCATTTTGCTTTATGGTGTTCTGCTAATAGAGACATTTCAAATTATGACCAAAACTTGCTATATGGCTCCCCCCACTTGACTTTCTAATACAGTCACAGCACTCCGCTCAGTTTGTTTACATTCTCCCGTGAGCTGCACGTCTCTCCAGTATGTCTGGAAACTTTCCAAAATTTTAAGTGTTTTTAAAGTTACATGTAGTATTTCATATATACTCTGATATTTATACTTATGTGTACCTGTACCTAAATAAACTTACTGTGCTTGTGTGCAGGTACACATTAAAATCAGTAAGAGTGTCTTATGTCTCGAGAATGCCACATTAATAATGATAATAATAATACTCAATAATAATCACTCTGAGGCACATTAAATGTCATATATTACGTTAATATACACATTTTCATTAATCCATCTATGATATTTTTCAAAATTATATAATAAACAAGCTACATAACATATAAACATGATAAATACACCCCACAGTAGAATAAATTAGCATAAATATGAGATGTTTTTCCAGTCATCTTGTTGGAAAGAATAAAGTTTTCTATAGTTCAACACCACAGAAAATGTGTACGCAATTGTATTACTGGGGGCAACTGTATAAAATTATTCCTTTTGTATGCCTTCACTCAGAGCGTCATTTCTTCTAAAAATGATGTTACATAAGAATGGGAGTGTTGCTCTTTATTTATTCTACTGTACCAGTGTGGAACACCTTGTATACAATGTAAAGTGTTTGTATTATGGTATAATACAAACATGTATGAACCAAAACCAGATGTGTTTGTTTGTTTGTTTACATACTCTGCATCTCTGTCCTCTCTCATTTATTCATTCTCTCTTTCTCTCATTCTCTCTCTCTCCCTTGTTTATTCAATTGTATCTTGTTTACTCACCTCTCACCCTACATTAACACTACAAATATTTTAAGGTAAGTAATGAGTGAACTGTATATGCATTTCATCACTCTGGGATGCTTTAAATGTTGTAGTATATTAGGTGTGGGTGGGGGTGGCCTAGCCTGGCTACCATACATACCACACCTGACTTCTTAAAATAAATACTACTCATCTTGCCCTTCAATAAGACTACAAATATTTTAAGGTAAGTAATGAGTGTACAATGTGTATTTTACTTTTTTATTGTTTTTTAATGCCTGGTTCTACTGTTGACTTAATGTATGTTAGTGTAAACCTGTTATTTAGCATTTATATGCATTTATAAGAGGGAAAAAAAGGGGCGTTCCACTTTACGGTGGTAGCCTGAAACCTAACCTGCTGTATAAGTGGGGTTCTACTGCACAAAATTTTTTTATTTTATAGTTTTATCACAACATCGTAAAGTCAGAATATTGTAAGTCGAACCATCATAAAGTGAGGAGCATCAAACAGTATGATTTTTATATAGAAATTTAAATATAAATATTTAAGAATACGGTGGTCCCTTGTTTTTCGTAATTAATCCGTTCCTGGAGGAGCTACTATAAACGAAATTTACGATTTGCGAATCAATTTTCCCCATAAGAAATAATGTAAATACAATTAATCCGTTCCTGACACCCAGAAGTATTAAAACAAAAAAAATTTTTACATGAAATATACATATAGTACATAAACAATACAATGGGAAATGATGAATGAAACATTAACAGCATAACACTTACCTTTACTGGAGATTCTTCTTAGTGTATGGGAGACTGGAGGAGGAGAGAGATTGGATTGTTTACAGTTTGGAAGGGGAATCCCCTTCCAGCAACACCTCAGGTACCAATTGCTTCTCTGGGGTTGCTTGTCTTCTCTGTTTCTTAATGCCACTAGGACCACCTTGAGAGTCACTCTAGTCCTGTCTCGCAAAGTAACTGTGGAGAGAGCTCTGTTTCTGGCGTCTCTTTAACACTTCCCTAAAATGGCCCAAGACTTTGTCACTGTACATATTTCTCACCTTCTTTACCACAGGCTTGGCACTAGGAGCTTTCTTTGGAGCCATGGTAGCTCATTTAGTAATTGCAAGCACTAAAATGAGTGGAATATTACGAAATATTTCGTAGGAGCACTTGAGGGGACCTTCACTCACTGGTAAACAATGCCAGACTGGCTGGGTAGGGAGGCCGCCCCGGCTCACACCGTGCGTATGTGATGCTGCCGTTAACCCAATCTTCCCGTGTGATGCCGCCGCCACTCCAACCTTCCCGTGTGATGCCGCCGTCAACCCAACCTTCACGTGTGATGCTACCACCAACCCAACCTTCCCGTGTGATGCCGCCGCCAACCCAACCTTCCCATGTGATGCCACCATCAACCCAACCTTCCCGTGTGATGCCGTCGTCAATCCAACATTCCCGTGTGATGCCGCCATCAACCCAACCTTCCCGTGTGATGCCACCGCTAACCCAACCTTCCCGTATGATGCCGCCGTCAACCCAACCTTCCCGTATGATGCCGCCATCAACCCAACTACTATTCGCGAGTCAACCTATGAAAAGCGAGTCCATGTTTATACGAAAATACCCCTATAATTGGCGAAATTTACGATTACCGAGAACTACGAAAAGCGAGGGACCACTGTACATAAATATGTTAAAGTACAGTATGTATATTTAGAAAAATGAATTTTAAATACAACCTAAAGCAATGTGGTCTGACCTGGGTAGTGTCACCCCTAGTGAGCTTTATGCAGGGCTGCATTAGAAGTTGATGTTACTTGATGTCCCATTTCTATCAGTAATTCTGCACGTGCAACATATGTTTGCTGTATGCAATTGGTTCAGTTTGTAAAGCATGCTGAAGACTCCTATTATTCTGAATTGTTTATAACTTGACTGTACTTAGTATAGCCGTCGTGGGCCTGAAACACACTATACATGTCAGGGAAACCTATAGTGTAAACATAGTTTTCACGTACATGAATGGTATACATACAATACTGACAAGATGAAAAATACGCCATGTGCAATGTCTGGGTATCTTTATTTGTAGATGTTTCACCATCCAGTGGTTTTTATCGATACAAATTCAAGGACATAATGCTAAGACTGGAACTACATACAGAAGATGAGGTAATCAGTCCCTCAAGAGTATAATAATAATAATAATAATTTTATTTTAGTAAGATACCTGTTTGTACAGAGGAGTGTAACAGTTGGGTGGCCATGCCAAAAGCCCCTTTATATACAGAGCATTTTGGGCAAACTTAAGATTAACCCTTTGACTGTCGCGGCCGTATATATACGTTTGCGAGGTACCGTGTTTGACGTATATATACTCATAAATTCTAGCGGCTTCAAATCAGGCAGGAGAAAGCTAGTAGGCCCACATGTGAGAGAATGGGTCTGTGTGGTCAGTGTGCACCACATAAAAAAAATCCTGGAGCACGCAGTGCATAATGAGAAAAAAAAAACTCCGACCGTTTTTTTTAATTAAAATGCCGACTTTGTGGTCTATTTTCGTATAGTATTTGTGGTTGTATTCTCGTTTTCTTGGTCTCATTTGATAGAATGGAAACTATATTATAGAAATGGAGGTGATTTTGATTAATTTTACTATAAAAAGAACCTGGAAATGGAGCACAAAGTACAGGAAATGTTTGATTTTTGCCGATGTTCAAAAGTGAACAAATGATGTCATTGTCCAATAAATGTCCAAATAGCCATTCTAATACGCAGTCATGAATGGGTTGATGTAATTTTTACAATTATTACAGTATTGCAGTAGTCTGCATAACAGTAAATCTTCTATTTTTTGTTTGAATAAAATTTCAAAATAAAAAGCAAGAGTAATATCACAGGGACCTGGAGACATGACTGATGAACAAAGAAAATGTTATTTTAGAGCCAGGAATGTCTGCATTGTTCATTCTGGACCTTATTTTGAAATTGTCATATTTTTTAATTTTCGTGAAATTGGCCAAATTGCAAATTTCTGACCATGTTATTGGGTAGTTGAAATCGGTAAATGGGCAGTTTCTTGTACTTAATCGATAGAAAAAATAGAGTTCTGAAGAAATAGTTATGAGTTTGGTTGACTGGAATAAAGGAATTAGCCGAAAATAGGGCTCAAAGTGGGCGAAATTGCCGATTTTTAAATATCGCCGAAGTCGCTAACTTCGCGAGAGCGTAATTCCGTCAGTTTTCCATCAAATTTCGTTTTTTTGGTGTCTTTACAATCGGGAAAAGATTCTCTATCATTTCATAAGAAAAAATAATTTTTTTTTTTTCGAATATTTTGCGACACCAGAAGCAACTTCAGGATTTGGCCCTTCGACAGTCAAAGGGTTAATAGGGCAATACATTACTGTAATTTGTACATATGGTCATTAGGTGAGATACAATGAATACAAGTAAATTGAATATTCTATTAGTTTGAGCTATGTGGTTTTAATAAGTTAGGTAGAGAAAAATTACAGTTTTGATATAGTACAGTATATAATAATACAGTATTACAATTGCACATCACTTAGCCTACATGTTCTCTTGGACTCAGATCCATGATAAAACTTGCCATCTTATTCTGCATAATTTGAAGTCTGTGTTTCAGTCTAAGGCATGTATGTTTCTGTCTAGGGTGTGTATGTTTCAGTCTAGGGTGTGTGTGTTTCAGTCTAAGGCATGTATGTTTCTGTCTAGGGTGTGTATGTTTCAGTCTAGGGTGTGTGTGTTTCATTCTAGGGTGTGTGTGTGTTTCAGTCTAAGGTGCGTGTGTGTTTTAGTCTAAGGAGCCTGAGTTTCAGTCTAAGGAGCTTGTGTTTCAGTCTAAGGAGCCTGTGTTTCAGTCTAAGGTGTGTATGTTTCAGTCTAGGGTGTGTATGTTTCAGTCTAGGGTGTGTGTTTCAGTCTAGGGTGTGTGTGTGTTTCAGTCTAAGGAGCCTGTGTTTCAGTCTAAGGAGCCTGTGTTTCAGTCTAAGGAGCCTGTGTTTCAGTCTTCTTGTTAGAACAGAGTACCATGCAGAACAACAACAATCTACATGACATTATATAAGAGCTAGACATAGTCCTGAGAGCCTCACTATAGATAGACACTTCCTGTTTATAGAGGAACTTTAACATGGATGTAGACTAAGATTGAAGGAGGTCATAACAGAGACAATGTTTAAGTTATGAGTGTTTGTTGTTTATCAGCTGTACATAACCAAGGCTGAAATCGCCTACTTTAATATAACCTTAACTAACCCAATATTTAACATCTTCAGTTATGACCCCAGCATCAAGGCTACTTCAGCTGTAATAAATATTTGTTACTGCTGCATAGAATCGGATTATATTTATTATTATATTTATTATTATTATTATTATTGTAATAACATTTATAGGGAATCATTAAACCAGTAAGGGTCATACTGCATTTAGAGCACGAAAGGCAGTCGGATTCAATCTATATTTTCATATTTTGATTTTGACTTCACATATAATTTTTTTCCCCATCCAATTACATGTATTGGCCTTATCTTGAGCACAAATGAATTATTTTATACTTATGTTTCTATTACTCATCTTGATCTTCCTGACAATGCATAGTGCTTTACCTAATTTGCTTGAAATGCTGTACATAACAAAGGACTTTCTACATAGTAGTATGTCATTGATGTCAGCTAGGCCTGTATACCTTGTACATGTTTTTTTTTTATTAACACATCAGCCATTTCCTACCAAGACAGGGTGGCCCAAAAAAGAAAAACTTTCACCATCATTCACTCCATCACTGTCTTGCAAGAGGTGCACTTACACTACAGCTATAAAACTGCAAAATTAACACCCCTCCTTCAGAGTGCAGGCTCTGTACTTCCCATTTCCAGGACTCAAGTCTGGCCTGCCAGTTTCCCCAAATCCCTTCACAAATATTACCCTGCTCACACTTTAACCCTTTGACTGTCGCGGCCGTATATATACGTTTGTGAGGTACCGTGTTTGACGTATATATACTCATAAATTCTAGCGCTTCAAATCAGGCAGGAGAAAGCTAGTAGGCCCACATGTGAGAGAATGCGTCTGTGTGGTCAGTGTGCACCACATAAAAAAAATCCTGGAGCACGCAGTGCATAATGAGAAAAAAAAAACTCCGACCGTTTTTTTTAATTAAAATGCCGACTTTGTGGTCTATTTTCGTATAGTATTTGTGGTTGTATTCTCGTTTTCATGGTCTCATTTGATAGAATGGAAACTATATTATAGAAATGGAGGTGATTTTGATTAATTTTACTATAAAAAGAAACTGGAAATGGAGCACAAAGTACAGGAAATGTTTGATTTTTGCCGATGTTCAAAAGTAAACAAATGATGTCATTGTCCAATAAATGTCCAAATAGCCATTCTAATACGCAGTCATGAATGGGTTGATGTAATTTTTACAATTATTACAGTATTGCAATAGTCTGCATAACAGTAAATCTTCTATTTTTTGTTTGAATAAAATCTCAAAATAAAAAGCAAGAGTAATATCACAGGGACCTGGAGACATGACTGATGAACAAAGAAAATCTTATTTTAGAGCCAGGAATGTCTGCATTGTTCATTCTGGACCTTATTTTGAAATTGTCGTATTTTTTAATTTTCGTGAAATTGGCCAAATTGCAAATTTCTGACCATGTTATTGGGTAGTTGAAATCGGTAAATGGGCAGTTTCTTGTGCTCAATCGATAGAAAAAATAGAGTTCTGAAGAAATAGTTATGAGTTTGGTTGACTGGAATAACGGAATTAGCCGAAAATAGGGCTCAAAGTGGGCGAAATTGCCGATTTTTAAATATCGCCGAAGTCGCTAACTTCGCGAGAGCGTAATTCCGTCAGTTTTCCATCAAATTTCGTTTTTTTGGTGTCTTTACAATCGGGAAAAGATTCTCTATCATTTCATAAGAAAAAATATTTTTTTTTTTCGAATATTTTGCGACACCAGGAGCAACTTCAGGATTGGGCCCTTCGACAGTCAAAGGGTTAACAGCATGTCAAGTCCTAAAAACCATGTGTCTCCATTCACTCTTAACATGCTCACACATGATGGAAGTCCAAGCCCCTCGCACACCATACCTCCTTTACCCCTTCCCTCCAACCTTTCCTAGCCCGACCTCTACCCCTCTTTCCCTCCACCACAGATTTATACATTCTCGAAGTCTTCTATTTTGTTCCATCCTCTCTACATGTCTGAACCACCTCAACAACCCCTCCTCAGCCCTTTGGATAATAGTTTTGGTAATCCCGCACCTCCTCCTAATTTCCAAACTATGAATTCTCTTCATTGTATTCACACCACACATTGCCCTCAGTCATGACATCTCCACTGCCTCCAGCCTTCTCCTTATTGCAACATTCACCACCCATGCTTTGCACTTATATAAGAGCACTGGTGTAACTGTACTCATACATTCCCCTCTCTGCTTCCATGGAGAAAGTTCTTTGTCTCCACAGATTCCTCAGTGCACCACTCACCTTTCTCCCCTTGTCAGTTCTACGATTCACTTCATCTTTCATAGACCCATCTGCTGACACATCCACTCCAAAATATCTGAATACATTCACCACCTCCATACTCTCTCCCTCCAATCTGATATCCAATCTTTTGTTACTCTTTCCAGTATTCACTTTTAATTTTCTTCACTTACATACCCTACCAAACTCATCCACCAACCTCTGCCACTTCTCTTCAGAATCTCCCAAAAGCACAGTGTCATCAGCAAAGAATAACTGTGACAACTCCTATTTTGTGTTAGATTCTTTTTCTTTTAACTCCACACCTCTTGACAACACCCCAGCAATCACTTCTCTTACAACCCCATTTATAAATATATTGAACAACCATGCTGACATCACACATCCTTGTCTAAGGCCTACTTTTACTGGGAAATAATCTCCCTCTTTCCTACATACTCTAACCTGAGCCTCATTATCCTCATAAAAAATTTTCACCGCTTTCAGTAACCTACCTCCTATTCCATACATTTGCAACATCTGCTGCACTACCCCCCTATCCACCATGTCATACACCTTTTCCAAATTCATGTATGCCACAAAAACCTCTTTACTCTTATCTAAATACTGTTCACCTACATGTTTCACTATAAATGTGTAGAAATAAAGATTATTATTATTACTCTCACTTGAAAAGCTCCACATCTATGGATGTAATCTTTTTGTTATGTAGTCTCTGTCCTAGTCAGAATCTGCCCAACTTTACATGCAGTGGTACCTCAGGTTACGAACAGCTCAAATTATATATTATAATCATGGGGGAGCGCTAAACCCGTAGGATTATACAGCGCATGTGGGGGGGATGGAAGGTATTCAGACTCAGTTCAGGGAACCAGAGCACAGATTCAATTCCCTAGATCAAGAACCCCTCACCAGCATCAAGGAACCTCCCTTGAGGGGACGAACAGCTCAAAACTCAACCAGTTATGTAAGTGCACTTATGTAAGTGCTTTTGTAAGTAAAGTTTATTTCTTTGTAAAGGTTACAATGTGTAATTACAATTTTGATTTGCTAAGAACAAATTCGTTCGGTATTGGCACTCGAGCAGCCTTCAGGAACGAGAAAAGTTCGTATCCCGAGGAACCACTGTATTATGGTGCATGTAATATTTTGATAATAGAGAATTTGAATTTGATATAATCATGGGGAAGTGCTGAATTTTTAGGGGTTATACAGAATGTGGGAATGAGACAAAATTAGGTTTGATCCAAGAAAGATGAGGTAGACCAATAGTCTGGATCAAGAGCCCTTCACTGGAAACCTTTTCACAAATTAAGAAATAAAACCTGATTTCTTAGTTCATCCTGGCTGGAAACTTGTTTATTATTATTTTGCAAAATTTGTCTTAGTTATGAGGTGTTGCAGCCATGGTATTGCATTTTATTCTGCAAGTGTGCCTTGTTTTAGGCTCTAGATGCATTCCAGGCCTATGAGAGCTACAATATGATCAATCAAGCTAATAATCTAATGGTTATAATTATAACCATAATTTTTGAAGTGTTGGAGAGGTAAGCCAGTGGAAGGCCTCTGTCAGATAGCCAAAAGCTCCAGCTGTGGGTCATCATATGACTAAGACCCATTTCAGGAAATGTGCGTCCTGTTTCCTGGTAAACGTTACTTCAATAAAGAAATAAATAAACCTACCATCCGACTTACGACCGAGTTTGGTTCCGAGAAACCGGTCATAAGTCGAAATGGTCGTAAGTCGAACTTTACTACTGAATATCAACAAAACATTTTTGTAATGACTTTATTTTATTGTTTTATTTTGGTATTTCATGTTTTACTTTACTTTTTATGTTGTTAGTACTGTATTTTATACTGTAAAGTTTAGGATAAACACTGTGTACAACACAAATAGTTGTTTATTTCCCAGAAATTTGGCATAAAAAACATGGTCGTAAGTCGAGTGGTCGCAAGTCGAGTGGTCGTAAGTTGAGCAGGTCGTAAGTCGGATGGTAGGTGTACTTAAATCTGCATAACAGAAATCTTCAATATGTTTTGTGTACTATGTTTACTGTATACAGTGTGTATCTAGCATACAGGTGCTCCTTGACTTACAATGGTTTGACTCTACAAAGGTGCAAAAAGCCATTATTTTGGAGATGAAACTTAAGGTAATTACCCGGCATGAAGGTGGCAAGTCCATAACTTGTAATCATTTACGTATTTACTTTTCAATACTGATACTGAGCTAGTTACAGTTTATTCACTTATTTGGTGACAGTAGTTATTTATTCACTTATCTATTTAGCATATCATATTTACATTCAACTTACGATGGGTTCGTCAGAACGTAACCCCATCGTAAATCGAAGAGCACCTGTATACCGAATTAGACACAGAAGTAGTAAATTCACGGAGGGAGAAACCTTTGTTGCAAATTCTTCATGCAATTCTGAGCACACCTGAGCTCCTCCTTCATGCAAACACTTCCTACAGCTACAACTTTAAATACAACTTACCAGTAGAACTGTGTGTACGCACATTCCTCTGCCACAGGCACGATGGTTTTCACAGTTTTGGCAACAATATGCCTGGTGGGGCTATCATTTTCTCCGGCTGTCTGTGTCTGAGCCGCCATTGCCACAGTGTTGTGTCCTGGTTGGCCACTTGTACAAGTTTTAGGTTTGAGGAGACTAGCCAACTGCAGTCATACAGCTACTAGCTATTCTCTTACACTGGTTTTCATTAACTATATATATAGTCCCTGGGTCACCATATTGCACTTTAGCCACTTATACTAATTTCTTAAATCACTTCTGCTTAGGCACTTTGGTAGAGGGAGATTTTGGTAAAATTAGAGCTAATAGGAAGTTGCAAACTTATAAGCAATTTGCATTTGCAGTGTTTCAGTTGTATTTCTGGTGTTTGATGTTCAACATAGCTCAAAATGCTGTTTCAATTTGCAATGAGATATGTTCATGGGGTTTCAACTTCCAGAAAAATTGCATTGCTACTGTCTTAACTAAAACTGAGTTATTTTACTAAAGTTTCAACTTGCAAAAGAATTTTTTTTTCTACAGAAAACAATAGCACAAAGGATGATTATACTTCACATGGGTTGATATTGCATATTGGTAATTGCAAAACAAATACAGTAATTTCTTCCTAGGAACCCCATTTGTCAGTGAGAATGTTTGTAACTTTAGCCATTAATAAGTACGTACATATATATCTCTTTATTTAAAATCTTTAATGTATGCACAGATAATAACTTTATATACTAACAGAAACAGTACCAGTCAGTATTATTCAAAATATCTTCATAAAACACTACAGCAAAAATAATGCAACTACAAATCACTTGACAAGTAAAATCTTTTGATTAAAATTTTTTTTAGCACTGTATGTAGATTGTACTAAAATTTCACTATTGTTATAACCAAGAGGAAGTTTTAAACCCATAGATATCACACACAGACTGTGGAATGGAAGGCAATTTAGGTTTGATCCAAGGAGAGGGAGGGTGTGTAGGCAAAATTTTTTTGGGATCAGGAGCCCCTTACCAGCATCAACGACTTAAAATATCATCATATTCACTAGAGCCAGATCACAAACTCCATTATTAAAACTAGTGTAGAGACGGTGTAATCAAGGTAGATATCGGTCAGTTTCATATAACATAGATCAGTGAAATTGTCCAGCTGTTGTTATTAACCTTGTAACAATACAAGATCTGGGACCTAAACATATGATAGGAAAAAGTTATGCGCAAAACAGAGCAAATTTGTTAAGTTCCTCAAGTCAGTTCCTGATCAGTTGGATAAGATAAGATAAGATAAGATTTCGTTCGGATTTTTAACCCCGGAGGGTTAACCACCCAGGATAACCCAAGAAAGTCAGTGTGTCATCGAGGACTGTCTAAATTATTTCCATTGGGGTCCTCAATCTTGTCCCCCAGGATGCGACCCACACCAGTCGACTAACACCCAGGTACCTATTTGCTGCTAGGTGAACAGGACAATAGGTGTAAGGAAACGTGTCAAAATGTTTCCACCCGCCGGGAATCGAACCCGGGCCCTCCATGTGTGAAGCGGGAGCTTTTAGCCACCAGGCCACCGGGCCACCTCCTGTGGTGGACTGTGGTGCATATATTGGACTCTGTGAAGAAAGCACCAACAGCCTTGTTCAACAGGCTGTCAACAAGGAGGCCTAGTGTAGGACTGGGCTGCAAGGGCAGTGACCCCCTGAAACCATCTCCAGGTAACTTTCAGGTAACCATAAAATAGTGATTATCCATTTTTTTATTACATTGGCCACCTCTACCAAGGTAGGGTGACCCAAAGGAGAAAAAATACTTTCATCGTCATTCATTCAATCACTGTCTTGTTAGATGTGCACTGATATCATAGTTAAGATAACCTTCCAAACTGTAACATTCCCACACCTCCTTTAAAGTGCACGCACCATACTTCCCACCTTCAAGGCTCAAGTCTAACTAATTTCCCTGAATCTCTTCATAAATGTTACCCCTGCTCATACTCCGACAGCAAGTCAAATCATAAAAACCACTTGCCTCCAGTCACTCCTTTCTAACATGCTCACACAAGCCTGTTGGATGTTCAAGTCCCAAGCACACAAAACCTCCCTACACCACCTCCCCAGATTTATATGTTCTCCTAGTCTCCTCTATTTTTATCCATCTTCTCTTGTATGTCGAAACCACCAGTAACTATAACAGCAGCAATAACAACAGCAATAATAGCAGAAACAGAAGCAACAGCAAGAACAGCACAAAAATAAAGACCTCCTCAACCCTCTGAATATTTCTGGTAGTACCACACCACACCACCCTATCAGGTGGTGTTGAAAATCTGATACACCCATGGCTTCCTTCCCTTCCCTGAAGAGATCAACTAATGGGTTATCTACTGTACTAGTAAATCTTGCAGTACTATGCCATATTTTAATTTTTTTTTTTACCACATTGGCCATCTCCCACAAAGGTAAAGTGGCCCCCCACCCAAAAAAAAAAAAACATAATTCATTCAATATCTGCCTTGCCATTAGTGTGCAGACTTCACAATTCAAAGGACCCTCTGAATTGTAATAGTGCCACCCTTTCTTCTGAGTGCAGACACTGTACCTCCTGCCTCCATGATTAAAGTCTGGCTAATTGGTTCTCCTGTTTCTCTTAGGAGGTAGTCAGTGTGATTAAAGGAAGGGGAAGGCAGCTGCAGTTCCTTGGATGAATTATTATTATAATCAAAAAGAAGCACTAAGCCACAAGGGCTATACAGCACTGCAGGGTAGGGAAGGAAGCGAGGGTATTGGGCAGCAGAAGGGGGGAGGGATGATCAGTAGGTTACAGAAAACAGTGGGGCAGGGGATAGTGTGGGGGTAGAGGGTAGCAAGAGATTGTGAAGAAAGTTTGTGAAGTAAGTCAGTTCTTGTCAAAAAGCTAATGAAAGAGTCCGGATGAAAGGTGGGTCCATCAGCGAGAAGGGAAGGTAAAGAGAGAGCAGCGGAGCGAAGACAACGACTGAGGTAAATTCTGCGTGCTCGTTGATAAAGTGGGCAGTCTAACAGAATGTGGCTGACTGATAATGGAACCTGACAATTCTCACAGAGGAGCAGGGCACCTCTCCATGAGATATCCATGAGTAAGACGAGTATGGCCAATGCGAAGACAGGAGAGAGTAGTCTCCCAACCTCGACACTGGTGACAAGAAGGCGGCCAGTAACCTATACTCGGTTTAATAGATTGAAGTTTGTTACCGAGCAGAGTAGACCAACGTTGTTGCCAACGGGTGTGAAGGTGGGTAGCTATAGCAGCAAAATAGCCCGTAAATGGAATACTGTACCTCTATATGAAACTGGTAGGTCATGTACTGCTGACCGCGCAGCCGTGTCTGCCTATTCATTGCCCTGTACGTCAACATGACCAGGGACCCAACAAAAAACAATATCTTTATGCTTGGTAAAGATGCGGCATAGCCAAAGTTGGATACGGAGGACTAAGGGGTGAGGTGTATCAAATTTCTGTATAGCCTGTAAAGCACTAAGGGAGTCTGAGACAACCACAAATGATGACACAGGCATAGATGCAATACGGATACGTGCTGCAAGAATGGCATACAATTCAGCAGTAAAAATACTAGCTGAAGATAGTAAATGCAGTCATACGACGCTGTCCGGAAACACTGCTGCGAATCCTATGCCGTCAGAAGACTTAGAGCCATCTGTGTACGCTGCAATGGCATGAGAACGAGAGTGGAAGTGGTCAAGAAAAAGAGAGCGGGAAGTGACCGTAGACAGTTGGGCTTTCGAGCAAGGGAGAGAGAAAGAATAGACTTGAACAGCTGGAACTTCCCAGGGGAATAGGGAAAATGATGCTACATGAACCTAGAAAGGTGGTAACTGAAGAGAAGACAAGAGCGAATGTAGGCGAAGAGAGAAGGGACGGAGTAAACAGGGGCGGCGAGCAAATAAAGAATGTCTACTAATATCAGTGACCATTCTATAAATGGAAGGATTGCGAAGATCATGAGAACGTACATAGTAGCGAAGGCAATGGGTATCATGGCGATCGGATAAGGATGGAACGTTTGCTTCTGCATAGAGGCTCTCAACAGGGGAAGAGCGAAAAGCACCAAGGCATAAACGTAATCCTTAGTGATGAATGGGGTTAAGGCTAGAGAGAGTAGCAGGAGAAGCCGCTGAAAAAATCTGGTCACCATAATCAAGTTTTGATAAAATGAGGGTGGAATGTAGGCGAAGGAGAGTTTGACAGTCAGCTCCCCATGAAAGATGAGCAAGGGCTTTAAGAAGGTTCAGCTGGATGTGACAAGTTGCCTTCAGAGAGGTAATGTGAGGTTTCCAGGATAACCTACGGTCAAAGAGGAGGCCCAGAAACCTGACTGTATCACGTTCAGGGATACGGGAGCCATAGAGGTACAAAGGATGATTGGAGATGACAGAGCGTCTAGTGAAAGTAATTCGGTGAGTTTTGGTACTGGAAAATTTAAACCCATGTGTGGTGGCCCAATTGGAAACACGGTCGACCGTATGCTGGAGAGAAACTGTAATGAGGTGACAGTCAGCGCCTGCACAGGCAATAGTGAAGTTATCAACATAGAGTGATGACCAAATATTTGATGGGAGACTAGAGGCCAAATCATTTATAGCAAGGAGAAAAAGTGTTGTGCTCAGAACACATCCCTGGGGGACACCTTCAGCTTGGATAAAGTCCGGGGAGAGCACATTATTAACCCGAACACGGAAATGCCTGTCAGTTAAAAAGCTCTTAAGGAAGGATGGTAGATTGTCTCGGAGGCCTAAGGAGTGGGCTTGGGCCAAAATATTATACCTCCAAGTTGTGTCATATGCCTTCTCAAGGTCAAAAAATATGGCAATAACTGAGTGGTTATTCGCAAAGGCATTACGAACATATGTATCCAAGCATAGTAAGGGGTCTATGGTAGAACGTCCCTTACGGAAGCCATATTGACGAGTGGAGAGACTGTTGTGTGTCTCTTAATACCACATTAAACGTCTATTTACCAGGCATTCCATCACTTTGCAAACTGCACTGGTAAGAACAATGGGATGATAGTGGGAGGCTTCATGTCCCGTAGTGCCTGGTTTGCGGAAAGGGAGAACAATGGCAGATTTCCACGGCTGTGGAAGAACTCCTTGTGACCAAATAAGATTGAAAAGGCCTAATAGGACTGCAAGGGCTGACTGATGTAAATGTTGTAGCATACGAATATGAATGTTGTCGGGCCCAGCTGCCGATGACTGGCAAGCTGAGAGTGTTGCCTCCAGTTCTTGAAGTGTAAAAGGCACATTTTACTGTTCTTCTCTGAGAGTAGAAAAGTCCAAGGGTGCTAACTCTCTGGCAGACTTTGAGGAAAGAAACGAGGGGTATAGATGGAGCCCCTGAGAAATACGGACCAGATGATTGCCAATTTCATTGGCAACATCTAGTGGGTTTGCTATATCAACAGGAGCAGGGTCAGGAGAATATTTACCACTCAGTTTTCTTACTTTTTTCCAGACTGCACTCAGAGGAAGCAGAGGTGATGGTGGAGACAATCTCGCCAGCAAGTGCCTTTAGCATCACGAATGACATGGCGAGTGATCGCACGCTTCTGCTTAAAATCAAGAAGTCTCTCCGTGGTTCTATTGTACTGGTACCTGCCCCATGCAGCGTGTTTCAAACATACTGCACGAGCACAAGCAGGAGACCACCAAGGCACGCATTTCTGAGAATGCCTGCCCGAAGTTTGGGGTATAGAATGAGAAGCTGTGGTTAAAACAGAGGACGAGAAGAGGTGTAAAAGCTCATCAATGGAGGACGAAGAAGGAACCTCACTAAAAACAGTTAGTTGTGAGTAAAGGTTCCAATTTGCCTGATCAAATTGCCAGTGTGGGATACGAAGAGGTGGTGAATATGAAGGGGAAGTAAGAATGATTGGGAAATGATCGCTGTCATGTAAATCCGGGAGAACAGACCAGGTGAAGTCTAATGCGGCAGAGGAAGAGCAGACTGAGAGATCGATGCAAGAGAGTGTGAGTCCGAGGATCAAAATGGGTATGAGTACCTGTATTTAAAACATGGAAGAGGTGGGCAGCAAGAAAAGCCTCTAACTGAATGCCATGGGAATCACAGTGAGACTCCCCCCAGAGGAAATGATGGGCATTAACCCTTTGAGGGTTTTGGACGTACTAGTATGGCTTACGACCCAGGGTTTTTGACGTACTAGTACGCCTAAATTCTAGCGCCCTCAAATCCATTGGGAGAAAGCTGGTAGGCCTTCATATGAAAGAATGGGTCTATGTGGTCAGTGTGCAGAGTCTAAAAAAAATCCTGCAGCACACAGTGCATAATGAGAAAAAAAAAAAACTTTGACCGTTTTTTTGGAATAAAACAGCGACTTTGCACTGTATTTTCGTATGGCATTTATTGTTGTATTCTAGTTTTCTTGGTCTCATTTTTTAGAATGGAGGACATATTACAGAAATTGAGATGATTTTGACTGGTTTTACAATGAAAGATACCTTGAAACTGAGCTCAAAGTAGCAGAAATGTTCGATTTTTACCAAATTTCAAAGGTAAACAAATCGTGCCAATGGTCCAATACACGTCAAGTGGTGAGTCTCGTATTCTTTCACAAGTGCGCCAATAATATTTATACCATTTTTTACACTAATGCAGTAGTCTGCATAACAGTAAATCTTACATTTTTTGTGAGAATAAAAATTCAAAGTGGAAAGCAAAAGAATATAAGAGGGACCTTGAGACGTGACTAATGACCAGAGGAAATGTCATTTTAGTGCCAGGAATGTCTTTCTTGTTTATTCTGGACCCTATTCGGAAATTGGCATCTTTTGAAATTTGTATGAAATTTGCAAAATTGCTAAATTCTGACCACTGTACTGGATAGTTGAATTTCATAAATGGGTGGTTTCTTGCACCCAATCGATAGAAAAAATGGAGTTCTAGCGAAATATTCATGTTTTTTGTCGACTAGTACAGTGGAATTGGCCGAAAATGGGGCTCAAAGTGGGCAAAATCGCCGATGCGTAAATATCCCCGAGACTGCTAACTTCACGAGAGCATAATTCCGTAAGTTTTCCATCAAATTTCAAACTTTTGGTGTCCTTATGATCGGGAAAAGATTCTCTATCTTTTCATAAGAGAAAATTATTTTCTTTTTTTTAAATTTGGCCGACCCTGAGAACGAGTTTCGGAGAGGGCCTGTCGACCCTCAAAGGGTTAAAATCGCCAAGTAACAGAAGCGGTGGCAGTAATGACAAAACAAGAAAGGCAATATCCGGAATAGATAATGCCCGAGAAGGAGAGAGATATAAAGAACAGAGCGTATACCACCTATGCAAGTGGATACGGGCAGCTGTGTAATGCAGCGAAGTACGAACAAATAGCTGATGGTATGGAATATCAGTGCATAGAAGAAGGGCACTTTCATTAAAGGTCCCATCAGGAAAAGGATCTGAAGAATACAATAAATTATAGCCTGAGATGGGATAGATAACAGCAGAGTGTAATTTTGGTTCCTGTAAGCAAACACCAACAGGGGAAAACTGGGAGAGTAACATCTGAAGCTCCCCCCGATTACCCCTGAGGCCGCGTATATTCCACTGTAAATAGGCCATGATTGGCAACAATAAAGATACCTGAAATCCGCAGGTAAGGGTTCCTACGGACTAGGGGGGTTAGGAAAGTCCACATGCGGAGGCAGCGGAAAACGTTCAAGCAGCGAAGGAACGGTGCGCTGCGAAGAAAGGAGTTGCACAGATGGAGGAGAGGAGAGAGAAGGAACAGAGGGTGGGTCAGTGTCCATTGATGGTTTGGTCTATGCAATATATTCAGAGATTGCTTCAAGTGTTTCAGAATTCAGAGATGTCGTATGGGAGGCAATATTGGAGATGGTAGGGGGAGGACGAGTAAAGATTGGAACTGTAATGGACTGTACCAAGGTAGAGGGGGGGGGGGCGAAAGGGTGGAGGGAACTGGAGAAGAAACGTGGAAGGGGACAGAAGAAGCAGAAACCTGGGAGGTGGCAGAAGAGGAAGAAACTTGGGAGGGAACAGGGGAGGAAGGTACAGTACAAGGAAGAGGGTGAACCTCTACACTTGCAACAGAGCCAGTGAGAGGGGAAGAACCAGGTACAGAGACAGGGAAGGTAAAATGAGGTGGAAGAAGGGAAGGAGGGGTTAAAGGACCTTTTTTTAACTTCTGAGAAGTAGAGGGACGATTGGGAGGAGGTGTCGTACGAGATCTTGTTGATACCGAGGCTTGTGAGGGAGAACACGAAGAAGCGAGAACAGACTGAGGCGTTGAAGTAGGGATGTCTGAGCCCAGGACAGCAAAAGAATTAGATACAGGAGTGATTATGGGAGAGGTAACCACAGAGGAGGCTGCAGAAGATGGGACCCCAGAAGTTGGGGGACGTTTTGAAACACAGGAATAAGAAACACGAGGTAGTCTCCCTTGGAGGCGGAGATGAGAAACTGCCATGGCATAAGGGAGACCTTCTGCCTCTTTGAGGTAACGGATTTCCCGCTCATTTAAGTAGACTTGGCAACGGTGAGAGTACGAAGGGTGAGCCTCATGACAATTAAAGCAAGAGGGAGGTTGATTGCAAGACGTATTAGAATGGTCATCGGCACCACAGACTGGGCATTCGGCTATAAATCTGCAATATTTCGCTGGATGGCCAAATCGCCAGCAATTTCTACACTGTTGCGGTGTAGGGATCACCTTTCGAACTTGTAACCGATGTCCTGCTACATAAACTGAGGATGGGAGTTCACGGCTGTCAAAAGTTAAATGAGCCACATTGCTAGGGTATCGTCTCCGCCCGTGGGCAGGAAGAACATAAGTGTCATTGCCACATGTCTGGAAATTTTGTTGAACTATGGTATGGGGCAGAATGACGGTACCACTACAAGAATTGAGGGAATGATGTTTTTCAATAGTGACAGGAACAGTATCGATATGGGAAAGAAGAGAAAGATCATGAGCTTGGGTAGCATTCTGTACAGTGATGATGTGCGTACTGCTCTTAAGAGCATGAAAAGAAATATCTTTGCCAACATGGCGTAGGAGTGCCTTGCCAATACTATGGTCGGAAAGATAGGCAATAGAGGAAGTCGGTCTTAAAGTGAAGAATTTAGTCCATTGTGCATTCTGAAACTGAGCGTGGAAAGGGAGTGCAGGACGTGTCGATCTTTTCTGAGAAGAACGAGAAGGTGGAGAAGTATCATCAGCAGGTAATTGTCGTTGGCGTTTAGGCGTGGGACCAGAGTTGGCCCGATGTGGAACGGGCCGGCGATTCAAAAATTGCCGCACCATAGAGGGAGAGGCCGGAAGCATAGTCAAAGGAGAGCGAAGGTCAGATAAATCGAAGGAGTCAGCCGAGACCTCAGTACCTGAAGCGGGTGAGGAAACAGCACCGGCAAGAGGTACAGAGGCATTAGGAGTGTCCGAAGAGCGGTCCAAAGATGAGGCGGGGTCAGAACGGGGTGCGGCATCAAGAAGGTGCCCAGGGGTAGCAGGTTCATGGAATAAGGCTTTCATGGTTAGGTTACTTCTTTCTTTTTGTTTTTAAGAAAAAAGAAGGAAAGAAAATAAAAATAAAAAAAAAGAATAAAAAAAGGGGGGACCGGGGAGGGATAGTTCCTAGGAGGAATGAAAGGGCCAGAAATCTCCCTCCGCGCCCAAGAGGACCTCAGCACCGCAAGTAGCGCAGATGCAGCATGGAACCCGTGCCATTCCCTACCCATCATGCCAGTAAACCAGCAATCCGGGATAGCAACCTCACATCTGCCGAGCTACCTTGGTGGACAAAAGAGAAGGTGGCCGGATATCCGCCACAAAGCATACCTCCTTCGGCCACCACCCCCGGAATCCAAAAGGTGGCTTCCGAAAGACACCGAAAGCCACACTCCGGGATACCGGAGAGGGATCGGGACATCCTCAGGCAATCCAGATTCCACGGCAAACTACGCCACCGCCAAGAACCTCAACGGAATGGGATGGACCCCGGTACCCTTTCCCCTACCTAGGAACTAGCATGCCTGTGGGAAAAAATCCCAAAGGCCAAAAAGGAAGGGCAAAAGGGAGGGGTGGGGAGGAAGAGGAAAGGAAAAAGGGGAGGATGGGAGAGGGAAGGTGGGATTGGGGGGTAATTAGGTTCGGTCTGAGGAAGGAGACCGACAGGTCTAATTCCTCAGACCAAGAGCCTCTTCACCACGCCAAGGAGCCCCCCTTGAAGAGGTCCTTGGATGAAGAACCCCTCATTATTATAATCAAAAGCGCTAAACCCACGAGGGTCATACAGCGCAGCAGGGCAGGGGGTAGTGCAAGATCATAAAGTATTATTATAAAAAAAGCGCTAAACCTACAAGGGTCATACAGTGTAGCAGGGCAGGAAAGGGTGCAGGAGTACTGGGTAGCAATTTTAATCATTATAATCATGGGGAGTGCTAAACCCGTAGGATTATACAGCCCACTTGGGGGGAGAGGGGTTCAATTCAGGGAACTGGAGCACAGATCCAATTTCCTAGAGCAAGAGCCCCCTCACCAGCATCAGGGAACCTCCCTTGAGGGGTACTGGGTAGCAAGAGGGAGAGGGATTGTTATTAGGTCATGGGGTGCAGTGGGGCAGTGGACAATGCAGGGGTAGAGGGTAGCAAGAGGTTCAGGTAGAAAGGGCTGTGAGGAGTGCTAGAGGTATCATCATCAGAGTTTGTGCAGTAAATCAGTTGCTGTCAAAAAGGCAAATAGGGAGTCTGTGTCAAAGGTGGGGCCGTCAGTAAGGAGGGAAGATAAAGTAAAGGCGTTGTAGCAGTGACAATGTCAGAGGAAAGTTCTGTGTTGTTAGAACATAGGTATCCATGAGATACCTATGAGATGAGTGTTCCTGATGTGAAGATGGGAGAGTTGTCTCCCATCAACGACAAGAAGGCCAGAAACCTAAATTTGATTTGACAGAACATAATTTGTTATGAGTCATATGAGACCAGCGTTGTTGCCAGTGGTTGCAAAGGCAAGTAGAGATTATAACATCAAGACACACTCCCTTGAAGAGACTACTACAAGGAATTTTTCTTGAAATGAGCAAGTATTGAATAGGAGTGCTGAGAGGAAGGACTGACTCAAAGGTCAGAACTGCTTGAACTTTATTTCAAGTTTCAACAATATAGCATCTTTGATATATTCCAGGACTATCATTTTAATATTTGTGTAAAATGGCTAAGGCAGTAGGGGTCCTACAACACCTGGGGGAATAAAGAGGCAATCAGATTTGATCCAAGGAAGAAGAAGTCAGGCCCAATTCCTTACAGTAATAGTCCCACTCACTGACATATCAAAGAATGTCCCTTGAAGGGTTTGTGAAATCACACCCACCTTGAATGAGTTATGGCATCTTGTTTTGGGCGATGATGTCTACAAGTTCCCTTCATTTTACTTTAACACCACATCTGAAGGGGTTAAGAAAAGACAGTTGCAGAGAGGAATTTTATTGAGATGTTTTGCTTGTGGAACAGGCATCTTCAGTCACTACACAGGGATGTACAAGTGAATTTATATAAGAATGGTTAGGAGAGTGTCTGAGTCAATGAGATCACTTGTGATTTGCAAGATGGGGGCATGGCAGGAGGCCTACCTGTATATACAAAATAAGTTGGGTAACAGGTTTGGCTAAACTGAAAACTCCTTGACTGTGGTGGATTTTTTGTGTATGGATTAATGCAGCTTCTAGGCACTTTTTGTGGTTTGTCTATTTCCTTTATGACCAGCTGGGTGTCCTTCCAAGATATCAGGTATGCAGTGTGGTCCCTATGTACATGCAGGCTTTATTCATGATGCATGTCTTACAGGCATGCTGGTGTTCTTGCAACCTGATCTGCAGGCTATGGGAGATAGCACTAAACCTACAAGGGTCATACAGCATAGCAGGGCAGGTAAGGGTGCAGGGGTAGCAAGAGGGAGAGGGATTATTATTAAGTCATGAAGTGCAGTGAGGCAGGAGATAGTGCAGGGGTAGAGGGTAACAAGAGATTGAGGTAGAGAGGGCTGTGAGGAGTGCTTGAGGTATCATCATCAGAGTTTGTGTAGTAAATCGGTAAATGCAGTAAATCAGTTGCTGTCAAAAAGTCAATGAGAGTGTTAGGGTTAAAGGAGGCTCCATCGGCAAGAAGGGAAGGTAAAGTAAGGGCAGCAGAGCACTTACAAAGTTGGAGGTAAATTCTGCGTGCTTGTTGATAGAGTGGGCAGTCGAACAGAATGTGGCTAACAGAAACTGGAACCTGACAATTCTCACAGAGTGGAACAGGGCGCCTCTCCATGAGATACCCAGGAGTAAGATGAGTGTGGCCGATGCAAAGACGGTAGAGAGTAGTCTCCCAACCTCGACACCAATGACAAGAAGATGGCCAGAAACCTATACATGTACTTGGTTTAATATAATGTAATTTGTCATGTAGCAGATCAGACCAACATTGTTGCCAATGGGTGTGAAGGTGGGTAGCAAATACAGCAAAATAAGTCTGTGAATGGAACACCTGTATATGAAACTGGGAGGTCATGTACTGCTGACTATGCAGCAGTGTCTGCCTGTTCATTGCCCTGTATGTCAACATGACTGGGGACCCAACAAAAACAATATCTTTGTGCTCATTAGAGATATAGCGTAACCAAAGTTGGATACGAAGAACCAGGGGATGAGGTGTATCAAATTTTCTTATAGCCTTAAAGCAATGAGTCTGAAATGACCACAAATGGTGACACAGGCTTAGATGCAATGCCGATAAGTGCTACGAGAATGGCATACAATTCAGCCGTAAAAATGCTAGCCAAGGATAATAAATGCCCTCGCATGACGCTGCCTGGAAACACTGCTGCAAATCCGATGCCATTAGAAGACTTGGAAACATCGGTGTGCACTGTGATGGCATAAGAATGAGATCGGAAGTGGTGAAAAAAAAGGAGAGCGAGAACCCGCCGCAGGCAGTTGGGCTTTCATGCATGGCAGTGGGAAAGAACAGACATGAACCCTTTGAACTTCCCAAGGGGGTAGGAAAAAAGTGAGATGCTACATGAACATAGAAAGGTAGTAACTGAAGAGAAGACAAGAACAAAAGTAGGTGGAGAGAAAAGGAACGGAGTAAACAGGGGCGACGAACGAATAATGAATGTCTACTGACATCAGTGACTATTCGATATCCTATCCTATATGCGGAGATCATGAGAGCAGACATAATAGTGAAGGCTATGAGCATCACAGCGCTCGGACAAGGATGGAATATTTGCCTCTTCACCTCAACCAGTGAAGAGCGAAAAGCACCAAGGAATAAACGCAATCCCTGGTGATGGATGGGATTAAGACTAGAAAAAGTTGCGAGAGAGGCCGCTGAATATATCTGGTCACCATAATTGAGTTTCAATAAAACAAGGGTTAAATATAGTTGAAGGAGAGTTCTACAATCAACCCTCCATGAAAGATGAGTGAGGGTTTTAAGAAGTTTCAGCCGGCTATGAGGAGTTGCCTTCAGTGAGGTAATGTGAGGTTTCCAGGATAACTGATGGTCAAATAGAAGGCCGAAAAACCTGACCATATCATGTTCTGGGATACGTGAGCCATATATAGTGCTAGTCACGGCATTATGCCAGGTGAGTGCCCTGGCATAATGCTGTGACAAAAATCAAAGGCCTACTATCCAGAGGGGTCTTTTTTATCAGTGCATTATGCTGGGTAGCATTATTATTATTATAATCAAAAAGAAGTGCTAAACAACAAGGGCTATACAGCACTGCAGGGCAGGAAGGACTCAAGGGTATCAGGTGGCAAAAAGGAGATGGATGAGTAATAGGTTACGGAGAACAGCGGGGCAGTGGATGGTGAAAGGGTAGAGGGCAGCAAGAGATTGATATAGAAAGGGCTGAGGGGAGTGCGAAAGGTATCATCATCAGAGTTTGTGGAGTAAATCAGGCGTTGTCAAGAAGTCAATGAGAGAGTCAGGATTAAAGGAGGGTCCATCAGCAAGAAGGGAAGGTAAAAAGAGAGTAGGAGAGTGGAGACGACGTTAGAGGTAAATTCTGAGTGCTCGTTGATAGAGAGGGCAGTCTAACAGAATGTGGATACCCATGAGTAAGATGAGTGTGGCTAATGCAAAGGTGTGAGAGAGTAGTCTCCCAACCTCGGCACTGATGACAAGAAGACGGCCAGTAACCTATGCTCGGTTTAATAGAATGAAGTTTGTTACCGAGTAAAGTTGACCAACGTTGTTGCCAACGGGTGTAAAGGTGGGTAGCTATTACAGCAAAATAGTCTGGAAATGGAACACCTCTATATGAAATTGGTAGGTCATGTACTGCTGACCGCGCAGCAGTGTCTGCCTGTTCATTGCCCTGTACATCAACATGACCAGGGACCCAACAAAAAAACAATATCTTTACGCTTGGTAGAGATACGGCTTAGCCAAAGTTGGATACGGAGAACTAGGGGGTGAGGTGTATCAGATTTCCGTATAGCCTGTAGAGCACTAAGGGAGTCTGAGACAACCACAAATGATGACACAGCCATAGATGCGATATGAATAAGTGCTGCAAGAATGGCATACAATTCAGCAGTAAAAATGCTAGCCGAAGATAGTAAATGCCCTCGCACGATGCTGTCCGGAAACACTGAGGCGAATCCGTGCCAGGGTTTTTGACGTACTAGTACGGATAAATTATAGCGCCCTCAAATCTAGCAAGAGAAAGCTGGTAGGCCTACATATGAAAGAATGGGTCTATGTGGTCAGTGTGCGGAGTATAAAAAAAAAAAATCCTGCAGCACACAGTGCGTAATGAGAAAAAAAAACTTTGACCGTGTTTTTGGTTTAAAACAGCGACTTTGCGCTGTATTTTCATATGGTATTTATTGTTGTATTCTAGTTTTCCTGGTCTCATTGTATAGAATGGAAGACATATTACAGAAATTGAGATGATTTTGGCAGGTTTTACAATGAAAAGTACCTTGAAATTGAGCTCAAAGTAGCAGAAATGTTCGATTTTTACCAAAGTTCAAAAGTAAACAAATCATGCTAAGCGTCCAATACACGTCAACTGGCGAGTCTGATATTCTTTCACAAGTGCGCTGATATTATTTATACCATTTCTACACTAATGCAGAAGTTTGCAGAACAGTAAATCTTATTTTTTTTGTGAGAATAAAAAATCAAAGTGGAAAGCAAAAGAATGTAAGAGGGGCCTGGGGATGTGACTAATGAACAGAGGAAATGTTATTTTAGTGCCAGGAATGTTTTTCTTGTTTATTCTAGACCCTATTTGGAAATTGGCATCTTTTGAAATTTGTGTGAAATTGGCAAAATTGCTAAATTCTGACCACTTTATTGGAGAGTTGAAATCGGTAAATGGGTGGTTTCTTGTACTCATTCGATAGAAAAAACGGAGTTTTAGCAAAATAGTTATGATTTTTGTCGACTAGTACACTGGAATTGGCCGAAAATAGGGCTCAAAATGGGCAAAATTGCTGATGCGTAAACATCGTCCAGACCGTTAACTTTGCGAGAGCATAATTCCATAAGTTTTCCATCAGATTTCATACTTTTGGTGTCATTATGATCGGGAAAAGATTCTCTATCTTTTTATAAGAAAAAATAATTTTTTTTTTTTTTAAATTTTGGCAACCCTGAGAACAAGTCTGAGAGGGCCTGGCGACCCTCAAAGGGTTAAGGGTTAAGTAAACTTGGCAATGGTGAGAGTAAGATGGGTGAGCCTCATGACAGTTATGGCAAAAGGGAGGTAGACTATAAGATGACTTGGTATGGTTGTTGGCACCACAGACTGGGCATTCAGCCATGGACCTACAATATTTCGCTGGATAACCAAAACACCAGCAGTTTCGACACTGTTGTGGTGTAGGGATCATCTTTCAAACTTATAAATGGTGTCCCGCAATATAAACCAAGGACGGAAGCTCACAGCAGTCAAAAGTTAAGCAAGCTACATTGCAAGGGTATTGTCTCTGCCTGTGGGCAGGGAGGACATAGGTGTCTACTTTGATAATTGGGAGGTCTTGAGTTCAAGCTGTTCCAGAATGTCATCACCACTTGTCTGGAAATTCTGCTGGACAATGGTATGAGATAGAATGACAGTACTACAAGAATTGAGAGAATGACTATGGGTCAGGTAGGTGATCTTGGTTGCCAACATGACGTTTTTCAGAGCATAGTTCTAGCTGCCCAGACAACTTTTGTTCCGAGTAAGGAAATTAGATCTAACAAAAATGATCCCAAATGGATGAATAGATTAAAACATCTCACTGGTCAAAAGAGAGGCATATATAGGCATATCAAAAGAGGGGATGGGCAGTTAAGAAATCAATATATTTAATTAAAGAGAGAGATAAAGAAAGGAATAAGAAAAGCAAAAAGGGATTATGAGGCTACGGTTGCAAGGGATTCAAAGACTAACCCAAAAGGGTTCTTTCAGGTATACAGAAGTAAGATTAGAGACAAAATTGGCCCACTTAAGAGTAACTCTGGTCAGATCACTGACAGTGATAAGGATATGTGTGAAATTCTCAATACCTACTTCCTCTCGTTTTCACCCAAGTGGAAAATACTAGCGATATTCCTGATATCTAGATTACATAGACACAGGTTGAGATAAACTAGCCACAATTTGCAGTAAAACTAGTGACATGCTCCTCAGACAAATAGATTATTATTATTATAATCAAAAAGAAGCGCTAAGCCACAAGGACTATACAGCGCTGCAGGGCAGGAAGGAAGCGAGGGCATCAGGTGGCAAAAGGGAGATGGATGAGCCAACCGGTTACGGATACACAGCGGGGCAGTGGATGGTTGAAAGGGTAATGGGCAGCAAGAGACTGAACCGAAAGGGCCTGAGGGGGAGTGCGAAAAGTATCATCGCGTTTGTCGGAAGTAATCAGGCGTTGTCATAAGTCAATGAGAGAGTCAAGGATTTAAAGGTGGTCCATCAGCAGAAGGGAAGGTAATAAAGAGAGAGTAGAGAACGAAGACGACGTTGGAGGGAAATTCTGCGTGCTCGGTGATAGAGAGGGGCCCTGTCTAACGAATGTGGCTAATCGATTTACTGGAACTGACACTGCTCACAGAGAGGAACAGGGTGCTATTACATGAGATACCCATTGGGTAAGAAGTGTGTGGCCAATGCGAAGACGGGAGAGAGAGTGGTCTTCCCAAACCTCGGCACTGAGACAAGAAGACGGCCAGTAACCTATGGCTCGGTTTTAATAGAATGAAGTTTGTTACCGAGCAGAGTTGACCAACGTTGTTGACAACGGGTGCGAAGGTGGGTAGTCTTTGCAGCAAAATAGTCCAGGTGAGAAATGGAACACCTCGATAGGAAATTGGTAGGTCATATACTGAGACGCGCAGCAGTGTCTGCTGTTCTTTGCCCGTACTCAATGACAGGGACCAACCAAAAAACAATATCTTTTGTTTGGTAGAGATACGGGCGCTTAGCCAAAGTTGGGATACGGAGAACTAGGGGATGAGATGTATCAATTTTTCGTATAGGGCCTGTAGCTGCACTAAGGGAGTCTGAGACTAACTACAAATGATGACACAGGCTTAGATGTCGATTACGAATAAGGTGCTGGCAGAATGGCATACAGTTCAGCAGTAAAAATGCTAGCTGAAGATAGTAAATGCCTCGTACCGACGCTTTCCGGAAAACACTGCTGCGAATCCGCGCGTCTGAAGACTTAGAGGCCGTCTGTGTAGACACAGCGGGTGGCATGAGAATGGGAGTGGAAGTGATCAAGAAAAAGAGAGCGGGAAGTCCACCGTAGGCCAAGTTGAGCTTTCGAGCAAGGGTGTGAGGAAAGAACAGACTCCGAAAACAGCTGGAACTTCCCAGGGGGGTGGTAGGAAAAATGAGATGCTAAATGAACATATAAAGGTGTAACTGAAGGGAAGACAAGAGTGAAAGTATGGCGAAGAGAAAAGGGACGGAGCAACTGGGGCGGCGAACGTAATAAAGGAATGTTATATACTAAAATCGGGACCATTCTATAAAATGGTCTGGATTGTGTAGATCGTGAGAGCGTACTTAGTAAACGAAGGCAATGGGCATCACGGCGATCAGACAAGGATGGACATTTGCTTCTGGTTTTTGTGGCTCTAAACAGGGGACACGAGCGAAAAGCACCAAGGCACAAACGTAAGCTTGGTGTGGATAGAGTTAAGGGCTAGAGAGAGTAGCAAGGAGAGGCCGCGGAATAAATCTGGTCACCATAATCGAGTTTCGATATAAAAAACGAGGGGCTGAATGTTGGCGGAAGCAGTGTTCGACGATCAGTCCCAGGAAAGATGAGCAAGGGTTTTTAGAAGGTTTAGCCGGCTGTGACAAGTTGCCTTTAGAGAGGGTAATGTTGAGGTTTCCAGGTTAACCGTACGGTCAAAGAGAAGGCCTAGAAACCTGACTGTATCACGTTCGGGGATACGGGAGCCATTAGAAGATACAAATGGATGATCGGAGATAACATGCAGCGTCTAGTGAAAGTAATTTGGTGAGTTTGGTACTTGGAAAATTTAACACCATGTGTGGTGAGCCCAAAGTGGAAAACCAGGGTCGACCGATGTGGAGGAGAAAAACTGCATAAGGTGACAGTCAGCGCCTGCACAGCACTAGCGAAGTCATCAACATAGAGTGATGACCAAATATTGGGTGGAAGAAAAGAACAGAGGCCAAACATTTATAGCAAGGAGAATAAGTCGTTGTGGTTGAACAACATCCCTGAGGGTCACCTTCAGCTTGGACGAAGTCCGGGGAAAGAACATATTTACCTCGAACACGGAAAATGTCGGGTCAGTTTAAAAAGCTTCTTAAGAAGGATGGAGATTGCTCGGAGGCTAAGGAATGGGCTGGGCCAAAATATTATACCTCAAAGTTGGTGTCATATGCCTTCTCAAGGTCAAAAAATATGGGCAATAACTGAGTGGATATTCGCAATGGCATTACGAAATGCGTATCCAAGCATAGTAGGGGTCTATGGTAGAACGACAAAAAAAAAACCCCAACCCTTACGAAAGCCATATTGACTATCGGAGAGAGACGAGAGACTTGTTCGTGAGTCTCTAAATACCACATTAAAATCGTCGATTTACGAGGCGTTCCATCCTTTTGCAAACTGCACTTGTAAGAGCGATGGGGCGATAGTGGGCAGGCATCATGTCTGTAGTACCGGTTTGCGGGAAGGGAGAACATTGGCAGATTTTCCACAGCTGGGGAAGAAACTCCTTGTGACTCAATAAGATTGGAGGTTTGTAAGAGGACTACAAGGGCTGACCGATGTAAATGTTGTAACATACGAATCATGAATGTCATCAGGCCCAGCTGCCGATGATCGGCAAGCTGAGAGGTTTGCCTCCAGTTCTTGAAGTGTAAAAGGCACTTATACTGTTCTTCTCCCGAGTGAGAAGAAAAGTCCAGGGTAATATCTCTCTGGCCAGCAGGACTTTGAGGAAAAGAAACGAGGGGCTTAGATGGAGCCCTCGGGAAAATAAGGACAGATGTGTGCCAAGTTCAAATGGCAACGTCGAGAGGGTTTGCTTATCAAACACCAGTGACCCGTAGAACAGGAGCCGGGTCAGGAGAGTATTTACCACTCAATTTTCCTCACTTTTTTCCAGACTGCACTCATAGAAGAAGAAGCAGAGTGATGGGAGGGAAACATAGTCTCTCGCCAACAGTGCGTTTAGCTTCACGGATGACCGGCGAGCGATCGCACGCTTCTGCGGAAAAAATCACAGCAAAGTCTCTCAGCGGTTCTATTTGTACCGGTACCTGCCCCATGCTGCACGTTTCAAAACGTTTACTGCACGAGCACAAGAAGGAAGACCACCCAGGCACGCACTTCTCTAGATTGCCTGCCTGTGGTTTGGGGTATGAATGAGAAGCTGCGGTATAATCTGTTTCGAGAAGATGTGTAGGCGCTCTCAATGGAGGATGAAGAAGGAACCTCACTAAAAGCAGTGAGGTGTGAGTATAAAGATCCAATTTCGCCAGATCAAATTTGCCGCGAGGGAGGGCTAACGGAAGGTGGTGAATTAGGAAGGAGAAGTAAGAACCACCCCCCCTCCCCCATATGATCGGAAAATGATGCTGTCATTGTAAGTCTGGTTTAGGAAACAGACCAGGTTGAAGTCTAGTGCAGGGGGAAGAGCAGATGATAGATCGATGCAAGAGAGAGTTGAGTTCGAGGATCAAAATGGGTGGGGTACCCGTATTTTCAATCATGGAGGGGGTGAGAGGCAAGAAAAGCCTCCAACTGAATGCCACGTGAGTCACAATGAGATCACCCCAGAGGAAATGGTCGGGCATTAAAATCACCAAGTAACAAGAAGTTGGTGGTGGGTAAGGATTGAAACAAGAAAGGCAAAGTCTGGGATAGAAAATGCTCGAGAAGGAGAGAGATTAATATAGACATATTGAAACCCACTTATTCAAGTGGATACGGGCTGCAGTGTAATGGCTCAGCGAGGTATGGACAAAAGTTGGCAGATACGGAATATCATTGCGTGTAGAAGGAAGGGCACTTGCATTAAAGGTCCCATCTGAAAAGGATCCGAGAATACAATAATTTATAGCCTGAGATAGGTTGGAAAACAGCTGAGTGTAATTTTTGGTTCTTGTAAGCAACGCACCAACGGGGAAAACTGGAAACAACATCTGAAGTCACACGATTACCCCTGAAGGGCCCGCGGATTATTCCACTGTATATAGGCCATGATTGGCGAGAAGAAAATATCAGGAATCTGTAGGTAAGGCACCTACGGGACTAGTGGGGTTAGAAAAGTCAACGTGGTGGCATTGGATTGATGTTCAAGTAGGAAGGATCGGGAGCGTTGCGAAGAATGGGGTTGTGAAGTTGGAGGGAAGAGGGAAGAGAAGGAACAGGAAGTGAATTCCAGTGTCCCATTGAAGGTTTAGTCTCTGCAATATATTCCGAAATGGCTTCAAGTGTATCTGTATTCAAAGATGTATGGGATACCATATTGGAGATAGGAGGAGGAGGGTGAGTAAAGATTGGGACAGTATGACTGTACCAAAGTAGAGGGGGAGGGAAAAGTGTAAGGGACTGGAGATGAAGTGTGGGGGGGGACAGAAGAGGCAGAAACCTGGAGGTGACAGAAGAGGGAGAAACTTGGGAGGGGACGGGGGTGGAAGGCATAGTACAAGGAGGAGGGTGAATCTCCACACTTGTAATAGAGCCAGAGAGAGGGGAAGAACTAGGTACAGAGACTGGAAAGGTAAAGTGTGGAGGTGGAAGAAGGGAAGGAAGGGGCAAAGAAGATTTGAGCAATGTGGATTTTTTGGACTTCTGAGTAGAGGGGCGATTGGTATTAGGTGTCGTACGAGGTCTTGTCGATACTGGGGCTTGTGAGGAAGGACGCAAAGATGTGAGAACAGACTGAGTTGTAGTCGGGATGTCAGAGCCAAGGACAGCAAAAGGATTAGATGCCGTAGTGGCTATGGGAGGGGTAACAACAGAGGAGGCTGCAGAAGATGGGACCCCAGAAGTGGGGGGACGTTTGGAAACACGAGAATAAGAAACACGGGGTAGTCTCCCTTGGAGGCAGAGATGAGTAACTGCCATAGCATAAGGGAGACCTTCTGCCTCTTTGAGGCAACGGATTTCACGTTCATTTAAGTAGACCTGGCAACGGCGGGAGTACGAAGGGTGAGCTTCATTACAATTAAGGCAAGATGGAGGTTGACTGCAAGATGTATTAGAATGGTCGTCGGCACCACAGACTGGGCATTCGGCCATAGATCTGCAATATTTCGCTGGGTGACCAAAACGCCAGCAATTTCTAGACTGTTGCGGTGTAGCTATCACCCTTCAAACTTGTAACCGATGTCCCGCGACATATACAGAGGACGGGAGTTCTCGGCTGTCAAAAGTTAAACGAGCCACATTGCAAGGGTAACGTCTCCGCCCTTGGGCAGGAAAGACATAAGTGTCTACTTTGAGGATTGGGAGATCCTGGAGTTCCAGCTGCTCAAAAATGTCATTGTCACATGACTGGAAATTTTGTTGGACTATGGTATGGGGCAGAATGACAGTACCACTACAAGAATTGAGAGAAAGATGTTTTTCAATAGTGATAGGAGTAGTATCGATATTCGAAAGGAGAGAAAGATCATGAGCTTGGGTAGCATTCTGGACAGTGACGATGCGCATACCGCTCTTGAGAGCATGAAATGAAATATCTCTACCAACATGACGCAGGAGCGCTTTGCCAATACTATGGTCAGAAAGATAGGCAGAAGAAGAAGTCGGTCTTAAAGTAAAGAATTTAGTCCATTGTGTGGTCCGAAACTGAGCGTGGAGAGGGAGTGCATGACGTGTCGGTCTTTTTCGAGTAGAATGGGAAGGTAACGAAGGAGCATCATCAGGAGATTGACGTTGGCGTTTAGGAGTAGGACCGGAGTTGGTCCGGCGTGAAATGGGCTGGCGATTCGAAAATTGCCGTACCGTAGAGGGAGAGGCCAGAAGCACAGTCAAAGGAGAGCGGAGGTCAGACAAATCGAAGGAGTCAGTCGAAGCCCCGGTACCTGAAGCGGGTGAGGAAACAGCACCAGCAAGAGGTACAGGGGCATCAGGAGTGTCCGAAGAACGGTCTAAAAACAAGGCAGGATCAGAATGGGGTGCGGTATCAAGAAGGGGCCCGGGGGTAGTGGGTTCATGGATTGGGTTCTCCATGGTTAGGTTACTCCTTTGCTTTTTGTTTTTAAGAAAAAAAAAAAGAAAGAAGAAAAGAAAATAAAAATAAAAAAAAGAATGAAAAAAGGGGGGAGCAGGGAGGAATAGTTCCCAGGAGGAATGAAGGGGCCGAAAATCTCCCTCCGCGCCCAAGAGGACCTCAGCACCGCTAGTAGTGCAGATGCAGCATGGAACCCGTGCCATACCCTACCCTTCATGCCAGTAAACCAGCAATCCGAGATAGCAACCTCACATCTGCCGAGCTACCTCGGTGGACAAAAGAGAGGGCGGCTGGATATCCGCCACAAAGCATACCTCCTTCGGCCACCACCCCCGAAATCCGAAAGGTGGCTTCCAGAGATGCACCCGTCGCCCGAAAGACACCTAAAGCTACTCCGGGATACCGGAGAGGGATCAGGACATCCCCAGGCGATCCAGATTCCACGGCAAACTATGCCACCGCCAAGAACCTCAACGGAATGGGATGGACCCCGGTATCCTTTCCCCTACGTAGGAACTAGCGCGCCTGTGGGAGAAATCCCAAAGGCCAAAAAGAGGAAAGGCAAAAGGGGGGGGGGGGAGGAGGAGGAGGAAAGGAAAAAAGGGAGGATGGGATAGGGAGGGGGGGATTGGGTTCGGTCTGAGGAAGGAGACCAACAGGTCTGATTCCTCAGACCAAGAGCCTCTTCACCACAACAAGGAGCCCCCCTTGAAGAGGATGATTTGAATAGACTGATGCAATAGTCGGAGAAGTGGCAGATGCAGTTTAATATTGACAAATGCAAAGATCTAAATGTTGGACAGGTAAATAACCATGCCACATATAACTAAATAATGTAGATCTTAATACTACTGATTGCAAAAAGGATTTAGGAGTTCTGGTTAGCAGTAATCTAAAACCAAGACAACAGTACATTAGTGTTCGCAATAAAGCTAACAGAATTCTTTGCTTCATATCTAGAAGTATAAATAATAGAAGTCCTCAGGTTGTTCTTCAACTCTATGTATCCTTGGTTAGGCCTCATTTAGACTGCTGCTCAGTTCTGGTCACCGTATTACAGAATGGATATAAATGCTCTGGAAAACGTACAAAGGAGGATGACAAAGATGATCCCGTGTATCAGAAATCTTCCCTATGAGGATAGACTGAGGGCCCTGAATCTGCACTTTCTCGAAAGGCGTAGAATTAGGGGGGATATGATCGAGGTGTATAAATGGAAAACAGGAATAAATAAAGGGGATGTAAATAGCGTGCTGAAAATTTCCAGCCAAGACAGGACTCGCAGCAATGGTTTCAAGTTGGAAAAATTCAGATTCAGGAATGATATAGGAAAGCACTGGTTTGGTAATAGAATTGTGGATGAGTGGAACAAACTCCTGAGTACAGTTATTCAGGCTAAAACTTTGTGTAGTTTTAAAAATAGGTTAGATAAATACATGAGTCTAGGTAGTAGGCTGGTAGACAGCAACCGCCCAGGGAGGTACTACCGTCCTGCCAAGTGAGTGTAAAACGAAAGCCTTTAATTGTTTTACATGATGGTAGGATTGCTGGTGTCCTTTTTTCTGTCTCATAAACATGCAAGATTTCAGGTACGTCTTGCTACTTCTACTTACACTTAGGTCACACAGCACCGTGTCTTCCTTTGCAGATGACACCCGAATCTGCATGACAGTGTCTTCCATTGCAGACACTGCAAGGCTCCAGGCGGACATCAACCGAATCTTTCAGTGGGCTGCAGAAAACAATATGAAGTTCAACGATGAGAAATTTCAATTACTCAGATATGGTAAACACGAGGAAATTAAATCTTCATCAGAGTACAAAACAAATTCTGGCCACAAAATAGAGCGAAACACCAACATCAAAGACCTGGGAGTGATCATGTCGGAGGATCTCACCTCAAGGACCATAACATTGTATCAATCGCATCTGCTAGAAAAATGACAGGATGGATAATGAGAACCTTCAAAACTAGGGAGGTCACTTGTTCTATCTAGGCTGGAATATTGCTGCACACTAACAGCACCTTTCAAGGCAGGTGAAATTGCTGACCTAGAAAATGTACAGAGAACCTTCACGGTGCGCATAACGGAGATAAAACACCTCAATTACTGGGAGCGCTTGAGGTTCCTGAACCTGTATTCCCTGGAACGCAGGCGGGAGGGATACATGATTATATACACCTGGAAAATCCAAGAGGGACTAGTACTGAACTTGCACACGAAAATCACTCGCTACGAAAGCAAAAGACTTGGCAGACGATGTAACATCCCCCCAATGAAAAGCAGGGGTGTCACTAGCATGTTAAGAGACCATACAATAAGTGTCAGGGGCCCGAGACTGTTCAACTGCCTCCCAGAATACATAAGGGGGATTACCAACAGACCCCTGGCAGTCTTCAAGCTGGCACTGGACAAGCACCTAAAGTCGGTTCCTGACCAGCCGGGCTGTGGCTCGTATGTTGGTTTGCGTGCAGCCAGCAGCAACAGCCTGGTTGATCAGGCTCTGATCCACCAGGAGGCTTGGTCACAGACCGGGCCGCGGGGGCGTTGACCCCCGGAACTCTCTCCAGGTAAACTCCACACATACATGTACAAGCATATATATTCACACCCCTCTGGGTTTTTTCTATTTTCTTTCTAGTTCTTCTTCTTGTTTATTTCCTTTTATCTCCATGTTGAAGTGAAACAGAATTCTTCCTCCGTAAGCCATGCGTGTTGTAAGAGGCGACTAAAGTGCCGGGAGCAAGGGGCTAGTACACTGTAACCCCTTCTCCCGTATAAATTACTAAATTTAAAAAGAGAAACTTTCATTTTTCTTTTTGAGACACCCTTCCTTGGTGGGATACGGCCGGTTTGTTGAAAAAAAAAAAATACACGAGTGGGTGTGGGTGGGTGCGAGTTGGGCCTGACTAGCTTGTGCTGCTGGATGTGGTGCCGTGCTCCTCCTTTGAGTGGAGGTGGCCAGACTGGGCGGGTCATTGGGCTAATCCAGGGGGTGGGGGGGGAGGACATGGACCTGCTCCACATGGGTCAGTAGACCTGTTAATGTGTTCCTTCTTTCTCATGTTCTTATGTTCTAATAGTTACAGGAATAGCATTTATAGTTGCAAGGAGAGAAAGATCGTGAGCTTGGCTAGCGTTCTGTTAACGTGACGATGCATACATCGCTCTTGAGAGCATGAAGGGATATATCTCAACCAACATGGCATAGGAGCACCTTGCTAATACTATGATCGGAAAGGTAGTCAGGAGAAGTCGGTTGCAGAGTAAAAAAAACTTAGTCCATTGTGTATTTTGAAACATAGCATACAAGGGGAGGAAGTGAAGGAGTATCATCAGGTAATGGTCTCGGGTGTTTAGGTGTGGGACTGGAGTTGGTCCAACATGGATGGGTGGGCGATCCGAAGATCGCCGCACCATAGAGGGAGAAGCCAGAAGCATGGTCAAAGAAGTGCAAAGGTCAGATGTATCAAAAGAGTCAGGTGGAACCCTGGTACCTGGAGTGAGTGACAAAACGGCACCAGCAGGAGGTACAGGGGCATTAGAAATGTCCGAAGAGTAGTCAGATAACGAGGTAGAGTCGGAACAAGGTGCGGTAGCAGAAAGGGCCTGGGGGAGCGGTTTCATGGATTTGGGACTCCATGATTATGTCACTTGTTTCTGTTTGTTTTTTAGAAAAAAAAAAGAAAAAAAAGGGGGGGGATGTGGAGGGATAGCTCCTAGGAGGGATGAAAGGGCCATAAATCCCCCTCCTCACCCAAGAGGACCCCAGCACCGCAAGTAGTGCAGATGTGGCGTGAAACCCGTGCCATACCCTACCCTTCAGCCAGTAAACCAGCAGTCTGGGATACCAACCTCACATCTACTGAGCCACCTTGGTGGAAAAAAGAGAGGGCAACCAGATACCTGCCACAAAGCATACCTCCTTCAGCCACCACACCCCTGGAATCCGAAAGGCAGCTTCCAGAGATACACCTGTCACCCAAAAGACACCCAAAGCTACCCCCTGGGAGACCAGAGAGGGAGTGGGACATCCCCAGGTGATCCAGATTCCACAGTAAACTACACCACTACCAGGGACCTCGGTAGAATGAGATGGACCACAGTACCCTCTCCCTTACCTAGGAACTAGAGTGCCTGTGGGAAGAATCCCCAAGGCCAAAAACAGGAAGGGGATAAGGGAGGGATGGGGAGAGGAGGAGGAAAAGGAAAGGGGGGTTGGGGAGGATGGGATAGGGAAGGAGGGAAATTAGGTTCAGTCTGAGGAAAGAGACCAAAATATCTAATTCCTCAGACAAGAACCTCTTCACTGCAACAAGGAGCCCTCCTTGAAGAGGACCCTGTCATAGAACTCCAGTAGGTTTGTGACTGAAGCCGTGCTGGCTGTCACTGATCAACTCATTCCTTTCTAGGTGTTCCACCACTCTTTTCCTGATAATCTTCTCCATGACTTTGCATAGTATACATGTCAGTGACACTGGTCTGTAGTTTAATGCTTCATGCCTGTCTCCTTTTTTAAAAATTGGGACTACATTTGCTGTCTTCCATAGTTCAGGTAGTCGCCTTGTTTCGATAGATGTGTTGAAGATTGTTGTTAGTGGTACACATAGCACCTGTGTGTGTGCGCGTGTGCGCGCATGTGCATGCACTCATCTAGTTGTGGTTGCAGGGGTCGAGTCATAGCTCTTAGCCCTGCCTCTTCACTGACCGCTGCTAGGTCACTTTTCCTGCTCCATGAACTTTATCATACCTCTTCTTAAAGCTATGTATGTATCCTGCCTCCAGTACACCATTTCCCAGACTATTCCACTTCCTGACAACTCTGTGACTGAAGGAATACTTCCTAACATCCCTGTGATTTATATAACACTAAAAACACACACACACACAACACACACACACACACACACACACACACACACACCACAAAACCCCTTCCTCACTTAATGATAAAGTTCCATTCCTAAGCCCACGTCAGTAGATTAATTTGTCACTAAGTGAGGAGCATACTATAATGGTAGTGGGTTTGTGTCAACCATCTTTGATACTGTTTTAATGTCACCTTTGCACAATTTATAACATTTCTGGTATATTTTTAAATGTTTATACAGTAGTGTACTGTATAGTATATTGTAATAAACAGAATAGAGGAAATCAACTCTAATATACATTATTTAGGGATGCATACACTTGTCGTAGAGCCCATCGTAAGTCTGAGTCATCGGTAAATGAGTACGTCGCTAAGTGAGGTGAGGTTGTATATAAATTTATTTACTTCATTGTAAAGTCAGTTGTAAAACTTCAGTGATCTTTATTTAATGGTTTGTGGAGAAATCCCCTTTCATAATTATTTATTAGTTTCACCAATATGTAAAATGCATAAGTGAAGGATCATGACGATACTCTCATTAACTACCTAGAGATGACAAATGTGTGTAGGCACGAAAAGGTATTTTTGTGCAGTGAACATTTAAACAGATTAGTACTTATGACTAATGAAAACAAATGTGTAAAGTACTGTGCACACTAAAAAGTATATACGTACATTACAGAATATAAAAGAGATCATACTCTGTACTGTACATCATGGCACCAAGTTGGAAGAATGCATGTCTATGTAGAAGAAAAGTTTTCTGCACTTGTACTGGTATAGTACATTATTATTATAATAAAAAAGAAGCGCTAAACCACAAGGGCTATACAGCGCTGCAGGGCAGGGAAGGATGTGAGGGTATCGGGTAGCAAGAGGGAGAGGGATGATTAGTAGGTTATGGAGTACAGAGGGGCAGTGGATAGTGCAGGGGTAGAGGGTAGCAAGAGATTGAGGTAGAAAGGGCTGAGGGAAGTGCTAAAGGTATCATCATCAGAGCTTGTGAAGTAAATCAGTTGCTGTCAAAAAGTCAGTGAGAGAGTCTGGATTAAAGGAGGGTCCATCAGCAAGAAGGGAAGGTAAGGAAAGAGCAGCAGAGCGGAGACGACGTTGGACGTAAATTCTGCGTGCTCATTGATAGAATGGGCAGTCCAACAGAATGTGGCTAACAGATACTGGAACCTGACAATTCTCACAGAGAGGAACAGGGCGCCTTTCCATGAGATACCCGTGAGTAAGACGAGTGTGGCCGATGCGAAGACGAGAGAGAGTAGTCTCCCAACCTCGACTTTGATGACAAGAAGACGGCCAGTAGCCTATACTCGGTTTTTAAAAGAATGAAGTTTGTTATAGAGCAGATCAGACCAACGTTGTTCCCAACGAGTGCGAAGGTGGGTAGCAATTACAGCAAGATAGTCCGTGAATGGAATACCTCTATATGAAACTGTGAGGTCATGTACTGCTGACCGTACAGCAGTGTCTGCCTGTTCATTGCCCTGTACATCAACATGACCAGGGACCCAACAAAAAACAATATCTTTGCGCTTTGTAGAGATACGGCGTAACCAAAGTTGGATACGGAGAACTAAAAGGTAAGTGTATCAAATTTTCGTATAGCCTGTAAAGCACTAAGGAGTCTGAAACAACCACAAATAGTGACACAGGCATAGATGCAATACGGGTAAGTGCTCAAGAATGGCATACAATTCAGCAGTAAAAATGCTAGCCAAGGATAGTAAATGCCCTCGCACGACACTGTCCGGAAACACTGCTGCGAATCTGATGCCGTCAGAAGACTTAGAACCATCTGTGTACACTGCGATGGTATGAGAATGAGAGCAGAAGTGGTCAAGAAAAAGAGAGCATGAAGCTAGCATAGGCAGTTGGGCTTTCACGCATGGCAGTGAGAAAGAACAGACACAAACAGCTGGAACTTCCCAAGGGGGTAGAGAAAAGTGAGATGCCACATGAACATAGAAAGGTAGTAACTGAAGGGAAGGCAAGAGCGAATGTAAGTGAAGAGAAAAGGGACGGAGTAAACAGGGGCAACAAATAAAGAATGTCTACTAACATCAGTGACTATTCTATTATGGAAGGATTGCGGAGATCATGAAATCAAACATAATAGTGAAGGCAATGGGCATCACAATGATCGGACAAGGATGGAATATTCACTTCTGCATAGAGACTCTCAATAGGTGAAGAGCGAAAAGCACCAAGGCATAAACGTAATCCCTGTTGATGGATGGGATTAAGGCTAGAGAGAGTAGCAGGAGAGGCCACTGAATAGATCTGGTCACCATAATTGCGTTTCGATAAAATTAGGGGTGAATGTAGGCGAAGGAGAGTTCTACGATCAGCTCCCCATGAAAGATGAGCGAGGGTTTTAAGGTGGTGTAGCCCTCTGTGACAAGTTGCCTTCAGAGAGGTAATGTAGGTTTCCAGGATAACCTATGGACAAAGAGAAGGCCTAGAAACCTGACCATATCACATTCTGGGATACATGAGCCACTGAGGTACAATGGATGATCAGAGATGACAGAACATCTAGTGAAAGTATTTGGTGAGTTTTAGTACTGGAAAATTTAAAACTCATGCAGGTGGCCCAATTGGAAACACAGCTGACCCTATGCTGGAGAGAAACTGCAATGAGGTGACAGTTAGCACTGCACAAGCTATAGCAGAGTCATCAACATAGAGTGATGACAAAATATCGGATGGAAGGAGAGGCCAGATCATTTAAGAAAGGAGAAAACGTGTTGTGTTCATAACACATCCCTGGGGGACACCTTCAGCTTGGACAAAGTCCAGGGAGAGCACATTATTAACCCGAACACAGAAATGTCTGTCAGTTAAGAAGTTTTTTAAGGAAGGATGGTAGAGTGCCTCAGAGGCCTAAGGAGTGGGCTTGGGCCAAAATATTATACCTCCAAGTTGTGTCATATGCTCTCTCAAGGTCAACTGGGATAGTAGTGTTGATACAGGAATGAAACGGCCCTCAGCTTGACCGATCGAGTACTGATGCAAAAATACATCTTCCAAGTTTGTGATGCATTTTGGTAAAACTATGCCAAAATATTTGTAGGGGGCTACTACTATACAGTTCATCCTTAAGCTATCAGCTTTATTACACCAAGCAAATGAAGGACATTGACATACATAAAATGTGCATTTAAGCCATATTTTTGACCACATTACCACATTAGCCATCTCCTATCTCTTTGGTAGGTAAACAAACTATGCAGTCTGAGAGTGCACTCACTAACGCACAATACTAACAGTATTAATTAGGCACTCAAAGTAGTGGAATTTTCTTGGACTGTTTTATGGGTTTTTACTAGATCTGCTTCAGTTATTGGGATGCCCTCAACTATAACCAATCATTCATATTTTATTATCCTAGAAATATGGTAAAACTTAGCTTTTTTTGTGAAATTCAAACTGGAGGGCAAGTGTAATATAGCAGAAAGCCTGGGGATATGATTAATGAACAGAGGAAATGTTACTCTAGTGGCTGGAATGCATAATGCTTACTTTGGACTCTTTGAAGTTGAATTTTTTTTGTGTGTGTGTAAAAATGGCCAAATTGCTAACTTCTGTGCACTTTATAAGGGTAGTTGTGATAGCTGAATGGGCATTTGTTTTTTGCTCAATTATTAGAACAGAACACAAGTTGTATTTGCTCTATCAATTGAGCAATCTAATCAACCATATGATTAATTCATGCTGAATGGCCCATATAGTCAATAAAGCACTCGGCTCACAAACTGAGTGTCTGTGGTTTGATCTCCAGCATAAGTGGAAATGTTGGGCATGTTTCCATACACCTGCTGTCTCTGTTCACCCAGCAGTGTTAGTTGTTAGTCGACTGTTGTGGGTTTCATCCTAAAGAACAAAATTAAGGGACCCAAGGGAAAGTATTATGTACAGTCAAATTCAAAATTTTTATTTCTTTGTGTAGCATACAAACTCTAGTTGACGTGTCAACCGAGTTGATGTGTAATAAAGTACAGCCTCTCCTCACTTAACGCTGGAGTTCCGTTCCTAAGACCAAGTTGTTAAACGAATTCGTCGCTAAGTGAGGAGCATACTATAATGGTAGCGAGTTTGTGTCAACTATCTTTGATATTGTTTTAATGTCACCTCTACACCATTTATAACATTTCTGGAATATTTTTAAATGTTTATATACAGAGGTTGTACTGTATATTGATATAAACAAAATAGAGAAAATCAGTTCTAATATACATTATTTAGGTATGAATACTGGTCAGAGAGCCCGTCGCAATGTCCGAGGCATCGGTAAATGAGTACGTCACTAAGTGAGGAGAGGCTGTATTGTTACGCATAAAGCCACTATCATGCATGAACATTCGGGCAGACTAATCTAATGCTTACAGACTACTTAAAATTAGACATAGGTTATGGAGTGGCAAATTTTAATTGTGCATTATGAAAAAAATAGTAAAAAATTATAATTTAAAAAATTTGTAGTAGAGAGGTATCCAAAAAAAAAAAATAAAAAAAAATTACGAAGCCTGGTCACAAACCGGGCTGCAGGGCATCAGTCCCGCAACCCTCTCCAGGGATACTCCAGGTAGTACAATTTACAACTACAATTTTAGGTGTGTATTAATACTTTAAACTGATTTAGTGATCTTAGGTTAGTTAGGATTTCCTGAGTAGTTTAACTAGTGCTATGATTTCCTGAGGATGCACTGATTTTATTGGGTTTTTCTTGGGTGGATAACTCTCCTGGTTAAAAATCTGAACAAAATCTTAACTAGCTAAGAATTTGTTGTAATTGAACTTAAAGTAGGTTTCAGGGCGAGCGAAACTGCCGATGCATAAATTGTGCCCAGACCACCAACTTTGTGCCTATGTAATTCAAACACCTTATTTCTGTATGGTACTGTACAGCATACAGTTAGAATAATTGGCATATATAAAAACTTTAGTCACTTTTTATTGTGTATGCAATTAGTGTATATTCCAATTACTTTTTTGCAAGTACCAAAACTATCTTTTGCTAGCTAGTACCAACTACCTCATTTTTTTTACTTTTATTGTGCAATAAACTGCTCAATTTATTTAATATTACAAATCAGATCTTACTCCTAAACCAATATTATTTCATAGTGACCACCTGTCCATTAACTTTGTTTACCATTACTTAATTTTAGTCCCTCATATATTTTCTCCTTTATTTTAGCTTTATATAACTACCCTAGTTTATACATTAACAATTGTTAAAATAATCAAGGTGCTATTCTCAGGTGCTAAAGTAGAATAAGTTCACAACTTTGCCATTATATTCCAAAACTACCTTAGCTCATTATTTTACATTTGTTAAATAATTCAGGTGCTATTTTTTAGCTAAGACTATTTACTTTGTTTTTATACTTAATTCTAACTATAGATTCACTCCCAAATCTTATGATTAAAAAGCATTGACCCTGATACCAACCTCTTATTTAATGACTTAAATGATTCAAACATTTTTACTGTAATTACTACACTGCAGAACAATCAAAGGCACTTCTCAGTGCCAACAACAACATAACAATCTTTAACTACAATATCAGATCTTTAAGCAAGCATTACGATGACCTCATAGCATTACTAAATTCCTTACAGCCAATATTCCAATCTTACACAACGAAACCGGGCTAAAGCCTGATAGTACAGATTCTATGCCATTCCTGGTTACACAGCCATACACAACTGTGGGCCCAACCAACAAGGGGGTGGCACAGCCATATACTACTCAGACCAACTAAATGACACTAATACTTGCACAAGGGATGAACATGGGAATATAAAGCCAAATTCAAATCCAAATACCTACAAAAACCCTCACATTGATAAACATTTCAGATTTCCACAGTCAAACATTAGCCAATTTAGTAAAAAACCTAGAAGTATGATAACTGATGCACGCATGAACAAAGATCACTTACTACTCTCGGGTGACTTCAATATAAATCTCCTCAAGACCGGGACCCACACTTTACTGAATTCACAAACACAATGAGTAACTGTATGTTGCTCCCAAACAGTAACAAAACCTACAAGAGTTACAGAGACTAGTGTTTCCCTACTTGACCACATCTGGACCAACACCATATCCCCTTTAAAATCAGGAAATAATTACAGATAATACCACAGACCACTACCCTACTTTTCTCATAACAACTCTTGGTAAATTACCCCAAGACACTACTAAAGTCACCTTCAGACTTCACAATGGGGCAGCCATTAATAATTTCACAACAGCAGTAGCAAAACATTGACTGGCACACTGTCTAGAAATCTATACAGAAAATTGACGAAGTATTAATAATTTTCTAAAAAAGACCCAATACCTCTATACAAGAAACTGCCCTAAAAAAACAAAACAGATGACAGCTAAGAACTGAACAGTCCCTGGTTAACACCCAGCATTCTCAAATCCATAAATACAAAAAAAACCAATATAAAAACAGTACAGAATGGTCACATAACCAGAGACCAAACAAAACGTTACTCGTCAATCCTAACCAGCCTGAAAGAAGGGCAAAAAAATTGTATTATGAGAACAGATTATCCAACTTACGAGGTGATAAAAAAAAGACCGGGAAAACCCTATCAGAAATTCTGGGAAAAAAAAAGATATCACGAAATAGCGAAATAAAATTAGAAAAAAATCAGATGAACCCAATCCCACCAACAAAACAGCAAACAGACTCAATGACTTCTTCTCCCCCTATAGGACAAAACCTTGCCAATAAAATCCCAAGCTCAGATACCCCACCAAATGACTACCTCACTGGCCCCCCAACCCTAACACACGTCCAGCCCCGACTAACCCATACGAAGTCTCCCTTATTACAACACGCAAAAAAACAAGGCAGGAGATTTAAATACCTTACCACCCTTTAAATACAAAAAAGTGTCAACAAGTGGCAATCACCAATCCATTGCAACACTTTTTAAAAAAATCCATTGAATCCTCCACCTTCCCCACAGTACTCAAAATAGCAAGGTCACCCCGATCCACAAAGGAGGAGACCAAACAGAGTTGAATAACTATAGCCAAAATCCACTTACACCCTCTCTCAAAAATCTTCGAAAAATTAAATTCATAAACGAATCTACTCCTACCTTATCTCCCAAAACATACTCAACCCCTCCCAAATTTTTGGATTCAGGCCAAATAAAAATACTAAATGAGCTATTATACACATGCTAGAACATATATACACTGCAATAGAGAAAAAAGAAGTCCCACGGGGATCTTCATTGACTTACGAAAGCTTTGATACAGTTAACCATGACTTGCTCCACGTAAAATTGTCACACTATGGTATAAGAGGCACTCCCCAACTACCTCAAGCCCATACCTCACAACAGAAGCCAATATGTTATCAAAGGGGGCAAACTCTTCTGCACAACCAATTACAGTTGGTGTCCCACAGGGAAGTTCCTTGGCCCTCTTCTCTTTCTCCTAACATAAATGACCTACCAAATGCTTCGCAATTACTCAAACCCACACTATTTGCAGATGACACTACATACGTCTTCTCCCACCCAGCCCAGTCACGCTAGCCAATACTGTAAATACAGAATTACAGAAAATATCTACCTGGATAGGACTAACAAACTTACACAAAAAATTGACAAAACCACTTCATTCCGTTTGGTAACAGAGCTACAGATGTCCCTCTTAACATAATGAAAAAACGGATCACCTATCACAAACTAACAAGGGAAAATTCTTAGGAATCCACCTTGAAATAGACTCAAATTTTATACACATATACAACAAAATTCTAAGAAAATTTCCAAGACTGTAGGGATACTATCGAAGATACGGGACTATGCCCACACCCCCCTCCTGGCCCTATATCCCCTCTTATTTACCCCTATCTCACCTATGGAATTTGTGCATGGGGCTCAACAACAAGTAACCATCTCAACCACTAATTACCCAACAAAAGGCTGCAGTTAAATGATAAACAAATTCTCACTATAGGCAGCCACTCCACCAATATTCAATACACTAAACCTATTCACCATACAAAACATTCATACTTATTACTGCACCTATTACATACATAGAACACTTAACTCTGATATTAACCCTCCCCTCAAACATCCCTTGCCAACCTCAAAAAACCATGACCATAACACAAGCAAAAGATCACTCTTTGATGTTTCCCCGTGTCCATCTCACACTATGCAAAAACTCAAAGCACATAAAAGGCCCTAAAATCTGGAAATCACTACCTGTAAATATAAAAAAAACACTACCCGTTTATAAATTCAAGTCTCTTCTCAAAGATCACTTACTCACCCAAAACCAAATAAATACTGAATAACTGAACCTTATAAATTGTATATCTTAAATGTTTCTCACAATTTATATCCACATAAATGTTAAACCTAAAACCCAATCTAACTTTATTATTTTTAAATACACTACCTAACAAATACTCCATTCTACTGAATGTACAACAATGCATACAACCATATGACCTTCTTTGTAATACTCACTTGGTGCTTTATAGTAATCTGTTTTACATTAAAGTTTTATCACCGATGTCATCAATTGCTTATTCATCTTTAAATTAATTTTAAGCCAGCCCGTAATGCTATGCATAGTATAAGTGGCTTTGGCATACTGCTCTTTTCTGTATTTTTTGTACCTCTGTAAAGTGTGCACAAATTTTTAAATAAATAAATAAATAAATAAATAAAAAAAGCTGTTTGTTATGCACACATGTTTTTTGGGGTTATTACCTTTCAAAAAAATTTTATTTACCAATTCAATTTTTTTTTTTAAACTCCCGACATTGCCATGACTTAATTTCAGATCCTCCAACATGAAGGGGTCAATCTAAGCAGTTTAGTTTTATCATTTGCGTTTAAAACCCTGGCAGCCATTCCACTGTGGGGTTCTGGCATAAGGTTGTAATATTAATCACTTCTTTAGTTAGCTTCATAGTTTTTTAGTCCGGCTATGCCTCGGTGGGTTTTTGTTCGGTTTAGCCTTGGTGGTTTTAGTTCACCTTTGCCTTGGGGGTTTTAGCTTGGGTTAGCCAAGGCCGTTTTAGTTCGGGTTAGCCTCGGGAATTTTACACATTAGTGGGTTTAGTCAAGAAAACTCAACCAAGGCAGTACATAATGGGTCATATCAACCAGTTTTTGTTGATTTACATTTAATGTAACAACATATCTTTATTTCTACAAGTACATGTACAAGGTATACAGACTACAGCTACTATATAGAATGCGCTTGTTATTCAGAACATTTCGGGCAAATTAAAATCAGTTTTTTTCCCAGGATGGATGCACACCATCGACTAAACACCCAGGGATTCATTTTACTGATAGGTGAACATTGGGTGGCCCGTGGCCCGTGGCTAAAACTCCTGCTTCACACACGGGGGGCCCGGGGTTTGATTCCCGGTAGGTGGAAACATTTCGACACGTTTCCTACACCTTTGTCCTGTTCACCTAGCAGCAAATAGGTACCTGTGTTAGTCGACTGTGTGGGTCGCATCCTGGGGACAAGATTGAGGACCCCAATGGAAATAAGTTTTAAAACAGTCCTCGATACGCACTGACTTTCTTGGGTTATCCTGGGGGGCTAACCCTCCGAGGGTTTAAAAAAACCGAACGAAATCTTTTCTTATCTTAACATGGACAACAGGTGTAGGGAAACAAGCCTAATGTTTCCACCCATGCTGGGAATCGAACCCAGTCCCCTCAGTGTGAAGCCAGAGCTTTGCCTACCAGGCCACGAGCCACCTTTAATGGTCATATTGAATATGGTCATACCTCCTGATGTTTTTGAATATAACCAAATTATCATAAAACTCATGGGGAAGCTCTAAACCTGTTGGGGTCATGCAGCACTCATAACGAAGAATACAAATTAATAAGATACTGCAGATTATATTGATGTTTGAAGTTAGGGTCATATGTAGTTTACTACTGGTGTTTTATCTAAATTCTCAAGTATTGTGTTCTACATATCTATACTTAGTGCCTATGGGGAAATACATATTTTAAACATAACCTGGCCTAATTTTACTCGGCCTATAATAACTAACAATTTTATAGCTTGTTGGGTTAGGTTGGGCTGGGTTATGTTATTCAATGTATCAAAATAAAGATTCTTCCCTATTTGTTTTAAAATATAATTGATTCCATTGCACAGTCCACTTAATATAATTAATTTATACGTATACTATTCTTATTTTGCCTGTTATCGCCTACAACAATTTCCACAATAAATAACTTTCCTCATTCAATAGATAATATGCCTATTTATAATATAAAACATAACAAATTTCTGTTCCGGGTTAAATATACTTTATGGCCAACTATAATACCTTTTCAATATACACGTCCCCGTAACTTTTTTTACTTACTAAAATAAAGGTGCTAAATCCATAGGGGTATTATATCGCAATTTTTAATGGGGTGGAGGGGCAAGCCTGTGGAAGGCTCAGTCAGATGACCAAAAACACCAGCTGCGGGCCATCATATGACTAAGACCAGCATCAGGAAACACTTTTCCTGTTTCCTGACCTCCATATGGGTCATACAGCATATGAGAGCAATAATATGCAATGTCACTAAAATTTAATACGAAACTCAATACATAAAACCATTATATAAGTTTAAAATTATGTACAAGGACTAAATTATTACAGTAATGGGGAGGAGCGATATTATTATTATTAAAAATCAAAAGTGATAAACCCACAAGGGCCAGGGAGGAGTGATATTGCAATGAAAAGTGCTAAACCCACAAGGGCCGGGGAGGAGCGATATTATTACAATCATAATTAAGTACTGAACCCACAAGGGCCAGGAAGAGAGATGAAATGCAGTCATTTATGACCCGAGGAAAGGGAGCACAGGCCCCATTCCTTGGATCAAGAGCCCCTCACCAGCATCAAGGGGCCCAGACAACCTTACTTACACATCAAGGATCACTGTGCTGGGCTCAATAAGCTTTATATCCGTATGGACCAAACAGGTGAAGGGGTTAAAGCGTTAACCTGTACGGGTGACAGAGGTGCAGGATTGACGGTGTTCTAGGGTGATTTAGGCCAGACTAGGGTGGTGGTGCTGCTGCTGCTGCTTATCTTCTTCACACACTACTAAGCCACCGTGACAAGTGGCAACAAGCACCTGGCGTCTTGCAAGACACAGTGTGGCCTCGACACAGTGTGGCCAAACACACGGTACATAACTACATAAAAATAGGTGAAGGGAGGGTAATAAGGTGCGATTACAAGTTTAACGTGATTACAGGCGTGATTACATTACTCTAGCCACTAGTTCTACGCACAGGCATGTATGTATATTCACATGATTACACATTTAAAATACACCTTGGTGCTACACATACAACGACTACTACAAGAGTTCTACACAACAGTGTATCTGAGAGACTACACCATGTACCTAGACACATGCTCATTGCATCTCTACTGTTCCTTATTGACTGCAACACCATTCCCTACCCTGGGTTCCAATACTGCTACTCCATTATATTTGCCCTTCCTCGCCTTAAAACTCGCGTAAATTGGTTGATATCAATGCCGTATAGTGTATGGTTATTTGTTTAATTAATGGTAGTGGATGGATATTTAGAATGAGTGAGATATGGAGGTTTATAAATGTTTTAGAATGCGCATGATGTGGGTGTTGCAGTGCGCCGGTGGGGCCAATCGATACAATGTTGGAGTAGTGCTGTGCCTAGTTCATTATTTTATATACTTTCGTTCTGTTTCACTGCACTTCACTTCAACTCCTACACTAACTCTTATCTAGCATATATTACTCGTTACTGTTAGATCATATTAAACAATGATACTAATCTCGATGGGTTTCTCTCAAGGTTTACTGAAGGGATGTAATTGTTGGGGCTCAAAGAGTGGGTTAATTGCTTCACAACGATGGCTAAGGAGAGGCAGTGAGTGGGGGTGGATGAAGTTTCTCCTTGGCGCACACACACACACACACACACACACACACACACACACACACACACACACACACACACACACACACACACACACACACACACACACACACACACACACACACACAATGCCTCGACCCCTACAACCACAAATAGGTGAGTGCACACACACGCACACACACACACGCGCACACACGCACACACGCACACACGCACACACGCACACACGCACACGCACACGCACACACACACACACACACACACACACACACACACACACACACACACACACACACACACACACACACACACAACACACACACATGTGTCATTGACGTGTATAGTATGCAAAATTATGGAGAAGATTATCAGGAGGAGAGTGGTGGAGCACCTGGAACGGAACAGGAGTATAAATGCCAACCAGCACGGATTCACGGAAGGCAAATCCTGTGTCACAAACCTTCTGGAGTTTTATGATAAAATAACAGAAGTAAGACACGAGAGAGAGGGTGGGTTGATTGCATCTTCTTGGACTGCAAGAAGGCCTTTGACACAGTTCCTCACAAGAGATTAGTGCAGAAGCTAGAGCATCAGGCGCATATAACAGGAAGGCACTGCAATGATCAGAGAATACCTGACAGGGAGGCAACAACGAGTCATGGTACGTAATGATGTATCACAGTGGGCACCTGTGACGAGCGGGTCCCACAGGGGTCGGTCCTAGACCAGTGCTATTTTGGTATATGTGAACGACATGACGAAGGGTTAGACTCAGAAGTGTCCCTGTTTGCAGATGATGTGAAGTTAATGAGGAGAATTAAATCTGATGAGGACCAGGCAGGACTTCAAAGAGACCTGGACAGACTGGACACCTGGTCCAGCAAATGGCTTCTCGAATTTAATCCTGCCAAATGCAAAGTCATGAAGATAGGGAAGGGCACAGAAGACCACAGACAGAGTATAGGCTAGGTGGCCAAAGACTGCAAACCTCACTCAAGGAGAAAGATCTTGGGGTGAGTATAACACCGAGCATGTCTCCGGAAGCACACATCAATCAGATAACTGCTGCAGCATGGGGGCCCCTTTGGAAAACCGGAAAACAGCATTCCGAAAACCTTAGTAAAAATCATTCAAGACACTGAACGGGACCGGTTGGGGGGCCCCATACGGAGTATGCGCCCCTTTTTGGAACCCGCACTTGATAAAGAAACGTCGAAAACTAGAAAAAGAAACAAAGGTTTGCGACAAGGTTATTTCCCCAGACCGGGGGGGGAAAAAGTCCATGAAGAAAGTTTAAAGGGGAAATGGGCCCCTACACACTGGAGGACAGGGGGGTCGGGGGAGACATGATAGCGACAAAATAAATCCCTGCGCCCAAATAGACAAGGGGGAAAAGGGACGGGATGTTCCAGGAGGGGAAACAGAAAAAAAAAGGCCAAAATTTGGGAAGTTGAAAAAACCCAAATTGATCAGAAGATAGTAGTAAGTATTTCTTCAGCAAAAGAGTTAAAGGCAGGGGAAATTTACCCTAGAAAATAACGAAAGTGGGGCAGGAACCATACAAATTTTTTAAAAAAAACCGGGGTTTTTGTTTAAAGCTAAAGGAGCGGGGAAAAAGAAGGGCCAGTAGAAACCCGGGTTTTGAAGGGGCGGGCCAAGAGCTAGGACTCGCCCCCTGCAACCACAAATAGGTTGGGGGGGGGGTAAAATAAGGGGGGGGGGGGGAGTACAAAAACCCCACACAAACACACACCCCCACACACACACACTGCGGACAAACTGGCCCCACACTTTTTCCAAAACCATAACCTGTCTTAAGCCGCTTCAGCCATTTTTTTAAAATGTCATTTAAAACCTTTGACACTAACTACTTCATTTCATTCACATTTTTTTTCTATATCATTAACATTTCATCTACCCCTTCCATCCACCTCATCCACTAACTTCTACAAATTATGAAAAATGTAAGGAAAACCTATTTTTTTGTCCTTACCGAAATTTTAAAATGAAAAAAAATATAAAAATATATAAAAAAATAAAATATAAAATTTAAAATATAAAAAAAATAAAAATATATAAAAATATATATATAATTTTATTTATATATATATATATACCGGCCCTGGATTTTAACCTGGGGGAAGATTTTCCGGGGGGGTCAACCCCCAAAACGGGGCCCCCGGTTTGTGACCAGGCCCCCTGGGGGGATAGAGCCTGATCAACCAGGTTTTTTTGGCGGCTGCACCCCAAACCAAACGTACGACCCACACCCCGGGCGGTCGGGAACCACTTTGGTTTGCTTGTCCAGGCCACTTGAAGACTGCCGGGGGCCTGTTGGAAACCCCCTTTAAATGTATGCTGGGGGGTAATTGAACATTTTCCGGGCCCCTAAACACTTATTGTATGGTCTCTTAACGGGGCTAGGGGACACCCTGCTTTTCATTGGGGGGATGTTGCATCGCCCTGCCAAGTCTTTTGCTTTCGTAGTGAGTGATTTTGGGTGTGAAAAGTTCGTAATTTTACCCCGAAAGGTTTTTTCCAGGTGTATTTTAATATGAAACTCTCCCGCCGCGTTCCGGGGAAATACAGTTTTGGGAACCCCCAAGCGCCCCCCAGAAATGGGTGTTTTATCCCCCTTTAAAAAATCCCGCGCCTGAAGGTTTTTTTTTAACTTTTTTCTAGGTCATAAATTTCACCTGCCTTAAAAGGTGCTTTTTAGTGTGCGGGAAAATATTCCAGCCTAATGGAACAAGTGACCTGAAGAGTGCCCATCAGGGGGCCTTGGCCTCCCAGTTTTAAAGGTTCTCATTACCATCCGGGTCTTTTTTCCCTAGCAATGTGTTTGGGTTTAAAAATTTTATGGTCCTTGAAGGGAAAACCCCGACATGATCACCCCCAAAGGTCTTTGACTGGGTTTCGCTCTATATTTGGGGCCAAAATTTTGGGTTTTTGACCTGATGAATTTTTAAATTTTTCCCGTTTTTAAACCAAAATCTGAAAATTTGAAATTTTTTCCATCGTTGAACTTCATATTGTTTTTTTTTGAAAGCCCCACTAAAGATTCGTTGATGTCCCCCGGGACCCTTGCATTGTCAGAAAATGGAAGACACTTGTAAAGCAGTTTGGGGGTGTCATCGCAAAGGAAGACAAGGTGGCGGCTGACATCCTTTCAATTCGGATATGGGGATGAGGAACAAGAGGGGAGCAAGTACTGTGCCTTGTGGAAAAAGAGCTTTTCACCGTAGCTCCCGGGAAACTTTACCTTTTTGACGATTTACCTCTGTTTTCTGTTAGTGAGGAAATTATAGACCCAAATCGCCCCGATTTTTTCCTTTTTTTCCCCCTTTTAAACATCTTTTTTGTGCGTATTACGCCAGGGTTTTTACACTTGGGGAAGTTTTTTGCAAATCTGTATAAAATTCCATCTGCTTTCTTTTTATCTTCTAGTGCTTTTGGGAAACCTTTTGTCGTAGGGGAAAAATAGTTGAGACAAACAGGAGCGACCTGTTCTAAACCCATGTTGCCCGGGGTTTAGTGTAACGGAGGGGTTTCTAGTTTGGGGGTGATCTTGCTTTTTTAACCCTTTTTCAAAGATTTTTATGATTGGGATGTTAGTGTTTTTGGGTTCTGTAGTTCTTTGCTGTTGTTTTACTGCCCCCCTTTTTTGGGAGGGGGGCTATGTCTGTTGTTTTTAGTAATGGGGGCCCGACCCCCTTTCCCTTTCCCCTCTCCATGGGAAAGGGGAAAAGGTTTCGTGATAGGGGCTTTTTTCATTTTCGGGATGAACACGGATTCCATGAGTCGGGCCCGGGGGCAGAGTGCAGGGGCATGTCATTTTTTATCGCCTTTTTCGAAGTCATTTCCCCGCCCGGGAAACATCGGATGGGCCCTTGTGTTAACCAATTTTGGGGCTCTCCCTCATAAAAAATTCTTTTTGATTTTCCGACACTCAGTCGGGTTTAAACGGCTTGCTAAAAACTGAGTCATTTTGGGGACTTAGTAGCTCACTCTTTTTCCTTGCTGTCATCTGTGTAGGCCCCCTTCTTTTTTAATAGGGGCCTAATACTGGACGTTTTTTTCGATTTTGATTTGGCATAGGAGAAGAAATCCCTTTTGGGGTTTTCTTTGATTTCATTATGACTTTAGTTTTTTCCCCGCGTTTCCCTGACCCCTAAAGTTTCCCCTTTTCCTTAATTTTTCGATGCTTCCCTATCCTCTGACCAGTCTCCCTACGCATTTCAGATATTTTAAACTTTTTTTAGCCGCTCGTTTTCCCTTTTTCCGTCGCCTGTAAAGGCCGCCTTTTCTCTTTCTTTTTTTAAACATCTCCCTCCCCCCTTTTTTTTAGGGGAAAACCCTTTTGTGCAACATCGGTGCCACCAATTTTAATCTGTTCAAGGCAAAAAGTCGGGGGTTTGGGGGTTTTTTTGAATATCTTCCCAGCTTATATGGGTTTGGGAAACTTGGTTTTTTGGTCCCACTTAATGTTTTTTTTATTGAAGTTAAATTTTGGTGATTGCACCCCCCGTGACTATCCATTATGTGGGTCTGGGGCTCCACCAACATGTCTGAACCTCATTTTATGTTGTAAACTGAGTATATTTTTTTGGGGAAAAGGTGACATTTCGTATCAGATAAACATTTTTTAGTGAAGTGAGGTCAAGTGTATTCTCCATTCTAGTAGGGCTCTATTATTTGCGGTTTTTAAATTTGAATTTGGCAGAGTTTTAAAAAAGCTCGGGTGAGTGTGATTTTTCATCAGAGCCCTCCTGGTTTTATTACTCCCGAAATAAATTTGTATTTTCCCCATTTTAGGTGCCTTAAGTTGAAATCCCCCAGGAGCAAAGATTTTGGGTGCAGGACGGGAAGATTTTCCAGACGGGGGAAATTTTTTTAACAGCTTTTTCCGGAATTGCTGGAATGTTGCAGCCGGGAGGCTTTAAAATTTTCCACAATGATTGGTTTTTTGGTTTTTCTCGACCTTTATTTGCTAAACCCTTCCACTACATCATTTAGGCATTTTGCATTCTTTTTCGTGCAAAAAGGACCTGCAATGTACGGGCCATAAAAATATAAATATATATAAAAAAATAATATATATAAAATATAAATAAATATAAATTTTATAAATATATTATATAAAATAAAAATATTAATATAAAAAAAATATAAAAAAAATACCCATGCCAAATTTTGTAAAACGGGTAAAATTAAAGCAAAAAAACTAAAAAAAAAATTTTAATCCTTTTTTAAAAATTTTCCCCAATACTTTTAAAATATGTTTTTGTCTTTAATGTTAATGTAAAAAAATTTAATTTTTCCCAAAAAAAACCCTTTTAAAAAACCCGTACCTAACCTTTTTTATAAAAAAGAGCAATTTATTTAAACCCAAACTCCCCCAAAGGGTATATTTTAGATTTTTTAAAAGGTAACTAATACTAAGGAAAACAGTGAAATATATTTTTTCGTTGGTTCAAAGTTTTTGGCGAAAAAAAGGGCATACACAAATTTTCACTGCCCCTTTTTTGGGAAAGGGTTCTGCCTTTTGGGAAACGACAAAATATATAAATAAATAAAAAATATATAAAATTTAAAATAAATATATATATATATATTTTGTATTTTATAAAATATATATATTATATAATATATATATATAAATATATAAATATATTATATAAAATATACATATAATATTTAAAAGAGGGGGCCGCCCTCCCACCGGGGCAGGGTGACCCAAAGAGAAAAAAAATCCCCAAAAAAAAGAAAATACTTTCACCCATCTTTCCAACATTTTCCCACCTCACTCAAAACATAATAAACTGTTTTTGCAGAGGTCCCAGAATAACCAAATTTTAAGAAAGCATTACTAAAAGAAACACAATATTCTTCTCCAAACGGGCCAATACCCCAAACCCCTCCTTTAAGTGCGGGTATTGTAACTTCCCTTTTTCCAGGGCCCAGGCCCGGGTTTTAATGTAAAAAAACCCGGGTTTTCCCCTGAATCCCTTCACTAAATTTACCCTGCTCCCCCACTCCCAACGGGTTCGTCATCCTAAATACCTTTCTTTCCTCCATTCACCATATCTAACACGCCCCACGCACGTTTGCTGGAAGCCCAACCCCCCCCGCCCACAACCCTTTTACCCCCTCCCCCAACCTTTTCGAGGACAAACCCCAAACCCCCCCTTCCCTTTTCCCCCCAGATTTATCCCGCTCTCCATGCCCCATTCTACTTTAAACCCCTTTTTTCCTAAATGCCCAAAAACCACCTCAAAAAACCCTCTTCAGACCCTCTGACAAAACTTTTATTAACTCCCACCCCTTTCCCTTAATTTCCACCCTTCCGAATTTTCTCATAAAAATTTACACCAACAACCCCTTTAAAACAGGACATCTCCACTGTCTCCAACCCCTCCCCTCGCTGCAGCATTTCCCAAACCCAAGTTTTCCAAAAACCCAATAAGAGTGTTGGCACTACATATTTTCAATAAAAATTCCCTTCTTTGCCCTCCATAATTCATTTTTTGGGCCTCCACATATACCTCAATGCCCAAATTTCCCCCTTTTTTTTCCTTCATAAAATTCTTTTATTAACCTCATCCTTCAAAAAACCCCTCCCGCCGACACTTCAACCCCCCAATACTAAAATAACCACTTCTTCCATACCCTCCCCCCCAAAATTTTGATTTTCCAATTTTTTTTTAAACTAAACTTTTGGATAACCCTCATAAACCTTTCCCTTTTTTCCCAAATTTCACTTTCAACTTTCTATTTTTTACACTTTTTTCCCAAATTTTTTTCCACTAACCTTTGAAATTTTTTCCCTTTAAAAAATCTCCCATAAAAAAACAGAAAACATCAGCAAAAAGTAACTGTGCCCACTTCCCCTTTTTTATTTAATTCCCCCCTAAATTTTAAACCCCCCCCTCTCCCGAACACACTAGCATTTACTTCTTTTAAAAACCCCATCTATAAATAAATAATATAAAAATATATATATATAAAAAATATATATATTTTAAAAATATATATAATTAAAATATATATATATATATATTTATATAAATTTTTATCATTAAATTTTTTAACGTATCACTATACCATTAATAGCCCTTTTATAGTTAAAGAAATTTCCTTGAAGTGTTTTATAGGGTTTTAAAAATTCTAGGCATTTCAATGATTACACCTTTTAAAGTTTTTTTTTTTTTTTTAAAACTTTTCAAAAAAAAATATTCTTTTACTTTTAAATGGCAATATTTTACGGGACTTCTTGAATGTTTCCCTTTTATACATCTTCTCACTCCCAAGGGCCCAGTGGGAAAAAAATCACTTTTTGGGTTTTTCCCAAAGTAATTTTTAAAATTTGCTATAAAAAAATTGTGCTTAAGTGGACAAGTAAACCCAAAAAAATTTAAACATAAATTTTATACAAAAGCACTTTTCACAACCATTTTTTAAAAAAAAAAACAACAGTTTTTTTTAATTTAATCATTTATATTAAACCCTTTTTTTCTGCTTACTTTCTGGGGGCAAACAAAATGGGAGCTCCTGTGATAACATCACCTTTACCTCACGACTGTGAGGGCCCAAAGGGCTTCCCTAATCATTGATGAGAATTTGTACTGTGGCCACGTACCAAGCGAATTTATACAATTTTCCACCAAATTTCCCTTGGTTTTTTCGTGATTGCTGGACATTGTGGGGTCTTTATCCAGTGTTAAATTTTTCCCAAATAATTTTAAAATATTTAAAATTTTGGGGTGTAAATTACTCAGGATACCCCATTAATGTTAGTCAGCTTTTTTGGCCAAAACCCCCAACAAAAAAACAAGAACAGGTTTTTTAGGAGACTTTTTCCCTAGATCTTTCCTACCTGCCTGGGGGTCCCCCCTGACGTTTTTTCCGGGGTTTAACGCCCCCGCGACCAGGTCCACACCACCCCCCCGGTGGTTCCCGGGCCCGATCAAAACCCGGCTCTTACAAATGGGCGCACGTTTGGGCCCCAAAGTAAAACCCACATCCCCCGGGTTATCCCCGGGACCGACTTTAAAAATCGGCTACTCCCCCCTTGAACGCAGCAGGGTTTATTGGGAATTCCCCTTAGGGGTGGTGGGGGGGCTGTTTTAACAGTCTTGGGCCCCGGACGCTTATTTTGTTTTCTCTTAGTGGGACCCCAAAGGCGCCCCTACTTTTCTTTTGGGTATTTTTTGCAAACCCCCTGCCCAGTCTTTTACTTTCGAGGGGAGGATTTCTGTGTGCAAAAATTTAGGACCCTTTCCTTTTAGGTTTTTTAAATTTTAGATTTTGGAAAATTCCGCCTGCGGGTTTCCCGCTTTCCCAAACGTTCCCCGTAAATTAAGGTGTTTGGAAAGGAACTTATTTGTGCAGTAAAAGGGTTTTTCTGTACATTTTCAAAATGTGCATTTCACCCTGCTTTGAACGGAGATATTTAAAGTACAACAATATTCCACCTAAACATTAAATAATTTTAAAAGGAAAACAACATTTGGGCCCGGCATCTCTTGTTTTGAACGTTTTTTCATTTTACACCTAAAAATTTTTCTTCGCAGTTGTTATCGCGACACTATTGTGAATTTTTGAAACGAGAAACCTCGGACAATTTCCACTTTCCCCGTCTCCACATTATTTTTTTTTCAAATTTGGGATGAAAGTTTGTAAATATAAATCATTCTAATTAATTTAAATCCTTCAGTTTTTTTATAACGGGAAATATTTGGAATTTGGTTTTTCATTGAACATCAAATTTTTTTCTTTTTTGCTCTTGGGGGAAAATTTGGTTTTAAAATCTTTTTGGGTTTTTGCAGTTTTTTAAACAAAAACCAGAGATCCACGAGTCCCGGGCCCGGGGGGATTTCATGGCATGTTGTCAGTGGGTTTCCCCAAAATCTTTTTTTTAAAAAAGTTTAGGGTATGTCCCCCAAAAATGACAAGTCTCAGCAGATCCTAGTAACGTCTGCAAAATATGACCAAAAAACTTTGGATTGCATCTCTGTTCCCGTCTGATATAGGATGAAGAACAGGAATTTGGGGGAAAACGTGCATTGGGGGGACAGAGCTTTTTACTATGCCAAATTTCTGATTTTTAAATCTGCTAAACCCCATCTCTTTGTGTGCGCTTGGTTTGAAACTTTAAGAAAAACTCCCCACTTTTTTCAAATTAATTTCCTTTTGCATGCCCTTTTGTGCGCTTTAAAACCATGATTGGGAAATTTTTCTAAGGGTTTTTCAAAAACTTTGATAATTTCTTCAAACCAAGGGGCCCAAAACAAAAGCGATCCAATTTGTTTTCGAGAGGCAGGACGACCTGCTCTGGAAACCATGGGGCCCGGAAAGTGTAGTTTTTTGGGAAAACCAAGTGGTTTTTTCAATCCGCTTCTTAGCCTCTTTCAAAAATTTTATGATGAGACGTTTGAGCTATTTGGGCCCCTTTTTTCAAAACTAAAGCTTTGGGTGCCACCATTAAAAAAAATGGGGCTATAACCGTTTGTTTTAAATGACTAGAAATTTTACCGGTTTTTTGCTCCCCGTATTTTAATTTGGGGAAAGAAAGGGGTTTCTTTCGGTTCTTTTTTTTAAAAGGGGATCCACATTTTGGGCCGGGGGGAGTCATGGGCATGTTGTCCCTTTACTTCCAAAGTCCCATTGGAGTTAGGGAATGGTTTGAAAACCCGGGAGATATAAAGGAGTTTTGAGGTTCATTCAAGAAAAAACAATTTTGGGTTGTCTATCTTTAGAAAGATTGTGGTTCGCAAAAAACAGAGGCTTTTTGGGAATTTTTTATCTCACTCATTTCCCTTTTGGTAGGTAAACAAAATAGGTAACCCGTTAGGCAACTTTATTCCGAAACGTTTTTCCCCCAACCCCAGAAAGGGTTCTTCAGTCGAAACAAAAAGTAGGGAGGGGAAAAGTAGAGATGGAAGAAAGATGAAAACAGTCCCATCACCCTGGGTCTGAAACCCTTTTCCAGCGAGGGACTGAAAAAACCTCAAATCTCCCAAATTCCCAAAGGGGGTAGACTTATTACATCATCTTCACATCTCTTTCTGTTCCTGCCTACTTTCTTATTTCCGACGAAGAAGCCCAAATGTTTAGGGCGAAACGGGTTTTGGGAAAAAAGTTGCCAAAGTGTCTGGGCGGGATTGTAACCGTTTTTGGGAAAATTCCCTTTCGTTGTTGTCAACATTGGGTATGCGCCATCTTACCTGAGCGACGACCTGATTATACATTTTAAATTTTTCCCCTTTTTTTTTTTTATTAATAAAAATAAATATTTAGGACCTTGTCGTAGTGATGCAATAGTTGAGACAGACAGGAACGACCTGTTTTAAACCCATGTTGCCCTGGGTTGTGAAACTGATGGGTTTCTAGATGGGTGGTGATCTTGCTTCTTAGGACCCTTTCAAAGATTTTTATGATATGGGATGTTAGTGTTATCGGTCTGTAGTTCTTTGCTGTTGCTTTACTGCCCCCTTTGTGGAGGGGGCTATGTCTGTTGTTTTTAGTAACTGTGGGACGACCCCCGTGTCCATGCTCCCTCTCCATAGGATGGAAAAGGCTCGTGATAGGGGCTTCTTGCAGTTCTTGATGAACACGGAGTTCCATGAGTCTGGCCCTGGGGCAGAGTGCATGGGCATGTCATTTATCGCCTGTTCGAAGTCATTTCGCGTCAGGATAACATCGGATAGGCTTGTGTTAACCAAATTTTGTGGCTCTCTCATAAAAAATTCATTTTGATCTTCGACACTCAGTCTGGTTAGCGGCTTGCTAAAAACTGAGTCATATTGGGACTTGAGTAGCTCACTCATTTCCTTGCTGTCATCTGTGTAGGACCCATCTTGTTTAAGTAGGGGCCTAATACTGGACGTTGTTCTCGACTTTGATTTGGCATAGGAGAAGAAATACTTTGGGTTTCTTTTGATTTCATTTATGACTTTTAGTTCTTCCCGCGATTCCTGACTCCTATAAGATTCCTTTAGCTTAAGTTCGATGCTTGCTATCTCTCTGACCAGTGTCTCCCTACGCATTTCAGATATATTGACTTCTTTTAGCCGCTCTGTTATTCTTTTCCGTCGCCTGTAAAGGGAGCGCCTGTCTCTTTCTATTTTACATCTACTCCCTCCTTTTTCTTAGAGGAATAAGCCTTGTGCATACATCGAGTGCCACCAAGTTAATCTGTTCTAGGCATAAGTCGGGGTTGTGTTGCTTAGTATATCTTCCAGCTTATATCGGTTAGGACTTGGTTTACTTGGTCCACTTAATGTTTTTGTTATTGAAGTTGAATTGGTGATTGCTCCCTCGTGACTAGTCTCATTATGTCGGTCTGGGGCTCCAGCATACATGTCTGAACCTCAGTTATGTTGTGATCTGAGTATATTGTTTTTGATTATGGTGACATTTCGTATCAGATCATCATTGTTAGTGAAGATGAGGTCTAGTGTATTCTCCAGTCTAGTAGGGCTCTATTATTTGCTGGTTTAATTGAATTTTGTGCAGAGATTTAAAAGCTCGTGTGAGTGTGAGTTTTTCATCAGAGCTGCCTCCTGGTGTTATTACTGCAGCAATATTATTTGCTATATTCCTCCATTTTAGGTGCCTTAAGTTGAAATCCCCCAGGAGCAAGATGTTGGGTGCAGGAGCTGGAAGATTTTCCAGACAGTGGTCAATTTTTAACAGCTGTTCCTGGAATTGCTGGGATGTTGCAGCCGGAGGCTTGTAGACTTCCACAATGACTAGGTTTTGGTTCTCGACCTTTACTGCTAAAGCTTCCACTACATCATTTGAGGCATTTAGCAGTTCTGTTCTGTGCAAACAAGTGACTCTGCAATGTACAGGCCATATAATATATATATATATTATATATATATATATATATATATTTATATATATATATAATATATATATTTATATATATTATATATATATATATTATATATATATATATATATATATATATCATGCCGAATATGTAAAACTGGTCAATTAGCAAGAACTCATTTAAAATTAAGTCCTTTCTTAATTTTCTCTTATACGTTTAAAGATATGTTTTTGTCATTAATGTTAATGTAAAAAAATTTAATTTTTCACCAAAAGAACCTTAGAAAACGTACCTAACCTTATTATAACAAGAGCAATTTATTTTAGCCTAACTCAACTAAGTATATTTTAGATTTGTTTACAGTAATTTAATACTAAGGAAACACAGTGAAATATATTTTTTTCGTTAGGTTCAGAATGATTTTGGCGAAATTATTGCATACACAAATTTTCACTTGTCTTATATGGCAAGTTCTGCCTATTCGGCACGCAATATTTTAAAATTAATATATATATTATATTTATTATATATTTTTATTTTTTTTAATATATGTTTTTTTTAAAATATATATAAAATTTTATTATATTAAAAAAAATTTTTTATATAAAATTTATATATATTATATAAAATATACATTATTTTTTTAACCCAAGAGGGCCCGTCTCCCCCGGGGCGGGGTAAACCAAAGAAAAAGAAAATCCCAAAAAAAAAATTCTTTCCTCATCATTCCACTTTCCCCTCACTCAAACATAATCCTTTTTTTTGCAGGGGCCCCCAAAGAATACAAAAGTTTAAAAGCATATACTGTAAAAGTTTCAAAATTATTCTCCAAATGCCAATACCCCAAAAACCCCTCCTTTGGGAGTGCAGGTTATTGTATTTCCCATTTCCGGGCACGGCCCGGTTTTTTTAAAAAAACCCGGGTTTTTCCGAATCCCTTCCTAAATATTACCCTGCTCAAACTCCAAACAGATGTCAGGTCCTAAATCCCTTTTCGCCCCAAATTAACTCATATCTAACCCCGCCCCACGCACGCTTGCTGGGGGGCCCAACCCCCCCTGGGCCCACAACACCTTTACCCCCCCCTCCAACCTTTTCGAGGAGGGACCCCTCCCCCTTTCCTTTTTTCCCCTTAAGATTTATGGGGCTCCCTTTGGTCATTCTATTTTGATCCATTCTTCTAAATGACCAAACCCCCAAAAAACCCAATTTTCGCCCTCTGACTAATACTTTTTTTAAACCCTCCCACACCTTCTTTTAAATTTTTCCCCCACCCCGAATTTTCTGCTTAAATTTAAAACCAAACATTCCCCTTTTAGCAGGAATCTCCTGTCCCCAAACCCATCTCCTCGCTGCCCCATTTAAACCCAAGTTACCCCATAAAAGAGTTTTGGGCCCTACTTAAAATTTTCTTTACTTTCCCCTTCTTTCCCCTCCATAGATACTTTTTTTGCCCCCAAACTTTATACCTAAATGCCCACTCACCTTTTTTCTTTTCTTCAATTTATGATTAACCTCCCCCTTCAAAAACCCTTTCCGGGGCCCAAGTAAACCCCCAAGTATTAAAAATTTTTTCACTTCTTCCAAAACCCTCCCCCCAATTTGAATCCAATTTTTTTTTTCAAATTTTTTTCCCATTTTTTTGTTTTTTAACCTTTTTTTAAAAATTAAAACCTTAAATTTTCTTTTTTAAAATTTGCACTTTCAACTTTTGTCCCCCCCTTTTTTTAAATTACCATAATTTAATTTTCCCCCCCCCCCTCCCCCCCCCCCCCCCCCCCCCCCCCCCCCCCCCCCCGCCCCCCCCCCCCCCCCCCTCCCCCAAAAACACATTTGTTTTTTTAACTTCTTTTAAAAACCCCATTATTTTTATTTTTAAAATATTTTTTATTTTATATATTTTTTTATATATATATATATATTTTTTTATATACATTTTATATATATTTTTTTTATTTTTTCATTAAATTTTTTTAACTGTTTCACTATCCCATTAATGTTCCCTTTTTTTGTTATGTTTCCCTTGAAGTGATTTCTTAGTTTTTTTTTTTCTGAGGAATTTCAATAAACCCTAAAAACTTACCTTTTTTTTTTTTTTTTTTAAATTTCTGTCAAAACAAAATTTTTCCCTTTAACTTAAGGGGCAATTTTTTCGCACTTTTGAATGTTTCCCTTTGATACATCTTCTCATCCCAAGGACCCCCCGTGGGAAAAAAAGGGCACTTTCGGATCTTCGTAATTTATACATGTGTTGCTATTATGATTTAAATTTTGCTTAAGTGGACATGTACCCAATTTAAAATTTAAAAATTTTTATTACAACGCAAATCTCACAACTCATTTTTATTAAAAATCAAACAGTTTTTGAATTTAATCATTTATATATCCCTCTTTTTTTCTGCGTGACTTTCTGGGGACATCAAAGTGGTGAGCTCCTGTGATAACATCACCTTGAGCCTCACGTACTGTGAGGCTCAAGGTCTTCCAGTAATCATTGATGAGAATTCGTACTGTGTCCACGTACCAAGCGAATTCATAGCTTAGTTCCACAATTACCCTTGTTGTTCGTGATTGCTGGACATTGTGGATCTTTATCCAGTGTTAACTGTTTTTCAAGTATTTAAAGTATTTATTTGGAGTAGTACTTACTCAGGATACCCCATTAATGTTAGTCAGCTGCTTGGCCACCCACAACAGTCAACAAGAACAGGTGTTAGGAGACTTCCCCATAGATCTTGCCTACCTGCCTGGAGTCTACCTGGACGGTATTCCTGGGATCAACGCCCCCGCGACCAGGTCCACGACCAGGCCTCCCCGGTGGTTCAGGGCCCGATCAACCAGGCTCTTACTACTGGTCGCACGTAGTCCAACGTACGAACCACAGCCCGGCTGATCCGGCACCGACTTTAAATATCTGACTAGCTCCCTCTTGAACGCAGTCAGGGGTTTATTGGTAATTCCCCTTATGCATGGTGGGAGGCTGTTGAACAGTCTTGGGCCCCGGACGCTTATTGTGTTTTCTCTTAGTGTACCAATGGCGCCCCTACTTTTCATTCCGGGTATTTTGCACCGCCTGCCCAGTCTTTTACTTTCGTGGGGAGTGATTTCTGTGTGCAGATTCAGGACCATTCCTTTTAGGATTTTCAAAGTGTAGATTATGGTATATATCTCGCCTGCGTTCCAGCTTCCAAGCGTTCCCAGTAGTTAAGGTGTTTGATGGAACTTATATGTGCAGTAAAGGTTCTCTGTACATTTTCAAGATGTGCAGTTTCACCTGCTTTGAACGGAGATATTAATGTACAGCAATATTCCAGCCTAGAGACATTAAGTAATTTGAAAAGGATCATCATTGGCCTGGCATCTCTTGTTTTGAACGTTCTCATTATACATCCTATAATTTTCTTCGCAGTTGTGATCGCGACACTATTGTGATTCTTGAAAGCGAGATCCTCGGACATTACCACTCCCAGGTCTCTCACATTATTTTTTCTTTCTATTGTATGATTAGAGTTTGTAGTATACTCAGTTCTAATTATTATCTCCTTCAGTTTTCTATAACGGAGTAGTTGGAATTTGTCTTCATTGAACATCATATTGTTTTCTGTTGCTCATTGGAAAACTCGGTTTATATCTTCTTGGGTTTTTGCAGTTCTTAATCAACACAGAGATCCACGAGTCTGGGCCTGGGGCTGAGTGCATGGGCATGTTGTCAGTGGCTTTCTCAAAGTCTATTATAGTTAGGGTAGTGTCCTCAATAGATGACAGTCTCATGCAGATCCTAGTATCGTCTGCAAAGTATGACAAGATACTTTGGATTGCATCTCTGTCTGTCTGATATGAGGATGAAGAACAGGATGTGGGCGAGTACTGTGCATTGCGGGACAGAGCTTTTCACTATGCCAGTTTCTGATTTAACTCTGCTACCACTTCTCTTAGTGTGCGCTTGGTTAGAAACTTGAAGATCTCTCCCCACTTTGCCAGTTATTCCTTTAGCATGCATTTTGTGCGCTATTACACCATGATTGCACTTGTCTAAGGCTTTTGCAAAGTCTTTGTATATTACTTCAGCCAAGGCCATATCATAGCGATCCAATAGTTGCGAGAGGCAGGAGCGACCTGCTCTGAAGCCATGGTGCCCTGGATTGTGTAGTTTTTGGGAATCCAAGTGGTTTGCAATCCTGCTTCTTAGCACTCTTTCAAAGATTTTTATGATGTGAGACGTTAGAGCTATTGGTCTATAGTTCTTAGCTAATGCTTTGCTGCCACCTTTATGAAGTGGAGCTATATCCGTTGTTTTTAGTGACTAGAATTTCACCTGTGTTTGTGCTCCTCCGTAGTATACTTAGGGCACACGAAAGGGGTTTCTTGCGGTTCTTAATTAACACAGAGATCCACGAGTCTGGTCCTGGGGCTGAGTGCATGGGCATGTTGTCATTGACTTTCTCAAAGTCTATTGGAGTTAGGGTAGTGTTAGAGATCTGGCAGATATTGATGGAGTTTTGAGGTTCATTCATGAAAAAACAATTTTGATTGTCTATCTTTAGACCGATTAGTGGTTCGCTAAACACAGAGTCGTATTGGGATTTTAGTATCTCACTCATTTCATTGTTGGTAGGTAAGACACATAGGTAACAGTTAGGCAACTTTATTCCGAAACGTTTCGCCTACACAGTAGGCTTCTTCAGTCGAATACAGAAAGTAGGCAGGAACAGTAGAGATGTGAAGATGATGTAATCAGTCTATCACCCTTGAAGTCGTAGATTTGAGGTTGTCAGTCCCTCAGCCTGGAGAAGTTCAGATCCAAGGGTGATGGACTGATTACATCATCTTCACATCTCTACTGTTCCTGCCTACTTTCTGTATTCGACTGAAGAAGCCTACTGTGTAGGCGAAACGTTTCGGAATAAAGTTGCCAATGTGTCTGTCGGTATTGTATACCGTTTTGATATTCATTTCGTTGTTGTCATCATGTGTGTATGCGCCATCTTACCTGAGCGACGACCTGATGATACATGTAATATTTGCCTTGTTTTTTTTATTATATGAAAAATAAATATTTCGAATTTCTTTCAGTTTCACGAACTCGCTTTTAGCTTCTCCTGTCTCTCCTGTCGCTCAGGATGTGACATGTGTTTGAAGTTTATTGGAAAGTCACTGATTCTACAGAATATTTCGAGCATACTGCCACTAATAATAATTTCTTTATTTCTACAAGTATATGTACAAGGTATACACACGTAGCTGACATCACTGACATACTACTGTATAGAAAGCCGCTTGTTATTACTTGGAGAGGGTTTCGGGGGTCAACGTCCCCGTGGCCCGGCCCATGACCAGGCTTCGTGGTGGATCAGGGTCTGATCAACCAGGCTGTTACTGCTGGCCGCAAGTAAACCGACGTACGAGCCACAACCCGTTTGACCAGGTACTGACTTTAGGTGCCTGTCCAGCACCATCTTGAAGACAGCCAGGGGTCTATTTGTAATCCCCCTTATGTATGCTGGGAGGCAGTTGAACAGTCTTGGTCCCCTGACACTTAATGTGTTGCCTCAGTGTACTCGTGTCGTTCCCGCTTTTCATTGGGGGAATGTTGCATCTCCTGCCGAGTCTTTTGCTTTCATAGGGAGTGATATTCGTGTGCAAGTTTGGTACTGATCCCTCTAGGATTTTCCAATTGTACATTATCATACATCTGTCTCGCCTTCCGTTCCAGGAAATACAAATCAAGGGACTTCAATGGTTCCCAGTAATTATGTGCTTTATAATATTTATGTGTGCCGTGAAAGTTCTTTGCACATTCTCCAGGTCAGCAATTTCGCCTACCTTGAAGGGCGCCGTTAGTGTACAGCAGTATTCTAGCCTAGATAGAACAAGCAGTTTGAAGAGAATCATCATGGGCTTTGCGTCCTTAGTTTTATAGGTTCTCGTTATGCAGAACATTTCGGGCAAATTAGGCCAATTTTGACCCAGGATGTGACTCGCACCAGTCGACTGACACTCAGGTACCCACTTTTACTGATGGGTGAACATGGACAACCAGTGTGAGGAAACACGCCCAATATTTCCACCCTTGTCGGGAATCGAACTCAGACCCTCAGAGTGTGAAGCAAGAGCTTTTGCCACCAGGCCACCTTCCTTACTAAGAGTAAACTTTTTAGCTAGAATTTAAATCTACTCTATAATGCATAGTTAAAGTTAGAGTAAGTGAATGCGAACTTTAATACAATATTCCTTTGGCACTCTTACATCAAGAATAGTTTCCCCATGAATATATCAATAATGTATAGAAGACGTTCCTCACAGTGACCTGGGTAGCGCCAGACAGCCAACCAGCCAGACAGCCAACCAGCCAGACAGCCAACCAGCCAGTTCTGCATTATTTATTATTATTATTATTATTATTATTATTATTATTATTATTATTATTATTATTATTATTATTAGAAGGAGGGGAATAGAAAGTTGAAATACTTTTCTTGTAGTAATTTCTGAGTGTCTCATCTGATTAACTTCAAGTCTTCCATGCTAAGTTGATAATGCAACATGTGAGCGGCGTGAAGCTTAATGCGCTTGTGTGTTCTTGGTCTCTGGTCCCTCTGAAGGTTTTCAATTAGACTTGGGTTGTGTTTGTCATAATTTACCATTTTTATTGAGTATTTTTGAATATTCAAATTCAAATTCAAATTCAAAGTTTATTCTCTATAAGGATTACAATGCTGAGTTTACAGAATTTGGTTATTGTGTGGTTTACATGTAGTAAAATAATAATTACAGAGTGTACCACTAGAACACCTAGCATGGCTAGGCATTTCGGGCAGACTTAAATTAAATCTTAAGTTTAAAATATTACAAAATTATGAGGTAAGTTGGTATTATGGCTAAGTGACTAAATACTAGTTTGTGAGTTTAGCAATGTGAATGCTTTTGTTTTGGCACTATACATAGTTTCAGTATTGGAGTATCACAGTTTAGACGTGATGATGTGTGGAAGGTTCTTGTGATTCCCTTCAGATATTCAATGATAATACTTAACTACATTATCAACATATGCAACACTAGGCTATTTCAGTCCTGTGTATTGAGACAAAGGAGACTGGTTATACCTTTCTGGGATCACCTAGTGACTGAGATACATCGTTATTACTTACGAAATCGTAATGACATTCGTCATGGGTTCAGACCCCAACCATTCAGTGGTTTACATCTAATTATTACTAATATTATCAGGGGAAAGTGCTGAATGGGAGGTAATCAGGTTCGATTCATAGAAAGGAAGGGTAGCATCAGTTCATTTAATCAAGGACGTTGGACCTTCACCAGTATCAAGGTACCTTCATTGAAGAGAGCATACACTCTGCAGGGTTTGTGTTTGTGTGTGTGTGTGATCTTAATATATACAAGAATCGTTACTATGAGACCACTGCGTGACCATTGTCTGTAGACTGAGGGATGTGTATACACGCCTGAGGCATAGTAATCTGTCTGTGGGTGCGTCATCCCCCCCCCCCCCGTCTCTCTGATGTGGCAGTGTCTGTGCTGCTTCACAGGTGCTACTCTGAGGTGTGAGAGGATTTACTTCTCATTCCTCAGGCAGCCTCAACCCCAGGGTTCACTGATTCACTATTAACATACTTCTCATTCCTCAGGCAGTTTCAACCCCAGGGTTCACTGATTCACTATTAACATACTTCTCATTCCTCAGCCACTGTCTCAACCACAGGGTTCACTGTTTCATTATTACCATACTTCTCATTCCTCAGTCACTGTCTCAACCGCAGGGTTCACCGATTCACTATTACCATACTTCTCATTCCTCAGTCACTATCTCAACCCCAGGGTTCACAGCTCCACCATAACCATACTTCTCATTCCTCAGTCACTGTCCCAACCCCAGGGTTCGATCAGCTCCACTTGGACAAAACCAGTCATAGTTTTTTGTAATCTCCGATATTCCTGCTGGAACCTCAGTCAACTTTTAAGAGATCTTTTAGTATGGTTTTGTTTCTGTGTGTTTTAAAAGTTACAGTTCATCAATCTTGATGGACTGAACACATAGATTCCAGGCTGTGGGACTGATTACCTCTAACTCCTCATCTCTTTACACCGTTCTTCTTTGTATTGGACTGATGAAGCCACTGTGTGGCGAAACGTTTCCTCAATAAAGATTTCCATATGTTGATCGAAGCGTTGGAGGTGACTGGGTCATGAGGTGAGACCAGACACATGCAAGCACAAGTCGGTGAGTACACAAAAATAAGAAGGTAGACATTTCGTAAATAACACAGTAGTGAAGGCGAGAAAACATGGAAAATAGAGCCGAAATTGATGTATTACTAAAAATGAAAGATGATAATAAGGAGTCAGGCAATAAGACTGATGAAAGAGGAGTGAACTGAGTCCTGACAGATGATGACACTGGAGTATGAAAAGGAACTTAGAGGTTTTCACCGAGGAATCAGGGGAAATTGCTTGCAGGAGAAAAAGGGACGAGCAAAATAGCGAGAAGAAATGATAATGACGGAGGACTTGGGAGGGTTTCTTGAGAAATGAGAAATACAAAGAACATTGACACTGGTTTAGAAAGACACGTGAGCAAACACTAGGACATATTTATTAGAAAACGTTTCGGTCCTGGGACCTTGATCAAAAGGATTGAAAGTGTGGAAAATTTAAAATTACCTAAAAATTTAAAATTACCAGTAATTTAATAAATGTAACAAAGATAATTATTCTTCATCAAGGTTACAGAGACATGTAGGAATTTTAGGACACTCTAGGTCGAAAAAAATGTCCCCCTTCGATGCCTACTCCACTCTTTCTATCTCCACAAGTCACTCTGAACCTATATTAATTTCAAATGAAATATACATCTCCAGGAATTCTGGTAAACATTAATATAAATATGTGGACTGTATGTTAAACTTAATAAATGACTACATATACATTGAAGGAGAATTTATAATAATAAAACACCGATTTGTCTGGAGATTACTTGGTGTGTCATACACAGACCCCTGCCTAAAATATGAAGAAAATACTGGCCAGAATTCCAACATAAATAGACATGACTTAGCTGGGGTTCCCTGACTGTCCTGTCTACTCACCTAATGTTCTTGTTATGCAGGACAGCAAATCCAACAATTTCGGCTCCTATTTGAGAGATTTTAAACACGATTTACCTCTAGAGCGACGAAAATTCTTCCGATTTTCATTAATGTTCCTTCGCCCAGTTCAAAACAATGGCGTTTCTCCTTCCCCAGCGACGCTCACCACTCTCGCTGGTTCTTTATTTATTTACAAATTAATTTTTATTAACTACAATATATTCCATCAATTTACATACAAAATACACTGTATTTTCGGAAAATATACAGTATTTTCCACAGAAAGTGTTTACTCACGTGTCTTTCTAAACCAATTTGTGGGTATCTATTATCTCTATATTTCCAAGGTTTATACCAACGGATGGAAAAATAAACACAAGTGCAGTATAATGCAATCCTTTATTGACTACGTTTCGCCCACACAGTGGACTTTATCAGATCACAAACATATCTACCTGGGTGAAAAATACATGAGTATTTATAGGGTGGAGAGTCAAGATGGAGAATGCTGGGTAGGCTGGATTTGAGATGGACCTGTGAGGGACCGCCGAGAATGTTTGGTAGGTTGGAACTGAAACTGACCGCTTATACCAACGTTGGCACCAGTCACCTTGGGTATTGCGAGGAGAAATGTACAACACTTTAGCAAAGATAAACACATCGACAGAAACAGAGTTAGTGTTATTGGAGGTAAAAAATTTGGATAACTTCAAATTTAGATTAGATAAGTAAGACACATGTGCAGCAGTTAGGTATCTTTATCCCGAAACTTTTCGCCTACATAATAGGTTTCATCACTCAAATACAGAGGAGTCTGCAGGAGCAGTAGAGATGTGAAGATGGTGTAATCAGTCCATCACTGTTGACGGCGTAGTTTTGAGGTGGTCAGTACCTCAGAATGGAGAAGAGTTTACCTCATGGTCTGGAACGATATCGTTCCAGACCATGGAGCTGAACTCTTCTCCAGCTGAGGGACTGACCACCTCAAATACTTTTTCTTCAATGTTGATGGACTGATTACATCATCATTATTTCACTACTATACCTTCTCTCTCTGTATTTGACTGAAGAAGCCTACAGTGTAGGCGAAAGACTTCATCAATAAAGATACCGAAATGTTGCACATATGTTTTAATCTTCAACCTTTCGGTATTTTATACCATTTTGAACATAGTATTTACAAGATAATAAAAATGAGAGAAGAAATGGGTTTAACAGCATGAGTCGAGAGATGATAATGTTATCCCGTGCAACTTGTAAAGTTTTATAACAATAACGAAAATAAGGCGTGAGAGAGAAGGATGAGTTGGTTGTATCTTTGTATTCCTAGACGTTATTCCATGCAGGAGGAGGTTGATGATGGACTGGAAGAGCAGACATAAGCAACATTGAAGGTGCTTTACACAAATAACCTGAACATACGAGAGAGAAGCTTATGACGACCTTTCGGTGTGTATTGTTGCAGTTACGATATCGTACCTTGTGGCCCAGTCCCTGGACACATTATGATTATGTAATCTTTTGACTACCACCCACACCATGGGCATGAGGGGGCATAATAAAGATATTAAACTAAGGTATTGTACCTTTTTGTTCTTGAAGGTACTTAAGAGAATACTGGAATATCTGCAAAATTGAGATCAGAGGATAATGGAAAGAAATGTCTTGCCATGGATCAGTAGTTAATTCCTTCTGTTTCTGATATACATAAATGATCTGCCAAATGAAATTAAATCTTGTGTAACGCTTTATGTAGATGATATTAAGTAATAGATAAGTGGTTCAGAGATACGACAAGCTGATAAATTAGACATATGCAACACTTGGGTATCTTTATTGTGGAAACGTTTCGCCACACAGTGGCTTCATCAGTCCAGTACAAAGAATGGTGAAGATCACAGGGAGTTTGAGGTAATCAGTCCGTCAGCCTGGAGTCGACTCCAGGCTGACGGACTGTGTATAATTTATCATTAAGTTAATAGGAAAGATAAGACCAGGAGAAGCTCCAAGATAACTTGAACAAGCTGAAACATAGTTAGGAAGATGACTACTTATATTCAATCCTGGTAACTACAAAACAATGACAATAAGAGAGTGAGAAACAGAGCGAGCACCATAAAACTTACAAGGAGAGTTAGTTTAATATGTTTATTATGCACCCCATACCCATCCTGTGGGCGGTAGTCAAAAGATTACAGAGGTACATAATTGGTCCAGGGACTGTACTCCAAAGTTTTGATGGCTGAGCAAGTTACAGAGGTAATGAACTCACAATTTACAAAGGTAATGAACTCACAATTTACAAAGGTAATGAACTCACAATTTGCAAAGGTAATGAACTCCAGGTAGGTCTGGTCACAATCATGACTAGTTACAAAGGTATTTACAGATTACAGAGGTACGTAATGGGTCCAGGGACTGGGCCCCAAAGTTTTGATAGCTGAACTAGGTACAAAGGTAATGAGCTCACAAGTTACAAAGGTAATGAATTCTGTAGAATGGTTACTTACGTTTATACATGGCTACAATCATGAACAAATTATAGTGTAATGAGCAATTCACACTTCTACACCCGGTCACAACTGTATGAGTTACTGGTGCAATATTGATTGTTGAGTCACACACACACACACACACACACACACACACACACACACACACACACACACACACACACACACACACACAACACACACACACACACACACCACACAACGCACAACACACAGAACACAGACACACAGACCAAAACACACACACACACACACACACCACACACACACTCACAACACACCACACACACACACACACACACACGCCACGCAACCACAAATAGGTGAGTACAACAGACACACACAACACACACACACACAAAACACACACTACACCACACACACACACACACTCACGCAAACCACAAATAGGTGAGTACACAGACACACACAGACAGACAGACAGACAGACAGACAGACAGACAGACACACACACACACACAACACACACACACACACACACCACACACACAAACCACACACAACACACACACACCACACAAAACAAAAACCCACACACACATTATTATTTTAATTTATTCTTTATTATGAACCCCATACCCATCCGGGTTGGGCGGTAGTCAAAAGATTACAAAGGTACTTTAATGGTCCAGTGACTGGACCCCAAAGTATGATAGCTGAATTAGTTACAAAGGAAAGAACTCCAGGTAGTTTCTGTTCACAATCAGGGCAAGTTACAGAGGTAATGAATAAAGCTTCACTCCTATACTTGGTTACAGTCATGAACAAATTAAAAAGTAATGAACCACTGATAGTCCACCCCTGGTCACAATTGTAATGAGTTATCAATACAAATATTAAGTGGTTCATACACCCACACTAGCGCGCGCGCACACACATACACACACCAGGGCGCACGCACGGACATGTGCACACGAGCGTACAAATAATGCATACACTCAAGACGCACACCCACACACACACACACACACACACACACACACACACACACACACACACACACACACACCACACACACACACACACACACACACACCAACACCCACACACACACACACCAACACCCACACACACACCCTCACACACACCCTCAACACACACCACACACACACCCCCACACACGCACACAACACACACCCACCACACGCAACACACACACAACACACACACACACACACACACACACACAAAACACACACACACACACACACACACACACACACACACGCACACACACACACACACAGGAACCATACATAGTTTTAAGGCGAGGTATGATAGAGCTCATGGGGCAGGGAGAGAGAGGACCTAGTAGCAATCAGCGAAGAGGCGGGGCCAGGAGCTGTGACTCGACCCCTGCAACCACAAATAGGTGAGTACAAATAGGTGAGTACATGGTAATGCATTATTTACAGCTAGCAAAGTCAGGGTATTTCTCCGAATGGTCTGTAATATACCACTGTGGAAAAAAATACTTTGCCATTTCTTGAACATTTCTGAGTGAGTTGTTTCTAAATTCATTAACTTGATCACACTCCAGTACATAATGACGCAAGGTGTGACAATAGTCCATCTGGCAATGTTTACATTTCGTTTGGTCTACATCTGGTGGTGGGGATTTAACCTGCCAAAGATACTCGTAACCCAGCCGGAGCCGGGCAGTAGTGACATCCAAGAGTCTGCTAATCTTGTTGATGCGCCAAGACATGTGGCTCCCTGCATGATGGAATGATGATAGATGGACTGACTTGTGTAAATTTCCCCTAAGTCTTAAGTCAATAAAGTTCATTTGAAGTTCTTTTCGTATTATTGTTCTGAAACTGCTAACTGACAACCCCAAGATTGTAATCTACCCCCTCTTTGAAAGCATACAGCTTACCAATTTATCAGTTCTATCATGTATCTGAAGACCAATGTGAGATGGAATCCAGAGCATGTGCACTCTGACTCCACTGTCCACAATCTTACCATACCTATGTCTGGCTTCTGACACAAGCGTGCCAAAAATTTATACTTAATGAGTTGAGAGCATTTATGGATGACAGAAATCATTACAATTAAAGTGTCAACCTTAGATACATGGACACATTTGAGTGCAAGGAGTATGGCAAACAGTTCTTTTTTGAAGGAGGGCCCAGTTATTGATGCGTGCTCCAATTTCTTTATGAGAGCCATCACTCTTGTGACAACAGCAGCACTACCAGCTGCACCAGTGGACTGGTGAACAGAACCATCGACGTAAATAATTTGTGAAAGAGTGTTCTGTGTGACTAAGTTATCAATACAGCTTAAGGCATCATGTTTGGCTTCAAGACGAAGCTTTGGTTGTGATTTGAGAAGAGTTTTGGGGGAAATGGAGGGAAAGGTATTTGGAATGGGTAATATCCATGGGCAGGGAAATGTCTCTGTTGTCTAACTTGATATAATCATGTAGCTGGTTCATGCGGGGGTCGGTTCCAGTTTTTCGATCCATCTGGAAGGATGTTCACCAGTGCTGAGGAAAGTTTGAGGGCTTCTGTGCAGGGTTTTAATGGGCTAGCCTAAGCATATTGACCCCAATAAGAATATTTCTTTCAGTAACACGATATCTAATGCTTGGATATTAAGTTCTTTTCCCCATATTTAAAATTTTGGCATACGAGGGCATCCTAGGATGATCCTCATTGCTTCGTTTTTGCAGTTTTTCCAGCCCTCCAAGCTTCCAGTCAACACGAAATGCAAGTATGGCGCCGCATAAACAACCAATGATCTAATATAAGCAAGATACATCATTTTTTACAAATTTTAACATTTGCACCATACCTGGGATGAAAACCTGCCACAACTCTAAGTGCTCTCAGCCTTTCTTTGTATTGCGACAAAGTCTCGTTACAACAGGGCCAAGTAGTGGAACCTCAAAGCCTAGATACCTGTAATCTGCTTACATATTCTAGAAGAGACCCATCATGCAACTGGATCGACGAACTGTGCCTTCTTGCCGAGGAGACGCCTGTTGAGTAACTTTGTTTTATCCCCTGAGATTTTTAACCCCAGGTCCTGACACGAGGCTTGTACAAAGATTAAGAATGTTTTGGGTGTTGGAAATCCGGGGGTGTGAATCATTATTCATCAGCAAAACAAAACCCTATAATGATGGGGGTGGCTAAGGGATGGCATTAAGTAAGGCATTAATCAAAATGTTGAAAAGGGTGGACTAAGCACACCTCCCTGTGGGGTTCCTAATTCAAAAACTTTAGTTACACTTCTATGTCCCGGAACTCACAGAACCCACTTCTGTTGGACAGTAACCTTTAATCCAGCGGAGAAGCCATCCTCCAACCATCCATTCTGCAAGTTCACTAATGATTACATGTCGGTTGGCACATCAAAAAGCGATTTAAAGTCAAGGAACGTTGTATAGCTGTCTGTCAAGTGAGAAAAGTGGAAAGCAATATCCACCCCCCTCCATGCATGAAGCCATCAACCGGGTGAAAAAGAATCCTTAATTCTGTGCATAAGACGATTAAGAATCATCCTTTCGAATGTTTTACACAAGCAGCTAGTAAGGGATATTGGGCGAAATGAGTTTTGTTGATTGGGCTTCGGAATGGGAATACTGAGGCTATTGGTCTATGATTTAGGGAGCTCCCCAGTTACATAGCTCATGTTATATAATTCAAGTAAAGGATTACCTGGTACTCGACACAACAATCTGAGTATGTTGTAATACCATCCTCACCAGGCGACGTGGAGTTGCCCTTAGTTAGTGCTGCATCAAGTTCATAATTAGTGAAAGGAATGTTGCAGTCATCTGCCTTGCTACAAGGAGAGATGCTGAAACATGCACACAGAAAGATGTGGGAATAAGTATTGTACCAGGAATTATATATGAACATTTAACAGCGTCTGCAAGATTTAGCTAATCAAAGCACTGTTTTCATCACCATTATCATTCATTTTGGACATTATACACAACTTATTTTTGGTTCATCTTGTGGCACAGTATGCGACCCCCGAGCATGTCGCCCACACCTGCATCCAAGTGGCGCTCTGCCGACAATACTGAGATACGCTTTGCAGAACAAGCTTTTATTGCGACAGCTTCTCTCTCTCAGTAGAGCTCTCAAAAAAAGATTGTTTAACAACGTGTGACTTCACCAACCCACACCTGGTGTGCAGATACTGGAAAAGATCCAAAGATTTCCTGAAAGAGCATCCATAAAAGTGAGAGGAATGCAATAAGATCACCAAGGACACAAGTCTCTTCATAACAAACACATCCATCTTTTTTTTTTTGTACTCGCAGCCAGATATTGGGAGTGACTGCGGTCATATCCCCCTTAACGTAATTCATTTCTCTGTTATTGTTTTAGAATGAATCTTTACTTGCACACTGTTTACGTACGACGTTATGACATTTGCAACATTGATTTCTCTTGCATTTTCGTGAGGAAATGATCAATTGCAATTGTGTTATGAGAATTAAATTGCAGAGAATGTTCTTTGTTGATGGCCTAGTGTTGCACTGGCACGGTTCATGATAATCCCTTCAAGGGAACGTGCCTAGAGGCTGGTAAAGGTCTCTTGATTCAGGGAATTGGAGTTACTCTCCCCTTGAGATCAGAGCTCATTACCACTGGTTTCTCAGGCGCTGTATGATCTCTGTTCCTTTAATGGAGAGTGTCTTAAACCAAGGAACAGGTCTAGTTTCACGTGTCTCCTTTCCTTAAGACACCTGCTGTCTATGTTCACCTGTCAGTACCTGAGTGTTAGTCGACTGGTGTGGGTTGCATCCTGGGGACAAAATTAACCTAATTTGCACGAAATGCTCTGCGTAACAAGGGGTTTTTAAGTGGCTCGTGGCCTGGTAGGCAAAGCTCTCGCTTCACATGCTGAGGGTCCAGGTTCGATTCCCAGCAGTACCTGGAGTATACCTGGAGAGGGTTTTGGAGGTCAACGCCCCCGCGGCCCGGCCTGAAACCAGGCCTCGTGGTGGATCAGGGCCTGATCAACCAGGCTGTTGCTGCTGGCCGCTCGCAAACTGACGTACGAACCATATCACGGCTGGTCAGGTACTGACTTTAGGTGCCTGTTCAGTGCCTTCTTGAAGACAACCAGGGGTCTACTGGTAATCCCCTTATGTATGCTGGGAGGCAGTTGAATAGTCTTTGGCACCTGACACTTAATGTTTTGTCTCAGTGTACTCGTGGCGCTCCTGGTTTTCACTGGGGAATGTTGCATCTTCTGCCGAGTTTTGCTTTCATGGGGAGTGATATTCGTGTGCAAGTTTGGCACTAATCTCTCTAGGATTTTCCAAGTGTATATTACCCTGGATAACCCAGGGTAGGGAGGGAGAGTCACCCAGGATAGGGAGGCCTAGTCACCCAGGATAACCCAGGGTAGGGAGGGTTAGTCACTCAGGTTAACCGAGGATAGGGAGGTTAGTCACCCAGGGAAGAGAGGGTTAGTCACCCAGGGTAGAGAGGGTTAGTCACTCAAGATAACCTAGGGTAGGGAGGGTTAGCCACCCAGGAAAACCCAGGGTAGGGAGGGTTAGCCACCCAGGATAATCCAGGGTAGGGAGGGTTAGCCACCCAGGATAACCCAGGGTAGCGAGGGTTAGCCACCCTGGATAACCCAGGGTAGGGAGCATTAGCCACTCAGGATAACCCAGGGTAGGGAGGGGTAGTCACCCAGGATAACCCAGGGTAGGGAGGATTAGCCACCCAGGATAACGCAGGGTAGGGAGGGTTAGTCACGCAGGATAATCCAGGGTAGGGAGGACTAACCGCCCAGGATAACCCAGGGTAGGGAGGGTTAGCCACCCAGGATAACCCAGGGTTGGGATGGTTAGCCACCCAGGATAACCCAGGATAGGGAGGGTTAGCCACCCAGGATAGCCCAGGGTAGGGAAGGTTAGCCGCCCAGGAGAACCCAAGGTAGGGAGGGTTAGCCAGCCAGGATAACCCAAGGTAGGGAGGGTTAGCCACTCAGGATAGCCCAAGGTAGAGGGAAGGTTAGCCTCCCAGGATAACCCAGGGTAGGGAGGGTTAGCCACCCAGGACAGCCCAGGGTAGGGAGGGTTAGCCACTCAGGATAACCCAAGGTAGGGAGGGTTAGCCTCCCAGGATAACCCAGGGTAGGGAGGGTTAGTCACGCAGGATAACCCAGGGTAGGGAGGGTTAGCCACCCAGGATAACACAGGGTAGGGAGGGGTAGTCACCCAGGATAACCCAGGGTAGGGAGGGTTAGCCACTCAGGATAACCCAAGGTAGGGAGGGTTAGCCTCCCAGGATAACCCAGGGTAGGGAGGGTTAGCCACCCAGGATAACCCAGGGTAGGGAGGGTTAGCCACCCAGGATAACCCAGGGTAGGGAGGGTTAGTCACGCAGGATAACCCAGGGTAGGGAGTACTAGCCACCCAGAATAACCCAGGGTAAGGAGTGTTAGCCACCCAGGATAACTCAGGGTAGGGAGGATTATCCACCCAGGATAACCCAGGGTAGGGAGGGTTAGCCACCCAGGATAACCCAAGGTAGGAAGGGTTAGCCACCCATGATAACCCAGGGTAGGGAGGGTTAGCCACCCAGGATAACCCAAGGTAGGGAGGGTTAGCTACCCAGGATAGGGAGGGTTAACATCCTAGGATAACCCAGGGTAGGGAGGGTTAGCTACTCAGGATAACCCAAGGTAGGGAGGGTTAGCTACCCAGGATAGGGAGGGTTAACCTCCTAGGATAACCCAGGGTAGGGAGGGTTAGCCAATCAGGATAACCCAAGGTAGGGAGGGTTAGCCGCCCAGGATAACCCAGGGTAGGGAGGGTTAGTCACCAAGGATAACCTAGGGTAGGGAGGGTTAGTCACCCAGGATAACCCAGGGTAGGGAGGGTTAGTCACCCAGGATAACCCAGGGTAGGGAGGGTTAGTCACCCAGGATAACCCAGGGTAGGGAGGGTTAGCTACTCAGGATAACCCAAGGTAGGGAGGGTTAGCTACCCAGGATAGGGAGGGTTAACCTCCTAGGATAACCCAGGGTAGGGAGGGTTAGCCAATCAGGATAACCCAAGGTAGGGAGGGTTAGCCGCCCAGGATAACCCAGGGTAGGGAGGGTTAGTCACCAAGGATAACCCTAGGGTAGGGAGGGTTAGTCACCCAGGATAACCCAGGGTAGGGAGGGTTAGTCACCCAGGATAACCCAGGGTAGGGAGGGTTAGTCACCCAGGATAACCCAGGGTAGGGAGGGTTAGTCACCCAGGATAACCCAGGGTAGGGAGGGTTAGTCACCCAGGATAACCCAGGGTAGGGAGGGTTAGTCACCCAGGATAACCCAGGGTAGGGAGGGTTAGTCACCCAGGATAACCCAGGGTAGGGAGGGTTAGTCACCCTGGATAACCCAGGGTAGGGAGGGTTAGTCACCCAGGATAACCAGGGTAGGGAGGGTTAGTCACCCAGGATAACCCAGGGTAGGGAGGGTTAGTCACCCAGGATAACCTAGGGTAGGGAGGGTTAGTCACCCTGGATAACCAGGGTAGGGAGGGTTAGTCACCCAGGATAACCCAGGGTAGGGAGGGTTAGTCACCCTGGATAACCCAGGGTAGGGAGGGTTAGTCACCCAGGATAACCTAGGGTAGGGAGGGTTAGTCACCCTGGATAACACAAGAAAGTCAGTGCGTCACCGAGGAGTGTCTGTCATATTTCCATTGTGGTCCTTCAATCTTGTCCCGCAGGATGCCACCCACACCATTCACCTAACACCCAGGTACCTACTTACTGCTAGATGAACAGGAACAGCAGATGTAAGGTGACTAACACCCAAGTACCTACTTACTGCTAATTGAACAGGGGTAGTAGGTGTAAGGAAACATGCATAACATTATCACCCATGCCGGGGCTTGGACTCATGTACTATGTGTGTGAGGCGAGTACGTTGGCAGCCGAGCCTCTACTAGTGTAGCTAGAGCCCATTACTGTACGTGAGGCGCGGTTATTAAGCAAGGAGGTAGTGTACCTCCCTGCACGTGAGGCGCGGTTATTAAGCAAGGAGGTAGTGTACCTCCCTGCACGTGAGGCGCGGTTATTAAGCAAGGAGGTAGTGTACCTCCCTGTACGTGAGGCGCGGTTATTAAGCAAGGAGGTAGTGTACCTCCCTGTACGTGAGGCGCGGTTATTAAGCAAGGAGGTAGTGTACCTCCCTGTACGTGAGGCGCGGTTATTAAGCAAGGAGGTAGTGTACCTCCCTGTACGTGAGGCGCGGTTATTAAGCAAGGAAAGGGAGTGTACCTCCCTGCACGTGAGGCGCGGTTATTAAGCAAGGAGGTAGTGTACCTCACTGCACGTGAGGCGCGGTTATTAAGCAAGGAGGTAGTGTACCTCCCTGCACGTGAGGCGCGTTATTAAGCAAGGAGGTAGTGTACCTCACTGCACGTGAGGCGCGGTTATTAAGCAAGGAGGTAGTGTACCTCCCTGCACGTGAGGCGCGGTTATTAAGCAAGGAGGTAGTGTACCTCCCTGCACGTGAGGCGCGGTTATTAAGCAAGGAGGTAGTGTACCTCCCTGCACGTGAGGCGCGGTTATTAAGCAAGGAGGTAGTGTAACCTCCCTGCACGTGAGGCGCGGTTATCAAGCAAGGAGGTAGTGTACCTCCCTGTACGTGAGGCGCGGTTATCAAGCAAGGAGGTAGTGTACCTCCCTGCACGTGAGGCGCGGTTATCAAGCAAGGAGGTAGTGTACCTCCCTGTACGTGAGGCGCGGTTATCAAGCAAGGAGGTAGTTTACCTCCCTGCACGTGAGGCGCGGTTATCAAGCAAGGAGGTAGTGTACCTCCCTGCACGTGAGGCGCGGTTATCAAGCAAGGAGGTAGTGTACCTCCCTGCACGTGAGGCGCGGTTATCAAGCAAGGAGGTAGTGTACCTCCCTGCACGTGAGGCGCGGTTATCAAGCAAGGAGGTAGTGTACCTCCCTGCACGTGAGGCGCGGTTATCAAGCAAGGAGGTAGTGTACCTCCCTGTACGTGAGGCGCGGTTATCAAGCAAGGAGGTAGTGTACCTCCCTGCACGTGAGGCGCGGTTGTCAAGCAAGGAGGCAGTGTACCTCCCTGTACGTGAGGCGCGGTTATCAAGCAAGGAGGTAGTGTACCTCCCTGTACGTGAGGCGCGGTTATCAAGCAAGGAGGTAGTGTACCTCCCTGCACGTGAGGCGCGGTTATCAAGCAAGGAGGCAGTGTACCTCCCTGTACGTGAGGCGCGGTTATCAAGCAAGGAGGTAGTGTACCTCACTGCTAACTTACACGTTCACCAGTTAGAAAGATAAACAACGACAATATAGAATAAAAATGTTTTTCAGGATTTCTCTTCATACTCATGTGACAGGAGGGTAGCACCTCCCTGTGTAGTTGCTGTCTATCAACCTGCTACCCATGATTCACTCATATGACAGGAGGGTAACACCTCCCTGTGTAGTTCTTGTCTATCAACCTGCTACCCATGATTCACTTACATGACCGGAGGGTAGGACATACTATGCACTTGGTATCTGCAGGCATGGGAAATCTGGAAAAAAACAGATGGGACGTGCAACTATGACCACCCTAGAAAATGCCGTGCCCATATGACAACAGGAAAATGCAAACTCTCTTCCTGTAAGCTTTTTCACCCTGAAATGTGCCCCTCTTCAGTACAGGAAAGACTGTGCTATAACTTAAATTGCCAGGCCTGGTGGTTAACGCTCTCGCTTCACACGGCGAGGGCCTGGGTTCAATTCCCAGCCAGAGTAGAAACATTGGGCGTGTTTCTTTCCACCTGTTGTCTATGTTCCCCATCAGTAAAATGGGTACCTGGGTGTTAGTCGACTTGTGTGGGTCGCATCCTGGGACACTGACCTAATTTGCCCAAGATGCTCAGCATAACAAGTGGCTTTCTATGTAGTAGTATGTCATTGTTGTCAGCTAGGACTGTATACCATGTACATGTACTTGTAGTAAATAAAGATTATTATTATTATTATTATTATTATCTAAAAGGGGACAAAAAGATACAAAGCATCCAGGCCATGGGAAAACCTGGGTAGCCACAGCCACTCAAGAGGGAGAGGTTTTTTAGTGCCAGGAAGAAAAACAAACTGGCAGGAAATGGCAGAAATCGTACACCAAATCCAGTCATTCCTGGAGTGGAACCACAGTCGATGGCCTCCACTCCAAACCAACAGATACAGATACTAATGCCGGAACCCCCCCCCCCCAGTACCAACAATACCACCAGTCCGATGACATTCTTCTTTGCAAATATACAGGGTCTAAAGCCAGCAACAAACAACAAAATACCTTTCATCCGTGGACTGCTTGCAGAGGCAAAGGCAATGTTCGCGGCTTTCACTGAGACCCACATAAAGGATCACTTGGACAACGAAATATGGATCCCAGGTTACAACCTATACAGATGCGACAGAGTGAACAGGCAAAAGGGGGGAAGGTTGGCCTGTACATTGCAGAGTCGCTTGTTTGCACAGAACTGCTGAATGCCTCAAATGATGTAGTGGAAGTTTTAACAGTAAAGATCGAGAACCAAAACCTAGTCATTGTGGTAGTCTACAAGCCTCCGGATGCAACATCCTAGCAATTCCAGGAACAGCTGTTAAAAATTGACCACTGTCTGGAAAATCTGCCAGCTCCTGCACCCAACATCTTGCTCCTGGGGGATTTCAACTTAAGACACCTAAAATGGAGGAATATAGAAAATAATATTGTTGCAGTAATAACACCAGGAGGCAGCTCTGATGAAAACTCACACTCACACGAGCTTTTAAATCTCTGCACAAAATTCAATTTAAACCAGCAAATAATAGAGCCTACTAGACTGGAGAATACACTAGACCTCATCTTCACTAACAATGATGATCTGATACGAAATGTCACCATATCAAAAACAATATACTCAGATTGAGGTTCAGACATGTATGGGCGGAGCCCCAGACCGACATAATGAGATTAGTCACGAGGGAGCGTTCACCAAATTCAACTTCAATAACAAAACCATAAAGTGGGACCAAGTAAACCAAATCCTAACTGATATAAGCTGGGAAGATATACTAAGCAACACAGACCCCAACTTATGCCTAGAACATTAACTCGGTGGCACTCGATGTATGCACAAGGCTTATTCCTCTAAGAAAAAGGAGGAGTAGATGTAAAATAGAAAGGGACAGGCGCTCCCTTTACAGGCGACGGAAAAGAATAACAGAGCGGCTAAAAGAGGTCAATATATCTGAAAGGCGTAGGGAGACACTGGTCAGAGAAATAGCAAGCATCGAACTTAAGCTAAAAGAATCTTATAGGAGTCAGGAATCGCAGGAAGAACTAAAAGCCATAAATGAAATCGAAAGAAACCCAAAGTATTTCTTCTCCTATGCCAAATCAAAGTCGAGAACAACGTCCAGTATTGGGCCCCTACTTAAACAAGATGGGTCCTACACAGATGACAGCAAGGAAATGAGTGAGCTACTCAAGTCCCAGTACGACTCAGTTTTTAGCAAGCCGCTAACCAGACTGAGAGTCGAAGATCAAAATGAATTTTTATGAGAGAGCCACAGAATTTGGTTAACACAAGCCTATCTGATGTTATCCTGACGCCAAGTAACTTCGAACAGGCGATAAATGACATGCCCATGCACTCTGCCCCAGGGCCAGACTCATGGAACTCCGTGTTCATCAAGAACTGCAAGAAGCCCCTATCACGAGCTTTTACCATCCTATGGAGAGAGAGCATGGACACGGGGGTCGTCCCACAGTTACTAAAAACAACAGACATAGCCCCACTCCACAAAGGGGGCAGTAAAGCAACAGCAAAAAACTACAGACCGATAGCACTAACATCCTATATCATAAAAATCTTTGAAAGGGTCCTAAGAAGCAAGATCACCACCCATCTAGAAACCCATCAGTTACACAACCCAGGGCAACATGGGTTTAGAACAGGCTGCTCCTGTCTGTCTCAACTATTGGATCACTACGACAAGGTCCTAGATGCACTAGAAGACAAAAATAATGCAGATGTAATATATACAGACTTTGCAAAAGCCTTCGACAAGTGTGACCATGACGTAATAGCGCACAAAATGCGTGCTAAAGGAATAACAGGAAAAGTTGGTAGATGGATCTATAATTTCCTCACTAACAGAACACAAAGAGTAGTAGTCAACAGAGTAAAGTCCGAGGCAGCTACGGTGAAAAGCTCTGTTCCACAAGGCACAGTACTTGCTCCCATCTTGTTCCTCATCCTCATATCTGACATAGACAAGGATGTCAGCCACAGCACCGTGTCTTCCTTTGCAGATGACACCCGAATCTGCATGACAGTGTCTTCCATTGCAGACACTACAAGGCTCCAGGCGGACATCAAATCTTTCAGTGGGCTGCAGAAAACAATATGAAGTTTAACGATGAGAAATTTCAATTACTCAGATATGGCAAACACGAGGAAATTAAATCTTCATCAGAGTACAAAACAAATTCTGGCCACAAAATAGAGCGAAACACCAACGTCAAAGACCTGGGAGTGATCTTGTCGGAGGATCTCACCTTCAAAGACCATAACATTGTATCAATCGCATCTGCTAGAAAAATGACAGGATGGATAATGAGAACCTTCAAAACTAGGGATGCCAAGCCCATGATGACACTCTTCAGGTCGCTTGTTCTATCTAGGCTGGAATATTGCTGCACACTAACAGCACCTTTCAAAGCAGGTGAAATTGCTGACCTAGAAAATGTACAGAGAACCTTCACGGCACGCATAACGGAGATAAAACACCTCAGTTACTGGGAGCGCTTGAGGTTCCTGAACCTGTATTCCCTGGAATGCAGGCGGGAGAGATACATGATTATATACACCTGGAAAATCCTAGAGGGACTAGTACCGAACTTGCACACGAAAATCACTCACTACGAAAGCAAAAGACTTGGCAGACGATGCAACATCCCCCCAATGAAAAGCAGGGGTGTCACTAGCACGTTAAGAGACCATACAATAAGTGTCAGGGGCCCGAGACTGTTCATCTGCCTCCCAGCATACATAAGGGGGATTACCAACACACCCCTGGCAGTCTTCAAGCTGGCACTGGACAAGCACCTAAAGTCGGTTCCTGACCAGCCGGACTGTGGCTCATACGTTGGTTTGCGTGCAGCCAACAGTAACAGCCTGGTTGATCAGGCTCTGATCCACCAGGAGGCCTGGTCACAGACCGGGCCGCGGGGGCGTTGACCCCCGGAACTCTCTCCAGGTAAACTCCAGGTAGCACCTCCCAGTGTAGTTGTTGTCTATCAACCTGCTACCCATGATTCACTCATATGACAGGAGGGTAGCACCTCCCAGTGTAGTTGCTGTCTGTCAACCTGTTACCAATTATTCACTAATATGACAGGCATTGTCCTCATCGCTCTTGGGCCGTGTGGACAGCTGCGCAGTAGCTCCTGAATCAACTGATTTCTGCGCAGTTTTCAGAGACCTCTACAAGTCACAAGATGGCGGACTGTCAAGGCAGGAGAGTAAACACGGTCTGTGTCGCATTCACACAAGGCTCCCTCAGTGTTTCTACAATGCATACATTGATGCCATGCATTATACGTGACGTCTACGGCATCCCCAATGAAGAATTATATGGCGTAGCTTTGAATGGGATGTCAAGGATGTTTATAAAATTCGTGAATGCCGGCTTCTACAACAAGATTGTGGAAACTTTTCAAGAAAGGAGAATGGTGGTGAATTCAGCTGTGGAAGTGTGTCTATATGACGTGTCGACGTATGTCACCTGGGTCAAGGTGAGAAACGTGCCTTTCGAGGTGGAGGAGTACGATCTGCGGGATGTTTTTGGCAGATACGGAACGGTGCATGCAGCGACCAAGGGAGTGTGGAGAGAGGGCCCATACGAGGGGTTCCCGGAGGGCTCCTTCACCATCAAGATGACGCTCCGCCAGTCGATTCCCTCTTACGTATGTCTGGAGATATATAGGACCCAGGTGTTTGTTCATTACGCGGGCCAAAGGAAGACTTGCAGACTATGCAACTCTTTTGAGCATATGGCTGCCCAGTGCCCCCGTCGACTGGTTGTCCACTCACGGGACAATTCACCTGTGGGCCTACGGGCTGAGGCTTTCGTGACTGAGCCTGGTACCTCAGCTGGGCAAGTTCCCAGGCTTTGGAGTGACGAGATGCAACAGGAGGACACGCAGTCTACGATGTGTGCCACCCTGTCAGTGGATGCATTGACCGTGCCCACGCTTACATGGATCCTGTGAGGCCTGAGGTTTTGCCACAGGATAAGTTGCTGGAAGACGTGTTGCAGGACATTCTAGATGGAAAAGAACATGGTCCTGTTGTTTCGACGGCGTGTCATGAGTTAACGATTGAGGAATCCCCTAACATGGAAATGCAGGACAAAACCACGTTCGTACGGATGCATGAGGTGGTGGTGGAGGTTCATCAGGAGGCTTCGTCTAGCGAGGAGATGCATGTGGATGGCAGCTCCCGCAAAAGATCGGAGGGAGCGTCGGATATGGATGATGTCTTGACGTCAACCAGGACAGCGCCCGGGGAGGAAATCGTGGTCCCAGCATAAGGGTAGAGTACGGGGGGAGGGGGGGTGTCTCGAGAAGCCGAAGGACAAAGACAGGCAGTCTAATGTGCGTGTGGGAACAGGAAAGACCCAAAAAACATAGAGGTAAACCACATTTTTTGTAAATTCAAGTGTGTTACTATCAATGCCAATGGCCTAAGGACGGAAGTTAAAAAAGTGTGGATGGAGTGGTTTTTGCGTCGTTACGATGTGGATGTATGTTTTATGCAAGAACATAATTATAAATTTGGTAGAGAGCTACGGTTGAAAGGCTACCGAATGTTTGTGAGTAATTCTTTAAAATTAAAGGGTGGGGTGGCTATAGCGGTGAAGGAGTCCAGCCCTTGGAGCGTCTTGGGATGGGAGGAGGGGGGAGATGGATGGGTGGTAAGGGTGGATGGGTATTGGGGTGGCGTTAGAGTTTGTTTTATCGGAGTTTATATGCCAGTGGACAGTAACTCTAAAGTTTAAATAGACTTTGTGAGGGAGGCTTTAACATTTCACATTCGGGGTTTGCCTTTAATTTCGGTCTTAGGTGGGGATTGGAATTGCATTATCCGCCATGGGGATGTTGAGCCGAGGGGGACGGGGTGCGTTCTACCTGTCCTGAGAAATCTGCTTGGGGATGCAGGGGTTTATGATGTAGTGGGGAGGGGTGGGTGGGGGTGGAACATACGTTTGTGCACAGAGGCTACGCAGCTCGTCTGGATAGGATTTATGCAACACAAGGTATTCGAGTTGGGTGCGTACAGACCCTTAATCTGGGGTTTTCCGATCACCGTGCAGTGCTAGCGGACTTGGACTGGGATGGAATGATCAGGGTTTATTCAGGGTATTGGAAACTGAATGGGTGGCTCTTGGAGGGGCAAGGGGATGGGTCCGCTTTTCAGGGTTGGTGGAAGAGTATCTGGGAAATGTGAAGGGCAGATGAATGTTTGTTGGAATGGTGGGAAATGCGTGCCAAACCCGGAATAGTGAGTTATTGTAAGAAGCGGGGAAAGGAGGAGGCAAGGTGGAGGTTTGGGCTACAAAACTATTTGGAGGGGCAGCTAAATGATTACTATGTGGGGGGTGGAAGTAGTAGGTATGACGACATTGAACATCTTCGTAGTCAACTTGCAGAAATTCACAATGAACGTTTTAATGTGGTTTGAGTCAGAGCAGGTATGGAAGAAGTGCTCTGGGGTGACAAACTTTCCGGTTGTGTCTTGCGCAAATGTAGGGTCAAACAACAGGCGACGTCCCTCTTGCAATTGGAAGTATGCACGGGTTTGGGTGGTTACCTGCCAGGTCAAGTTCTCCTCTCCACGCACAGCATGAGTTTTTATGCTGATCTATGGTTTGAGGAAAAGCATCGACGGGGAGTAGGGGGGGTCCATGCGAGTGGCCTGGTGGGGAGGGATTTCAGAAAAGTTATAAGTGACAGGGATAGAACGGTACTAGAAGGTAGAATTCGAGTGGAGGAGGTAGAGGAGGCGATTTGTAGTATGAGTAAAGGAAAGGCACCAGGTATAGATGGCATTTCGAATGGTTTTTATAGGGCGCATTGGGGAAGTGTAAAGCATTGTTTGGTTGATGTATTGAATTGCATGCTCACGCAGGGGAGGTTAGGTATGTCGCAAAGTACGGGGGTAGTTGTTTTGGTGCCCAAAAAGGGAGGGGGGAGGGGTCTGAGTGCATATAGAGCAATATCTCTTATGTGCTCGGACTATAAAATCTTTGCAAAAGTTTTAGGAAAAAGAATGAGGAAGGTTATGGGGTCGGTTATTCACGAGGGACAGCTAGGTATACCAGGTAGGAGCATGAGGGACGGACATGTACATATTAGGGAATTTTTGGAGGAATGTCAAGGGGGGGGGGGGTGTCCTCGGGCTTGACTGGCAAAATGCTTACGACTGTGTTGATAGAGATTTATTGAGGCTTATTTTATTGAAGCAGGGTTTTGGAGAGGAGATTGTAAGATGGGTTGATACCTTGTATGTCTCGGCTATGATACGTGTACAGGTAAACGGTAAATTGGGGCAGCCGGTCCATATGGAAAGGGGTTTGAGGCAAGGGTGCCCCCTCTCCCAGCTGCTTTTTTCTTGCATGCAAAACCCCTTTTATGAGCTGGTGGATGGTGGTTTGAGGCGTGGGACGCGGAGCAGTGACCATGCAGCGCGTGTGGTCGGGTACGTAGATGATACCACGATTTTGTTAAAAGGGGAGGAGGATTTGTGGATCGTGGGATGGATTGTTGAGTTTTTTGGGGCAAAGTCTGGCATGTGCGTCAATAAAGCAAAATCGAAATTATTGGAGGTGGGTACATGGGTGGGGTGGGGGAGGGGGGTTGGGCGAAAAGTATGGGTGGTCAGTCGTGGTGCAACTTAGAATATGTGATATCGTGTACATGGCAGATGAGAGGGAGGGCCGAAGGGTGAACTCTGAATTGGTGGTTAACAAGGCTTTAGATCGACTTCGGGGGTTAAGAGCTGGGGATGTATCTTTGCAACAGAGGACAGTAGTGGTTAATACACTTGTTTATAGTAAAGTATGGGGTGTGGCTGAGGTGTACCCTTTAAGAGACATGGATATTCAGGAACTGCAGAGAAGGGTCTTACGTTATGTTTGGGGTTTCGGGAGAGCTTGGTTAAGCCGGGAGGTTGTCATGACCCATGTTCGTCGTGGGGGTTTAGGTCTCTTGGCTTTGGGGCCACGGGTGAAGGCCCTCTTTGTTAAGCAGCGGTTCCTCAGGGCGGGTGGTGAGAAGGGCATCCGGGTGGGTCGGGTAATGATCGAAATGCGTAAATGGTGGAGCGGCAGGGGATTAATCGAGTGTGAGGACATGCTGCGTTTGTTGTTAAAGTTGAGAAATGCGCAACGGATCCGGGTGGGGCAAATGGTCAGCATATGTTGTCGTGGGGAAATTGTACAGGGATTATCTGTATTTCCGCTGTATAATTGGGGGGAAATATGGGACGGATTTTGTAAACTTAACTTGGCACCAAGGGTTCGTGAATTGGTGTACAGATTTGTCATGGGGATTTTAGCATCAAAATCGGTCTTAAATAGGATGGGTTTGGTAAGGGAGGCGGATTGCTTACGTTGCGGTCTCGAAGAAACAGCTTTTCATGCAGTCTACTTTTGTGATACCTTGGACAAAGTTCGTTCGTGGTTGGGGCGGGTTTTCGATTTTCTTAGTGGGGGAACTATCTCAACCTTACGGGCCTTAACATTAGACGTTAGTGGAGTATCAAGTGAGGTACGAAGAACAATAATGTACGTGGTGGCTGATTTCCTCTATATCTCGTGGGGTATGCGGGAAACCGGGGGATCAGTTAGGATCAGGGCAATTGCGGCAGGTATCTACAGAACGTATTGCAGAAATAAACTCATATATGGTAGAAGTTGGGATAATAGTTTTCCTGCAAACTATCGAAGTCTTCTTTTCCCAAAGGTTGCTGCAACTGGGGTGGGGTAAGGCAACGGGGGGCTGGACTCCCCCTCGTGTAGCACCAAACGGTATGTTCGGGACTTCAGGGTAGAGGGCGGGTTTTAGGGAGTGATGTGTATGTATTATGAATGGTTACGTGCGTTTGTGTGTGTATGGTTGTGGCTTTGGGGTGGAATTGAGATCTTGGATTAATCCAAAATGGTCATGCATCGATAATACAGAAAAAAAAGCAATTTTTCAGTATATGTTCCAGCCTCTGCAAGGCTGAACCGGTTCCCGACTATGGCCGGGGCTTGGTGAAGTATGTTGGGTTTTTTCCGGGGATTCCCGTTAGGTTTTGTTTAGTCATTTGTAAGCGGAACCCTCGCTGATACACCGCTAAAAGTACACGTCATACTGGCCTTTAAGTGGAATGTTCATAAGCAGACCTTTTTGGGGATGGTGGTAAAATTTTGATGAAGGGCAAACAGTTTCATTTGCCTAAGATTTTTTTTGTATATGTAGTAGCGGTCACCGCTGTGAGGGGGGGGGGGGGTTTAGATGTATAATGTCCTATTTTTGTAAATTTGGACAATTCAAGTTCCTCAGGCAGCAGCTTTTGTGGGGTATGTTGTTCTGACATTTCCCGTGATTTCACATGTATTTATTTTTTTCATTTATGGTGATATAGTCAGTTGATGTTTAATTAAGCACCTTTTCTAAAATCACTTTTTACAAGTAAGGTATATTTTTTTGTGAGTTTATAATTAGTTTGAGAAACTAAATATGGGGTTGGTCGGGGTATTAGGTGTCTTAGTGTTTCCTCATATGTAATCATACATGCTAGATCTGTAAAAGTCTTATGTTAATTATTAAAGGCTTTTTGCATATTTTGATTCCTTTTTCAATATATACAAAACCAAAAATAAAGAACACCAGGTTTCAATTTCAAGAGTGATGTAGGTTTCTGATAGTTATTTTATATAACCATAGTACCATTGAGTGTGCAATGTATTAGTTTATATGTATATAAATTTTTTTATATACCCATAGTACCATTGCATTAGTTTATATGACATTCCTTTTGTATATAAAATTTCATACACAATATGAATAAGACTGTCAGGTTTTGTTACATAGTTATCTGGTGTTTAAGGTATTGATCCGGTAGTCCTCTGTTTAGTTATATATATGTGGTTGTCTTATATAAAGTTATCACGTTTTTTGTTTTAAATCAAATATGTGTGCCACACATATATACTGTGTTTTAAGTCAATTATGTATAAATTACATGTATACTGTGTTTTTTAAATAAAATATAAAAAAAAATATGGCAGGATTGTAGCACCTCCCTGTGTAGTTGTTGTCAACCTGGTACCCATGATTCACTCATGTGACAGGAGGGTAGTACCTCCCGGTGTAGTTGCTGTCTATCAACGTGCTACCCATGATTTACTCATATGACAGGAGGGTAGTACCTCCCGGTGTAGTTGCTGTCTATCAACGTGTTACTCATGATTCACTCATATGACAGGAGGGTAGTACTTCCCAGTGTAGTTGCTGTCTGTCAACTAACTATCTAGTAATATTAATATACAAAGCCTTTAAATGCTGTACGAAGAAGTGGAATGAAATGAAGTTAGAGGTTACGAGGGAAAGATATGTGTAGCAGTACAGGTGAAGAATTGTGTTGAACGAAGTCTGTTGTGAACGTTATCTGTTAGCAATGAAATGTTGTGAAGAACATTCAATGGAGAATGTGTTAGTCTTGTAGTGGTACTTTGCAACTGTGTTTGAAGGTAAAGAAGTGTTGGTAGTTGTGTGTGGTGACAGGTGTGTGCTGACAGGGGTGGCTGGTGACAGAGGTGTGTGCTGACAGAGGTGGGTGGTGACAGGTGTGTTCTGACATAGGTGTGTGCTGACAGAGGTGTTTGCTGACAGAGGTGTATGCTGACAGGTGTGTTGACAGAGGTGAGTGGTGACAGAAGTGTGTGCTGACAGAGGTATGTGCTGACAGAGGTGTGTGCTGACAGGTGTGTGCTGACAGGCGTGTGCTGACAGATGGGTGGTGACAGGTGTGTGTGGACAGAGGTGTATGCTGACAGAGGTGTGTTGACAGAGGTGTGTGTTGACAGAGGTGTGTGCTGACAGAGGTGTACGCCTGATCCACCAGCTTCTGCACTAATCTCCTGTGAGGAACTGTGTCGAAGGCCTTCCTGCAGTCCAGGAAAATGCAATCAACCTACCCCTCTCTCTCGTATCATACTTCTGTTGCATTGTCATAAAACTCCAGAAGGTTTGTGACATAGGATTTTCCTTCCGTGAATCTGTGCTGGTTGTTGTTTATAATCTTGTTTCGTTCCAGGTGCTTCACCACTCTCCTCCTGATAATTTTCTCCATGACTTTGCATACTATACACGTCAGAGACACTGGTCTGTAGTTTAGTGCCTCGTTTCTCTCTCCTTTCTTAAAAATGGGGACTACATTTGCCGTCTTCCATACCTCAGGTAGTTGTGCAGTTTCAAGGGATGTATTGAAGATTGTGGTTAGTGGCATGCACAGTGTCTCTGCTCCTTCTCTAAGGACCTACGGGGAGATGTTGTCCGAGCCCCTCGCCTTTGAGGTATCGAGGTCACTTAGCTTCTGCACCTCCTCCTCCGTTGTTTGTATGTCATCCAGCACGTGTTGGTATATTCCCTGTTGGTGTTCCCCTATGTTCTGTCTTCTCAGAGCCATTCCTGTCTCTACTGTAAATACTTCCTTAAATCTCATGTTGAACTCCTTGCATACCTCGTGATCATTTCTTGTGAGTTCCCCACCTTCTTTCCTCAGCCTGATCACCTGGTCTCTGAATGTTGACTTCCTTCTGATGTGGCTGTACAGCAGTTTCGGGTTAGGCTTGACTTTCGATGCTATGTTATTTTCATACTGTCGCTGTGCCTCTCTCCTTACCTGTGCATACTCGTTCCAGGCTCTTCTACCAATCTCCTTATTTTACTGTGTTCTTCGCCTTCTGTACTTTTTCCATTCTCTATTGCACTTGGTTTTTGCCTCCTTACACCGTCAGATAAGCCAGGGGCTCGTTTCTGTTGCCCTTGGGAACAAGCCTTTCCTCTGCCTCCTTGCATTTTGTTGTTACGTATTCCATCATTTCATTTACCGACTTTCCTACCAGTTCTGTCCCACTGAACATCTTGCAGGAAGTTCCTCAAACCTATGTAGTCCCCTCGTTTATAGTCTGGCTTTTCCCACTCAACTCCTGTTACTCTCTCCAGTTGTAAGTCTACTTTGTATTCAAAGCACAGAACCACGTGGTCACTAGCTCCTAGGGGCCTCTCATATGTGATGTCTTCAATGTCTGAACTACTCAGGCTGAACACAAGGTCCAGTCTTGCTGGTTCATCCTCCCCTCTCTCTCTGGTAGTATCCCTAACATGTTGATGCATGAGGTTTTCCAGTACCACATCCATCATCTTGGCTCTCCATGTTTCGGGAGCCCTGTGTGGCTCCAGGTTTTCCCAATCGATCTCCCTGTGATTGAAATCGCCCATAACCAGTAAGTTTGCTCTGCTCGAGTGAGCTCTTCTTGCCACCTCAGCCATTGTGTCCACCATTGCTCTGTTACTCTCTTCATATTCCTCTCTTGGCCTCCTGCAGTTCTGTGGTGGATTATACATCACTGCAATGACTACCTTGTGTTCCCTAGACTGAAGTGCACCTACTATGTGTTCTGTTTCTCCAGTCTCGTCCATGCCTTTCATTTCCTCAAATTTCCATCTGTGTTTTACTAACAGTGCAACCCCCCTCCCCCTCTGCTCCTGTCTTTCCTCAGGATCTGATATCCTGGTGGGAAGATTGCATCTGTTATTGTCTCAGTGAGTTTCGTTTCTGTGACTGCTATGATGCCAGGGGATTTCTCATTGATTCTTTCATTCCACTCCTCATATTTGTTCGTTATTCCATCTGCGTTCGTGTACAAAACCTTCAACTTCTGTTTCAAAACTGTGGTCCTGGGAGGATATTGGGGTTGGGAGAGCAGCAGCCCTGGTGGGGGCCTATGGGGGGTTGTGGTGGGGGCAGAGTTCCCATAGTGAGTTGCTGTATGGTTGGGGTTCGTGGTGTGGGGGGTTGGGACAGAGGGATCGGTGTGTGATTGTTGGCTTAGATTGTTCAGTTGCCTTGGGGTTGTCGTGGTTGGAGTCCTTCTGTGGGGTTTTTTTTTTTTGGGGGGGGGGGGGTTGCCCTTCCACCTGTGTCTGGGTTATTCTGCTTCTCTTTATCACTTCCTCCCATTCCTCCTTTCGTTTTTGCACTCTCTCTTTCAGTATCCTCCTTTCCTCTTACGTTCTGTCTTGGTCGAGGTACACACTCTGGAATTCCAGTTTGTCTCTCAGCTGTGCTTTCTCCTGCAGGATCATGGTTCGAGTTGATTCTGCCTTGAAAATTACTTTGAGAGGCCGCTTCCTTCTCCTTGCGAACCACCCAATTCTCCGAAAATTTGCTACCTGGGTCATGTCGCCCTCGCCTATTGCCTTCATGATACCTTCAATCGCTTTTATCTCCTTCTGTTTTCTTTCCTCGTAGGTTTCCCCATCAGCTTCCTGGAGCCCATAGACAAAAACTGATCCCTCTCTTTCTTCTTCCCACTGTGTCTTCAGTTGCGTCCTCAGAGGTGTTTTAGTTCATTCCCTTGGAGCATTCCTTCAATCCCTTCACTAGCTGAGGCCCCATTGCACATTGGTCTGTCCTTCCTAATCAGCTGTTCCTGGCCCCTGGAGGAGTCTGGTACAGTCTCTACATATATCCTAGCTCCTTCAATGTCTCTCGACCTCTCATTTGCTCCTAGTGTGCTCTTTGTCTTTGCCTTGGCCCAGTGTGGGTCTGACAGAATCTTTGCATACATTATAGCTTCCTTGCTCCCTCCAGTCCCCTTGTCATTGTCTGATGTAGAAGTTCCTGATATTATGTCTGTACTGCTATTTTATTCTTTAAGCTGTTTCAGATTACTCAGTTCTTCTAAGAGCTGTATCTTGGCTCCTGGCTGACAGAGGTGTGTACTGACAGAGGTGTATGCTGACAGAGGTGTGTGCTGACGCAGGTGTGTGCTGACACAGGTGGGTGGAGACAGAGGTGTGTGCTGACAGAAGTGTGTGGTTACACAGGTATGTGGTGCCAGAGATGGGTGGTGACACGTGGGTGATAACAGAGGTGTGTGGTGACAGAGGTGGGTGGTGACAGAGGTGGGTGGCGACAGAGTTGTGTGCTGACAGAGGTGGGTGGTGACAGAGGTGGGTGGTAACAGGTTGGTGGTGACACAGGTGTGTGCTGACAGAGGTGGGTGGTGACACAGGTGTGTGCTGACAGAGGTAGATGGTGACACAGGTGTGTGCTGATAGAGGCGTGTGGTGACAGAGGTGGGTGGTGACACAGGTGTGTGGTTAAAGAGGTGGGTGGTGACAGAGGTGGGTGGTGACAGGTGGGTGGTGACAGAGGTGTGTGGTGACAGGTGGGTGGTGACAGGTGTGTGCTGACAGATGTGTGGTGACAGAAGTGGGTGGTGACAGATGTGGGTGGTGACACAGATGCGTGGTGACCGAGGTGGATGGTGACAGGTGTGTGGCGACAGATGGGTGGTGGCAGGTGAGTGGTGACAGAAGTGGGTGGTGATAGAGGTGTGTGGTGACAGAGGTGTGCTGAGAGGTGGGTGGTGACAGAGGTGTGTGCTGACAAAGGTGTGTGCTGACAGCATCTGCTGGTTGACAGATATGTGGTGACAGAGGTGTGTGCTGACAGAGGTGCGTGCTGACAGAAGTGTGTGGCTACAGTGTCTGCTGGCTGACAGAGGTGTGTGGTGACAGGTATGTGCTGACAGAGGTGTGTGCTGACAAAGGTGTGTGCTGACAGCGTCTGCTGGTTGACAGATATGTGGTGACAGAGGTGTGTGCTGACAGAGGTGCGTGCTGACAGAAGTGTGTGGCTACAGTGTCTGCTGGCTGACAGAGGTGTGTGGTGACAGGTGTGTACCGACAAAGATGTGTGGTGAGATGTCTGTGGTGACAGGTGTGTGGTGACAGAGGTGTGTGCTGACAGAGGTGTGTGCTGAGTGTGTGCTGACAGAGGTGTGTGCTGAGAGTGTGTGCTGACAGAGGTGTGTGCTGAGAGTGTGTGCTGACAGAGGTTTGTGTGGAACTAAACTTTAAGTCGACCAGTGTAGCGATTCTCACCTCGGTATAAACGGGTTTAAAGCAATCACTGAACATTGTGATAACTACTCTCTGATAACTACACTGTGATAACCACTGTGAGAACTAACTTGTGGTAACTACACTTGTGATAACTACAGTTGATGTGATAACTACAGTTGATGTGATAACTACAGTTGTGATAACTATTCTGTGATAACTGCGCTGTGGCCCGGTGGCCTGGTGGCTAAAGCTCCCGCTTCACACACGGAGGGCCCGGGTTCGATTCCCGGCGGGTGGAAACATTTCGACACGTTTCCTTACACCTGTTGTCCTGTTCACCTAGCAGCAAATAGGTACCTGGGTGTTAGTCGACTGGTGTGGGTCGCATCCTGGGGGACAAGATTAAGGACCCCAATGGAAATAAGTTAGACAGTCCTCGATGACGCACTGACTTTCTTGGGTTATCCTGGGTGGCTAACCCTCCGGGGTTAAAAATCCGAACGAAATCTTATCTTATCTTAAGTTGTGGTAACTACTCTTGTGATAACTACATTTGTGATAACTGCAGTTGTGATAGCTACAGTTGTTGTGATAACTACAGTTGTGATAACTACAGTTGTTTTGATAACTACAGTTGTTTTGATAACTACAGTTGTTGTGATAACTACAGTTGTGATAACTACAGTTGTTTTGATAACTACATTTGTTGTGATAACTACAGTTGTTGTGATAACTGCAGTTGTTGTGATAACTGCAGCTGTTGTGATAACTACAGTTGTTGTGATAACTGCAGTTGTTGTGATAACTACAGTTGTGATAACTACAGTTGTGATAACTACAGTTGTTGTGATAACTACAGTTGTGATAACTGCAGTTGTTGTGATAACTACAGTTGTTGTGATAACTACAGTTGTTGTGATAACTGCAGTTGTTGTGATAACTACAGTTGTGATAACTACAGTTGTTGTGATAACTACAGTTGTTGTGATAACTGCAGTTGATGTGTTAACTACAGTTGTGATAACTACAGTTGTAAAGTAAAAGGACACAAGTGCAACTAATGTGACATTTATTGTGGCAACGTTTCGCTCTCCAGGAGCTTTATCAAGCCATTACAAACAATACATGGACACAGAGGGTATATAAAGGCTCAGAGTGAGGTGAATACTAGTGAGGTACCATTTCGATGTTCACTAGTGGTAGTAGTAGTAGTAGTAGTAGTAGTGGTAGTGACAAAAGTGATACAATATGGTAGAGCAATTAATTCGTACATGAGTAAAAGGATATAAAAGCTATTACTTGGGTAACATAAAAATAGGTTGGACAAATATAAACTGGAATGAGGCAGCTTGTTTCAGTGTTCACTATGTGATGGCAGGGTTTACTGTTTTCAGGAGGATTCTTGCTAAGACTTCGGAGATGGTGAAGCTGCCGTTGTTTTGTTTAATTGTATTCGAAACAGCGATCAGTGCTGATTCAGAGACGCCCAATTAGTGATAAAAGAAACTAATTTCCGCACACGCAAGTGCCTTGAATCAGCACTGATCGCTGTTTCGAATACAATTAAACAAAACAACGGCAGCTTCACCATCTCCGAAGTCTTAGCAAGAATCCTCCTGAAAACAGTAAACCCTGCCATCACATAGTGAACACTGAAACAAGCTGCCTCATTCCAGTTTATATTTGTCCAACCTATTTTTATGTTACCCAAGTAATAGCTTTTATATCCTTTTACTCATGTACGAATTAATTGCTCTACCATATTGTATTACTTTTGTCACTACCACTACTACTACTACTACTACTACTACCACTAGTGAACATCGAAATGGTACCTCACTAGTATTCACCTCACTCTGAGCCTTTATATACCCTCTGTGTCCATGTATTGTTTGTAATGGCTTGATAAAGCTCCTGGAGAGCGAAACGTTGCCACAATAAATGTCACATTAGTTGCACTTGTGTCCTTTTACTTTACATATTGTCGGTAATTCTACCAACTTTATTACAATAACTACAGTTGTTGTGATAAGTACAGTTGTTGTGATAGCTACAGTTGTGATAACTACAGTTGTTGTGATAACTACAGTTGTGATAACTACAGTTGTTGTGATAGCTACAGTTGTGATAACTACAGTTGTTGTGATAACTACAGTTGTTGTGATAACTACAGTTGTTGTGATAACCACAGTTGTTGTGATGACTACAGTTGTGATAACTACAGTTGATATGTTAACTACAGTTGTGATAACTACAATTGATGTGATAACTACAGTAATTTACGATAACTAACAAAAAGCTAACAAAAAATAAGATTAATGTTATTAAATATGTGAGCAGGTTAGTTGTTTGCACACTCTGCCTCCATAGAGGAATAAAAGCTAAATTACCGTGAGTGAAACGTTGCTTGCATTTGTAAACTAGCGGGTTTGAGTTTGAGAAAGACCTGCCTGGTATGGGCCGGTTGGTCTGCTGTAGTGTTCCTCCTTTCTTATTCTGTTATGTTCTAAACCTGTGTGGGTGATGGAAGACCTGGTAGAGGCTCGAGCCTCCGTCTACTGAGTGCTAGACAGTTGTGCTTCCTGTATGTACTCGCCTGGATGTCTCAGGCTTCACCAGGGGTAAACAGGTATATAATTCCCTGTATAATTGACGCCTGTGGGTTTAGCCCTTAGTTCTGATTGTAATAATAAATCCATTTATAATCTATATAAACATCAATTACACTGAAGGAAATTATTTAATGTAAGGTATGAAACTGACATAACACACACATACACACACACACACACACACACACACACACACACACACACACACACACACACACACACACACACACACACACACACACACACACATGTTCCAGAGATGGGACACAGACACAAGAGGTCACAATTGGAAGTTGAAGACTCAGATGAATCAAAGGGATGTTAGGAAGTATTTCTTCAGTCATAGAGTAGTCAAGCCGTGGAATAGCCTAGAAAGTGAAGTAGTGGAGGCGGGAACCATACATAGTTTTAAGGCGAGGTATGATAAAGCTCATGGAGCAGGAAGAGAGAGGACCTAGTAGCAATCAGTGAAGAGGCGGGGCCAGGAGCTATGACTCGACCCCTGCAACCACAAATAGGTGAGTACACTCGTGGAGGAGTAACGCGGTTTGAGCTCGTGTTTTGGTAGTAATTTCTGACTGTACCATAAGGAATAGAGTGTGGGATATAGGCGTGTGCACGCATAAGAGTGCATATAATCACTTAAGCCCGGGAAAAAAGGAAATATAAGTGATCACAGAAAAGAAAACATAGTGAATAGTGCAAGTGCTAAGCGGGGGCCGAGAGCAAGGAAGGTGAACGGTTGTCAGGCCTAAATAGTGTTGCCATACATAACGCAGTGAGGTATTTGAAGAATAAGTGCGACTCAAGACCAGGGAGATAAGAGATGTGTATAGATGTGTCAGTAAATACAGTGAGTGAGTGAAAAAATTAGATGAGCTAGAGACTACAGTGCCTACAGGAAGTTAGTGGAAAAATTACCGAGAAGCATCAAGCATCTTCAACTACTGGGACCCAGGATGGACGACAACGTTACTCCACTGCCAGCCACACATAATATTCACCTAGTTTGAGTTGCATGGGGTCAACAGCACCAGTCTTTAGCTGGAAATTGGGGGTCACTCTCCTTGAGCTATCAGAATTAGAATAAGCAGCATTTACTGGCATTTAATAGAATTTATTGAGGTGTAGGAGAGTTAAGCAGTTAATGATAGGAGCCTAGTATGAGAGGTAGCCTAGCAAAGCCTAGCATACAGAATTGAACACAATTTTAGGCACACAAGACAGTACAGTGGGAACCAAGAGATTGGGTACATGTGCAAAACATATGTAGTACATATGAGGGAAATAAGGACTGCTTACATAAACACACGCATACACACAAACTAGGTGAGTACAGGATCTGCTGTTAAGCACTTGAATAGCTGTAGCATGCACACACACACACACACACACTCCACGTAGTGGAGGCGGGAACCATACATAGTTTTAAGGCGAGGTATGATAGAGCTCATGGGGCAGGGAGAGAGAGGACCTAGTAGCAATCAGCGAAGAGGTGGGGCCAGGAGCTGTGACTCGACCCCTGCAACCACAAATAGGTGAGTACAAATAGGTGAGTACATATACACACATACACACACACACACATATACAGGATTTCACATCTTTATGTGAATTGACCCTCTAACCCTCCCTTCTCTCCCCATCTCTTTGTCTCTTTTCCTCTCTTCCTCTCTCTCTCTTCTCTCTCTTCTCTCTCTCTCTCTCTCTCTCTCTCTCTCTCTCTCTCTCTCTCTCTCTCTCTCTCTCTCTCTCTCTCTCTCTCTCTCTCTCTCTCTCTCTCTCTCTCCTCTCTCTCTCTCTCCTCTCTCTCTCTCTCTCTCTCTCTCTCTCTCTCTCTCTCTCTCTCTCTCTCTCCTCTCTCTCTCTCCTCTTCTCTCCTCTCTCTCTCTCTCTCTCTCTCTTACTCTTTCTGTCTCTTCCTCTCTCTCTCTCTCTCTTCCTCTCTTCCTTCCTCTCTCTCTCTTCCTTTCTCTCTCTCTTCCTCTCTCTCTCTTCCTCTCTCTCTCTCCTCTCTCTCTTCCTCTCTCTCTCTTCCTCTCTTTCTTCCTCTCTCTCTTCCTCTCTCTCTTCCTCTCTCTCTCTCTCTCTTCCTCTCTTCCTCTCTTTCTTCTGCTCTTTTCTTCTTTCTTCCTCTCTCTCTCTCTCTCTCCTCATCTCTCCTCTCTCTCTCTCTCTCTCTCTCTCTCTCTCTCTCTCTCTCTCTCTCTCTCTCTCTCTCTCTCTCTCTCTCTCTCTCTTTTTTTTTTTTTTTTTTTTTTTTAACACAGGGTTTGACAAGGTTAAGGATCCCTAACTTTATTGGCAAGCTAAGAGCTGTTACCTACATCAGCTCATTTGAAAGCATTTTTATTGTTGTGAGACATACAAGTAGGGAACAGGATGAAGTTGGAGCCATCTGTGGGCCAGCATTTTCATTTGATCAACTGACTTTATATCGTTGACATCATTATGCTGTACAAATGTGTTCCATACTCGAGTCATCCTGGGTATGTATGATCTCAGATGGAGTGATGTTCTGGAGAAGGGTACAGCCAGAGTGAAGTTGCTGCTTTCTGCCCGTCTTGTGGCATAAAAGCTTGTTTCACGCTGTCCTCGAAGTGGATCCAAGTGTGGTATTTTGACAATATTGGCCTTGTACATAACAGTAAGGCCACCCACATCCCTCCTATGTTGAAGGCTCTGCTGAAATGACAGATCTATCCAGGATGGGTCCAGGCGAGAGATGAGACGTCTTGCTCTGTTCTCTACTCTGTCAAGCAGTCGCAGATGAGAGGGGGGGGCAGGCAAACCAAGAAAGTGGAGCATACTCAAGGTGTGAGCGTACTTGTGCCTCGTACAGGATCTTGCAACCCCTACTGTCAAGCAGATGCGAGATACGGCGAAGTGCTGTAAGCTTCCTGGCTGCCTTGTTTGCAAGATTTACAACATGGTTCTTCATGGTTAGTTTGGAGTCAAATTTCACCCCAAGGATATCAACTTCTTCTCCAGGTGCCAACACCCTCCCATTCATCCTTACTACTGCCCCAGCATTACCATCATGGTGCCTAGAGACGATCATCATTTGCGTTTTCTCAGGTGCAAATGTTACTTGCCATCTATTTCCCCAAGCTGATACAGCTCTCAGCTGGTGATTGATGTAGCTTAGAGCAGCTGGCATTTCTTCTCTTGGATAAGTGAATGTCAGTGTACAGTCGTCTGCATATGCATGTGATTCTGGGATGAGATGAAGAAGGTCGTTGAAGTAGACATTCCATAACAATGGACCCAGCACGCTTCCTTGTGGAACACTTGCCCCAATAGGATGTCTTGCTGATTCCATTCCATTGAGAACTACACTTAGAGATCTATCATGAAGGTAATCACTCTCTCTCTCCTACCTTTCCCCCCTCTCTCTCTCTCTCTTTCTCTCTCTCTCTCTCTCTCACTAAAAAAAAAAATGGTTGGGACTCGTAGGAATCAGGGATCAGATGACAATGGTACTGGTAGGGAGGAATGGATGGAGGAGCAGTGGAAAAGGATGGAGCAAGAATGGGAGAGAAAATTAGGAGAGCTTTCTGAAAAAATGGAGAAGGAGCTCTCTGCGAAATGGGAAAAGAGGTTGGAGAAGGAGACGAAGAAATGGGAGGCACAAGTCGAAACTGCAGTAGACAGGGTAAGGGTCCTAGAATTTGAGGTAAACAGGCTGAAGCAAGTATCAGGGGCAGTGACCAGAGAAGACACAGCATATGAAGCTGAGAGGATAAACAGGAAGGAAGGAGATATGAATTATGCTAAGGTCATATCAGCCTGCAAAGAAGGGTCAGGGAGTAAAAGGGAAGAGCAGCTGGGTGCAGATAGAGAGGGAGATAAGTCGAATGCTGAGGCACAACCATGCTACCAAGAGCCACTGGAAAAATCAAAGGAGAAAATGACCATATACAGACAGGAACCAGAGTCACAGAGGGAGAGGCAATGGGAGGAGGAAAGGGCAAAATCAGTGTTTATCCATGGGCTTTGGGAGAGAGAGGAAAGGACACACACTGAAAGGCAGCAGGAAGAAAGAAAGGAGATTGGGAAAATCATCATGGAAATAGGGGGAGAAGACATGGACGAGATTGTAAATTTTCAGAGAATAGGCGGGTACTTGAATGGGAGAATCCGACCGATCAAGCTGATTCTCCGGACAGAAACAGTGAGGCACAGGATCCTCCAAGAGAAACTAAGGGAGAGGACAAAAAAGCGAAAGGAGCAAGGAAAGGAAACAAGGATGGAACCAGCAGAGGTCAGTCAGAGCAGAACAGAGAAGCAAGGGCAAGCACACACACAACTATCCTCAGAACCCCACAACCTATCACACCATCCCAACACACTAAAATCCGTACCCACAGCTTCCACCCAACCCCAACCATAGAATCCCACAGTATGCTACCAGGTCTCCCATCCCCACAGGCTCCCCAAACCACAGTGTTGGAAAGGAAACTGAAGGTATGGTACACAAACGCTGATGGAATAACAAACAAGTGGGAGGAGTGGCACGAAAGAGTCAAAGAGACATCACCGGACATCATAGCGCTCACAGAAATCAAGCTTACAGGTATGATAACAGATGCCATCTTTCCAATGGGATACCAGATCCTGAGGAAAGACAGAAGGAACAGGGGTGGTGGAGGAGTGGCACTGCTGATCAAACACCGATGGAATTTTGATGAGCTGGAGAGAGGAGACAGCAGAGAAGAAAGTGATTACATAGCGCTAACGCTTCACCCTGGAGGTTCCAAGGTGGTAATTGCAGTGATGTATAACCCACCACAGAACAGCAGGAGACCAGGGCATGAATATGACGAGAGCAATAGAGCGATGGTTGACACACTGGCTGCAGTGGCCAGAAGAGCTCATGCATGCAGGGCAAAGCTCCTGATCATGGGCGACTTTAACCACGAGGAGATCGACTGGGAGAACTTGGAGCCACATGGGGGCCAAGATACATGGAGGGCTAAGATGATGGAGGTGATACTGGAAAACTTCATGCACCAACACGTAAGGGACACTACAAGAGAGAGAGGAGAGGATGAACCAGCAAGACTGGACTTAGTATTCACCTTGAGCAGTGCAGATATTGAGGACATCACATATGAAAGACCCCTTGGGGCCAGCGATCATGTGGTTTTGAGCTTCGAATACACAGTAGAGCTACAAGTGGAGGGGGAAGCAGGAAGGCCAGGACAAATGAAACCAAACTACAGGAAAGGGGACTACACGGTAATGAGAAACTTTCTGAACGAGGTTCAGTGGGACAGAGAACTGGCAGGGAAGCCAGTTAATGAGATGATGGAATATGTAGCAACAATGTGCAAGGAGGATGAGGAGAGGTTTGTACCCAAGGGAAACAGGAATAACGAAAAAGCCAGGATGAGCCCATGGTTCACCCAAAGGTGCAAGGAGGCAAAAACCAAGTGTGCTAGGGAATGGAAAAAATATAGAAGGCAAAGGACCCAGGAGAATAAGGAGAGCAGTCGTAGAGCCAGAAACGAATATGCACAGATAAGAAGGGAGGCCCAACGACAATATGAAAACGACATAGCAGCGAAACCCAAATCTGACCCGAAACTGTTATACAGCCACATCAGGAGGAAAACAACAGTCAAGGACCAGGTAATCAGGCTAAGGAAGGAAGGAAGAGAGACAACAAGAAATGACCGTGAAGTTTGTGAGAAACTCAACAAGAGATTCAAAGAAGTGTTCACAGAGGAGACAGAAGGGACTCCAGAGGGACGGAGAGGTGTGGCACATCACCAGGTGCTGGACACGGTACACACAACCGAGGAAGGAGTGAAGAGGCTTCTGAGTGAGCTAGATACCTCAAAGGCAATGAGGCCAGTTAACATCTCTCCATGGGTCCTGAGAGAGGGAGCAGAGGCGCTATGTGTACCCCTAACAACAATATTCAATAAATCTATCGAAACAGTGAGATTGCCTGAGGCATGGAAGACAGCAAATGTAGTCCCAATCTTTAAGAAAGGAGACAGACATGAAGCACTAAACTACAGACCAGTGTCACTGACATGTATAGTATGCAAAGTCATGGAGAAGATTGTCAGGAGAAGAGTGGTGGAACACCTAGAAAGGAGTGATCTCATCAACAGCAGCCAACATGTTTTCAGGGACGGGAAATCCTGTGTCACAAACCTACTGGAGTTCTATGAAAAGGTGACAGCAGTAAGACAAGAGACAGAGGGGTGGGTGGATTGCATTTTCTTGGACTGCAATAAGGCGTTTGAAACAGTACCATACAAGAGATTAGTGCAAAAACTGGAGGACCAAGCAGGGATAACAGGGAAGGCACTACAACGGATCAGGGAATATTTGTCAGGAAGACAGCAGCGAGTAATGGTACGTGGCGAGGTGTCAGAGTGGGCACCTGTGACTAGCGGGGTCCCACAGGGGTCAGTCCTAGGACCAGTGCTGTTTCTGGTATTTGTGAACGACATGACAAAAGGAATAAACTCCGAGGTGTCCCTGTTTGCAGATGACGTGAAGTTGATGAGAAGAATTCATTCGATCGAAGATCAGGCAGAACTACAAAGGGATCTGGACAGGCTGCAGACCTTGTCCAGCAATTGGCTCCTAGAGTTCAATCCCACCAAGTGCAAAGTCATGAAGATTGGGGAAGGCCAAAGAAGACCGCAGACGGAGTACAGTCTAGGGGGCCAGAGACTACAAACCTCACTCAAGAAAAAAGATCTTGGGGTGAGTATAACACCAGGCACATCTCCTGAAGCGCACATCAACCCAATTGCTGCTGCAGCATATGGGCGCCTAGCAAACCTCAGGACAGCATTCCGACATCTTAATAAGGAATCGTTCAGGACCCTGTACACCGTGTACGTTAGGCCCATATTGGAGTATGCGGCACCAGTTTGGAACCCACACCTAGCCAAGCATGTAAAGAAACTAGAGAAAGTGCAAAGGTTTGCAACAAGACTAGTCCCAGAGCTAAGAGGTATGTCCTACGAGGAGAGGTTAAGGGAAATCAACCTGACGACACTGGAAGACAGGAGAGATAGGGAGGACATGATAACGATTTACAAAATACTGAGAGGAATTGACAAGGTGGACAAAGACAGGATGTTCCAGAGACTGGACACAGCAACGCCGGGACACAGTTGGAAGCTGAAGACACAGATGAATCACAGGGATGTTAGGAAGTATTTCTTCAGCTACAGAGTAGTCAGGAAGTGGAATAGTTTGGGAAGCGATGTAGTGGAGGCAGTATCCATACATAGCTTTAAGCAGAGGTACGATAAAGCTTATGGTTCAGGGAGAGTGACCTAGTGGCAACCAGTGAAGAGGCGGGGCCAGGAGCTTTGACTCGACCCCTGCAACCTCAACTAGGTGAGTACAACTAGGTGAGTACACAAACACACACACACACACACACACACAGGCAAAAATCAAGTGCGCTAGAGAATGGAAAAAGTACAGAAGGCAAAGGACTCAGGAAAATAAAGAGATTAGTCGAAGAGCCAGAAAAGAGTATGCACAAATATGGAGGGAGGCCCAGCAACAGTACGAAAACAACATAACATCGAAAGTCTGAATAGAAACTGCTTTACAGACACATCAGGAGGAAGACAGCAGTCAAGGAGCAGGTAATCAGGCTGAGGAAAGAAGGTGGGGAGCTCACAAGAAATGACCAAGAAGTATGTGAGGAGCTCAACATGAGATTTCAGGAAGTATTTACAGGTGAGGCTGAAGGGACATTGGGAAGACAAAACAGTGGCATACAGCAACAAGGGATATACCAACAAGTGTTGGATGAATTACACAACTGAGGAGGAGGTGGCGAAGCTCCTAAGTGACCTTGATACCTCAAAGGCGGTGGGACCGGACAACGTCTCTCCGTGGGTCCTTACAGAGGGAACAGGGACACAACGTCTGCCACTAACCAAAATCTTCAACACTTCCCTTGAAACTGGGCAACTACCTAATGTATGGAAGTTGGCAAATGTAGTCCCCATCTTTAAGAGAGGAGACAGAAATGAAGCACTATAGTATAGACCAGTGTCACTGACGTGTATAGTATGGAAAATCATGGAGAAAATTATCAGGAGAGTGATGGAGTACCTGGAACAGAATAAGGTTGTAAACGACAGCCAGCGCGGATTCATGGAAGGCAAATCCTCTGTCACAAACCTACTAGAGTTTTATGATAAAGTAACAGAAGTAAGACACGACAGAGAGGGGTGGGTTGATTGCATTTTCTTGGACTGCAAGAATGCCTTCGTCACAGTTTATCACAAGAGATTAGTACTGAAGCTAGAGGATCGGGCACATATAACAGTAAGGGCACTGCAATGGATCTGAGAATACCTAACAGGGAGGCAACAGCGAGTCATGGTCCGTGATGAGGTATCACAGTGGACGCCTATGAAAAGGGAGGTCCCATAGGGGTCAGTCCTGGGACCAGTGCTATTCTTGGTATATTTGAACGACATGACGGAAGGGATAGACTCAGAAGTATCCCTGTTTGCAGATGTTGTGAAGTTAATGAGGAGAATTAAATCAGATGCGGACCAAACAGGTCTACAAAGAGACTTGGACAGGCTGGATGCGTGGTCCAGCAACTGGCTCCTAGAATTTAACCCCGCCAAATGCAAAGTTATGAAGATCGGGGAAGGGCAAAGAAGACCACAGACAGAATGTAGGGTAGGCGGCTAAAGACTGCAAACCTCGCTCAAGGAGAAAGATCTAGGGGTGAGTATAATACCGAGTACATCGCCAGAAGCACACATTAACCAGATAACTTATGCGGCACATGAGCTCCTGGCAAACCTGAGAATATCGTTCCGGTACCTCAGTAAGGAATCGCTCAAGACTTTATATACTGTGTACGTCAGGCCCATACTGGAGTACGCAGCACCAATTTGGAACCCACACCTGGTCAAACACGCCAAGAAATTAGAGAAAGTTCAAAGGTTTGCAACAAGGCTAGTTCCGGAGCTCAGGGGTATGTCCTACGAAGAAAGGTTGAGGGAAATCGGACTGACGACATTGGAGGACAGGAGGGTCAGGGGAGACATGATAACGACTTGAAAAATACTGCGTGGAATAGATAAGGTAGACAGACAGGTTGTTCCAGAGAGGGGACACAGAAACAAGGGGTCACAATTGGAAGCTGAAGACTCAGTCAGTACTCAGTGGTCAGTCGTCAGTACTCAGTGGTCAGTCGTCACGTGAGGTCACAGACCCTGAGCTGCCTTGGGGATTAGTGTGGGCGGTTACAAAGCATGGCTTGCTTCTGCAGTGTTTTAAAAATTGAGGTTGGAGAGTTGAAGGAGGAGGTCTTGCTTCTCCAGGAGGAGATTAGGAGGCTGAAGGTCCTCCTCAATGGGTCTGGGAGAGAGTGTGAGGTGGCTGGAGTTGTGGGGAATGAGGCTTCTAGCAGCGAGGTGCAGTCTGTCTCTCGCTGTGAGGAGGCTGTAGTTGGGGAGGCAGCAACGGCTACCAGCAGTGAGGTGCAGCCCAGCACCTGCTACAAGTGGCGAGTAGTTCACAGTAATGGAAGGCGCATCAGAGTAAGGAAAGTTAAGAGTGAAGATCTGAAGGTAGGAAATCGCTTCTCTGTTCTTCAGGATGAATGTACTTCAGTGGCCAGTGAAGGTAAGGGTACTACTCCCCCTGCTAATGGAGGTAAGCGCATTCTTGTGGTTGGTGACTCTCAGGTAAGATACATTGACCGTGCTTTTTGTAATAGGAATAAGAAGATGAGAGATAGAGTGTGCTTCCCTGGAGCTGGTGTTGGGGACATTGTCAACAGGCTGGATAATATCATGTCAGGTAATGGGAGCAAGCCCATTATCTGTCTCAGTGCTGGTGGAAATGATATTGGGAAGGGTAGGAGAGAAGAGCTGCTAGATAAGTACAGGTCAGCTATAGATTTCATTAAGTCTAAGGGAGGGATCCCAATCATATGTAGCATCTTGCCTAGAAGGGGAGTAGGAAATGAATGGTTGTCTAGGGCAATTGGTGTAAATTGCTGGCTAGACAGATACTGCAAGGAACTTGCAATCCCATTCATTGACAACTGGAACAACTTTTATGGCAAACATGATATGTATGCAAGGGATGGGGTACATCTCTCTGGGGCTGGGGTGGTAGCACTTGCAGACTCGATTGAGAAGGCCATTGGTGAAATGCCTATGATTTTAAACTGATGGAAGATAGAGGTATGGGTGTGTGTGGGAAACAAGCAGGTTGCAACACTTGGGTTGGAAACAGTAAATGTATAAAAGGCATTCAGCATGAAGTTATAAATAAAGACAATAGATCAGGTCAGCAAACAAAGGGGGACAGCAGAGGGCAGCAAGGGACTAGCTCCCTTAAGGTTTACTATACTAATAGCAGGAGTGTAAGAAATAAGATAGATGAGCTAAGATTAATTGCAAGTGCAGGAGACATAGATATTATTGCTATAACAGAGACCTGGCTCAATCTGAAAGATAGAGAGATGCCCTCTGAATGTCACATACAAGGCTATAAATTATTCCACACTGACAGGGTCAACAGGAAAGGTGGTGGAGTAGCGATGTATGTCAGAGACAATTTAAATTGTTGTGTTAGACAAGATATTAAATTAGAAGCGTCAGCCACTGAATCTGTTTGGTTACAGCTTCTCGAGGGCCGAGAAAAACTAATTTTGGGTGTGATTTACAGGGCCCCAAATCTTGATAGGGAGTGCAGTAAACTTCTATGGGACGAAATTCGTAAGGCATCTACATACGAAAATGTTGTGCTAATGGGAGATTTCAACTATAGACAGATTGACTGGAGCAATTTGACAGGAAATTTAGAGTCAGGTGACTTTCTTGATACGATCCAGGATTGTTTTTTAAAACAGTTTGTGACAGAGCCAACTAGGGGAAATAACCTCCTTGACTTGGTTCTTGCCAGTAGGGAAACACTAATTAATAATCTTGAGGTTAATGATGAGCTTGGGGAAAGTGATCACAAATCACTCAGTTTTAATATATCATGGAATTCCCCTAATAATGGCAATCAAGTCTCCGTCCCTGACTTTCGCTTGGCTGATTTCATAGGACTGAAAAATTACTTAGGTGGGCTGAACTGGAATGACCTGACTAAGGGTCAGGTAGGTGGTGATGGTTGCCGATATGATGCTTTCCAGGGCATAGTTCTAGCTGCTCAGTCAAATTATGTTCCAAATAGGAAAATCAGATCAAACAAAAATGATCCTAAATGGATGAACAATAGATTAAAATATCTGATTGGTCAAAAGAGAGGCATATATAGGCAAATCAAAAGAGGAGAGGGGCAATTGAGAAATCGATATATTCAGTTAAAGAGAGAAATAAAAAAGGGAATTAGAAAAGCAAAAAGAGATTATGAGGTTAAAGTTGCAAGAGAATCGAAGACTAACCCAAAAGGATTCTTTCAGGTATACAGAAGTAAGATCAGGGACAAGATAGGCCCACTCAAAAGTTCCTCGGGTCAGCTCACTGACAGTGATAAGGAAATGTGTAGAATTTTTAACACATACTTCCTCTCAGTTTTTACACAGGAGGATACCAGCGATATTCCAGTAATGATAAATTATGTAGAACAGGACGATAATAAACTGTGCACGATTAGGGTCACAAGTGACATGGTCCTTAGGCAAATAGATAAATTAAAACCTAACAAATCCCCAGGCCCTGATGAACTGTATGCAAGGGTTCTAAAGGAATGTAAAGAGGAGCTTAGCACACCTTTGGCTAATCTTTTCAACATATCACTACAAACTGGCATGGTGCCAGATAAGTGGAAAATGGCAAATGTGATACCTATTTTCAAAACAGGTGACAGGTCCTTAGCTTCGAACTATAGACCAATAAGCCTAACCTCCATAGTGGGAAAATTTATGGAATCAATAATTGCCGAGGCAGTTCGTAGCCACCTTGAAAAGCATAAATTAATCAACGAATCTCAGCATGGTTTTACAAAGGGGCGTTCCTGCCTTACGAATTTATTAACTTTTTTCACTAAGGTATTTGAGGAGGTAGATCATGGTAATGAATATGATATTGTGTATATGGACTTCAGTAAGGCTTTTGACAGGGTCCCACATCAGAGACTATTGAGGAAAATTAAAGCACATGGAATAGGAGGAGAAATTTTTTCCTGGATAGAGGCATGGTTGACAAATAGGCAGCAGAGAGTTTGCATAAATGGGGAGAAATCAGAGTGGGGAAGTGTCACGAGTGGTGTTCCACAGGGGTCAGTGTTGGGCCCCCTGCTGTTCACAATCTACATAAACGACATAGATGAGGGCATAAAGAGCGACATCGGCAAGTTTGCCGATGACACCAAAATAGGCCGTCGAATTCATTCTGACGAGGACATTCGAGCACTCCAGGAAGATTTGAATAGACTGATGCAGTGGTCGGAGAAGTGGCAGATGCAGTTTAATATAGACAAATGCAAAGTTCTAAATGTTGGACAGGACAATAACCATGCCACATATAAACTAAATAATGTAGATCTTAATATTACGGATTGCGAAAAAGATTTAGGAGTTCTGGTTAGCAGTAATCTGAAACCAAGACAACAGTGCATAAGTGTTCGCAATAAAGCTAATAGAATCCTTGGCTTCATATCAAGAAGCATAAATAATAGGAGTCCTCAGGTTGTTCTTCAACTCTATACATCCTTGGTTAGGCCTCATTTAGATTATGCTGCACAGTTTTGGTCACCTTATTACACTAACAATGATGATCTGATAAGAAATATCACCATATCAAAAACAATATACTCAGATCACAACATAATTGAGGTTCAGTCATGTATGCGCGGAGCCCCAGACCGACATAATGAGATTAGTCACGAGGGAGCATTCACCAAATTCAACTTCAATAACAAAAACATAAAGTGGGACCAAGTAAACCAAGTCCTAACCGATATAAGCTGGGAAGATATACTAAGCAACACAGACCCCAACTTATGCCTAGAACAGATTAACTCGGTAGCACTCGATGTATGCACAAGGCTTATTCCTCTAAGAAAAAGGAGGAGTAGATGTAAAACAGAAAGAGACAGGCGCTCCCTTTACAGGCGACGGAAAGGAATAACAGAGCGGCTAAAAGAGGTCGATATATCTGAGATGCGTAGGGGGACGCTGGTCAGAGAAATAGCAAGCATCGAGCTTAAGCTGGGGGAATCCTTTAGGAGTCGGGAATCGCGGGAGGAGCTAGGGGCCATAAATGAAATCGAAAGAGACCCAGGGTATTTCTTCTCCTGTGCCGAATCAAAATCGAGAGCGGCGTCCAGTGTTGGGCCCCTGCTTAAACGGGATGGGTCCTGCACAGATGACAACAGGGAAATGAGTGAGCTACTCAAGTCCCAGTGTGACTCAGTTTTTGGCAAGCCGCTGACCAGACTGGGAGTCGAGGATCAGAGTGAATTTTTTGTGAGGGAGCCACAAAGTTTGATTAACACAAGCCTATCCGATGTTGTCCTGACGCCAAATGACTTCGAACAGGCGATGGGTGACATGCCCATGCACTCTGCCCCGGGGCCGGACTCGTGGAGCTCTGTGTTCGTCAAGAACTGCAAGAGGCCCCTATCGCGAGCCTTTTCCATCCTATGGAGAGGGAGCATGGACGCGGGGGTCGTCCCACAGTTGCTGGAAACAACAGACATAGCCCCACTCCACAAAGGGGGCAGTGGAGCAGCAGCAAGGAACTACAGACCAATAGCACTGGCATCCCATATCATAGAAATCTTTGAAAGGGTCCTAAGAGGCGGGATCGCCACGCATCTGGAAACCCATCAGTTACACAACCCAGGGCAGCATGGGTTTGGAACGGGTCGCTCCTGTCTGTCTCAACTATTGGACCGCTGCGACAGGGTCCTGAATGCACTGGAGGACAGGGGGAATGCAGATGTAATATGTGCAGACTTTGCAGGGGCCTTCGACAGGTGTGACCATGGCGTAGTGGCGCACAAAATGCGTGCTAAGGGAATAACAGGAGGGGTCGGTCGATGGATCTATGGTTTCCTCACTAGCAGAACACAGAGAGTGGTCGTCAACAGAGTGGGGTCCGAGGCAGCTGCGGTGAGGAGCTCTGTTCCACAAGGCACGGTGCTCGCTCCCATCTTGTTCCTCATCCTTGTATCCGACATGGACAAGGATGTCAGCCACAGCACCGTGTCTTCCTTTGCAGATGGCACCCGAATCTGCATGACGGTGTCTTCCATTGCAGACGCTGCAGGGCTCCAGGCAGACATCAGCCAGGTCTTTCGGTGGGCTGCGGAAGACAATGTGAGGTTCGACGATGAGAAGTTTCAATTGCTCAGATGTGGTGAACATGAGGAAATTAGATCTTCATCGGAGTACAGAACAGGTTCTGGCCACAAAATGGAGCGAAGCGCCAGCGTCAGGGACCTGGGAGTGATCATGTCGGAGGATCTCGCCTTCAAGGACCATAGCATTGTATCAGTCGCATCTGCTAGAAAGGTGACAGGATGGATGGTGAGAACCTTCAAAGCTAGGGAGGCCGGGCCCATGATGACACTCTTCGGGTCACTTGTTCTGTCTAGGCTGGAATATTGCTGCACACTAGCAGCACCTTTCAGGGCAGGTGAAGTTGCCGACCTGGAAAATGTACAGAGAACTTTCACGGCGCGCATAGCGGAGATGGGGCACCTCAATTGTTGGGAGCGCTTGGGGTTCCTAAACCTGTGTTCCCTGGAACGCGGGAGGGAGAGATGCATGATTGTATGCACCTGGAGGGTCCTAGAGGGACTAGTACCGAACTTGCACACGAAAATCACCCACTACGAGGGCAAGGGACTTGGCAGACGATGCACCATCCCCCCAATGAAAAGCAGGGGTGTCACTAGCACGTTGGGAGACCATACAGTAAGTGTCAGGGCCCGAGACTGTTCAGCTGCCTCCCAGCGCACATAGGGGGGATTGCCAACAGGCCCCTGGCAGTCTTCAAGCTGGCACTGGACAAGCACCTAAAGCCAGTTCCGGATCAGCCGGGCTGTGGCTCGTATGTTGGTTTGCGTGCAGCCAGCAGCAACAGCCTGGTTGATCAGGCTCTGATCCACCAGGAGGCCTGGTCTCAGACCGGGCCGCGGGGGCGTTGACCCCCGGAACTCTCTCCAGGTAAACTCCAGGTAAACAGAATGGATATAAATTCTCTGGAAAATGTACAAAGGAGGATGACAAAGTTGATCCCATGTATCAGAAACCTTCCCTATGAGGATAGACTAAGGGCCCTGAATCTGCACTCTCTAGAAAGACGTAGAATTAGGGGGGATATGATTGAGGTGTATAAATGGAAGACAGGAATAAATAAAGGGGATGTAAATAGTGTGCTGAAAATATCTAGCCTAGACAGGACTCGCAGCAATGGTTTTAAGTTGGAAAAATTCAGATTCAGGAAGGATATAGGAAAGTACTGGTTTGGTAATAGAGTTGTGGATGAGTGGAACAAACTCCCAAGTACCGTTATAGAGGCCAGAACGTTGTGTAGCTTTAAAAATAGGTTGGATAAATACATGAGTGGATGTGGGTGGGTGTGAGTTAGACCTGATAGCTTGTGCTACCAGGTCGGTTGCCGTGTTCCTCCCTTAAGTCAATGTGACCTGACCTGACTAGGTTGGGTGCATTGGCTTAAGCCGGTAGGAGACTTGGACCTGCCTCGCATGGGCCAGTAGGCCTTCTGCAGTGTTCCTTCGTTCTTATGTTCTTATGTTCTTAAGTGATGTGGTGTAGGCAGGAACCATACATAGCTTTAAGACGAGGTATGGCAAAGCTCTGGAAGCAGAGAAAGAGAGAGGAACTAGTAGCGATCAGTGAAGAGGCGGGGCCAGGAGCTGAGTCTCGACCCCTGCAACCACAATTAGGTGAGTACACACACACACACACACACACACACACACACACACACACACACACACACACACACACACACACACACACACACACAGGTAAGGAGGGAGGCCCAACGACAGTATGAAAATGACATAGCATCGAGAATCAAGACTGACCCGAAACTGTTGTATAGCCACATCAGGAGGAAGACAACAGTCAAAGACCAGGTGATCAGATTAAGGACAGAAGGTGGAGAACTCACAAGAAATGATCAGGAGGTATGTGAGGAGCTGAACAGGAGATTTAAGGAAGTTTTTACAGTAGAGACAGGAAGGGCTGTGGGAAGACAGCACAGAAGGGAACATCAAGAGGGAATATTCCAACAAGTGTTGGATGACATACGAACAACTGAGGAGGTGAAGAAGCTCTTAAGTGACCTTGACACCTCAAAGGCGATGGGACCAGACAACATCTCCCCATGGGTCCTTAGAGAAGGAGCAGAGATGCTGTGCATGCCTCTAACCACAATCTTCAACACATCCCTTGAAACTGGGGAACTACCTGAGAAATGGAAGACAGCTAATGTAGTCCCCATATTTAAAAAAAGGAAACAGAAACGAGGCACTAAACTACAGATCTGTGTCTCTGACATGTATTGTGTGTAAAGTCATGGAGAAGATTATCAGGAGGAGAGTGGTCGAACACCTGGAAAGGAACAAGATTATAAATGAAAACCAGCATGGGTTCATGGAAGGCAAATCTTGTATCACAAACCTGCTGGAGTTTTATGACAAGGTAACAGAAGTAAGACACGAGAGAGAGGGGTGGGTAGATTGCGTTTTCCTAGACTGCAGGAAGGCCTTTGACACAGTTCCCCACAAGAGATTAGTGCAGAAGCTGGAGGATCAGGCGCATGTAAAAGGGAGGGCACTGCAATGGATAAGAGAATACCTGACAGGGAGGCAGCAACGAGTCATGGTACGTGAAAAGGTATCACAGTGGGCGCCTGTTACGAGCGGGGTCCCACAGGGGTCAGTTCTAGGACCAGTGCTATTTTTGATACATGTGAACGACATGATGGAAGGAATAGACTCTGAAGTGTCCCTGTTCGCTGATGACGTGAAGTTGATGAGAAGAATTAAATCGGACGAGGATGAGGCAGGACTGCAAAGAGACCTGGACAGGCTGGACATGTGGTACAGAAACTGGCTTCTCGAATTCAACCCTGCCAAATGCAAAGTCGTGAAGATTGGGGATTGGCAAAGAAGACCGCAGACAGAGTATAGGCTAGGTGGACAAAGACTACAGACCTCACTCAGGGAGAAAGACCTTGGGGTGACCATAACACCGAGCACGTCACCGGAGGCACGCATCAACCAAATAACTGCTGCAGCATACGGGCGCCTGGCAAACCTGAGAATAGCGTTCCGATAACTTAATAAGGAATCGTTCAAGACACTGTACACTCTGTATGTTAGGCCCATACTGGAGTATGCAGCACCAGTCTGGAACCCACTCCTGGTCAAGAAGTTAGAGAAAG
>NC_069414.1:48721850-48724350 GCF_026875155.1 Cherax quadricarinatus
CACACACACACACATTAATGAGCATATAAATCTCCTAGTAAATTTCTTCACAGTTTCATATATATACTCACGAATTCTAGAAGAAAGTAATTGTCTAGTATTGTTTTCTCTCTTATTGTCTTCCTTCTGCGTCTCCTCTTTACATTCTTTCCTATGTCTCTATTTTCATGCTTATGTGTCCCCTCTTTTTACTTTTTTCTGTGCCCCCTCTGTTTTGAGTTGTTTCCTTGTTCGTTATGTCCTCCTTTCTATTTAAAGTCCTTTGTCTCCTCTTGATTTTCTCTTTATTTTAATTCCATGGGTTTTATTACAGTAGTTTTGATTCTCCTAGTTTTTAATAGTAACTTCAGTAGCTTGCAATCTACTGTTGAAACACTGTTGTGTTTATTTACTGACTGTGTTTTATTCATGAAAGAGATGAAGGAACACAAAACACAAGGTGTGTTTTGTTTTAACCTTGATAAAAGCATTGAGACATATGGGCAAGTCCCCTTACTCCCTGCTGCCCCTCTTGAGAAAAGCAGTAAGTAGGTACTCGAATGTTAGGTGACTGTTGTGGGTGGCATCCTGAGCAGGGTGAGACGTATGAGAAAGTCTCCTTACCCATGTTACCTAGCTGTCAACAGGTACCTGGGTTTCTTATCGCTATCAGTAGAACGTAAGTCATAAGAACAAAAATGGAGGAACACTGCGAAGGCGTACTGGCCTATTTAAGGCGAGCACTTATCAAAACCACCTATTCTCACCCACTTAAAATGAAAGTTGTGAGAACCAAAGTGAATTTTTCCCCAATACTGTTAACTAGTAATGTTGAAACCCTGTAAAGGGTCATACAGTTGGAAGGGTATCAGGTTTTTCTCCAGGGAAGGAAGGACACAGGTTGCTGATCAACCTTATACTGCGACATTTTGCTCTGTGTAGAGCTTTAATTTAAGGGGGTGAATCAGGAGTGCTTCAGTAGCATCAAGGCACCACTCCGTCCTTTAACTGAAAATTGTTTGCAATAGACATGGAAAGACTTTTCCAGCCACTGCATTACCAGGCAACATGTGTAGACATCAAGACACTGAAGTCAACCAAAGTTTGTCAAAAAAATTGCATCACACTCAGTAGACCTCCACAACACGAATACATCAGTGAACACAGTAAACTAGAGTAGGGGATTTAAAAATAATTAACCCATTAGACAATGCTTTAAAATTTAGAAATTACCACTCGTTCGTGGTTATAATAATAAAATATATATATATATATATATATATTATATATATATATATATATATATATATAATATATATATATTATATATATATATATATATATATATATATATATATAAACATTTGGCTTGTGTTTACATGGGAAGACTTTTCTGATTTAATGTTGTTGAAGCAAGTTACGTATTCGCAGTAGTTATCGTTGGCAGTAATTCAGTCGTGGTGTCTGCGAGCCTGGGACGCTTGTTAGTTTGTAACACGTAAAGTTTAGACGCTCTCTATGTGGTATGTTTACACTATTGCAGACGTATGTTGATGGTAAGACACAGGTTGTTGATCAAGCTTATATTGGGATAATGTTTTTCTCTATGTCCAGCTTTGTCATGGCTTGGTAAAGCTCTACACACAGTGCTGTCTAGATCTAATTCGTGGATGTTTCTTAAGGTGTAGAAAACATAGCCTTTTGCAGGTGTGTGTTTGTGTTTTATAAGCACACGCTACTACTGCCACGACTACCACTATTGCCTTCCTTCACTCTCCACTTTCTTCTCTTGTACCTCTCCTTTCTACTTCCACTACTACTTCTTACTACAACTTCCACTACCACCATTACCACTACCACTACTTTTTTTTCTTCCTCTCTTGGTCCCGTCCCTGTCCCCCTCGCCTATATATACTGGCTCCCTCACTCTATTGTGTTAGTGTGACTTTATAAATGGTCCAAGTCGGGCCGAAATGTCGTCGTAAGCTTCCCTCTCCTATGTGCGGGCTGTGTACAGTACAACATGTATTTGTTGTATGCACACAGTGCACACTAGGTGCGTTTCATTAACACACGCTATAGGCGATAAGATAAGTTTGTTGGGATTTTTAATCCGAGGTAAGGTTATCCACCCAGGATAACCCAGGGTAGGGAGGGTTAACTACTCAGGATAACCCAGGGTAGGGAGGGTTAACAACCCAGGATAACCCAGGGTAGGGAGGGTTAACTACTCAGGATAACCCAGGGTAGGGAGGGTTAACAACCCAGGATAACCCAGGGTAGGGAGGGTTAACAACCCAGGATAACCCAAGGTAGGGAGGGTTAACAACCCAGGATAACCCAGGGTAGGGAGGGTTAACAACCCAGAATAGCCCAGGGTAGGGAGGGTTAACAACCCAGGATAACCCAGGGTAGGGAGGGTTAAAAACCCAGGATAACCCAGGGTAGGGAGGGTTAACAACCCTGGATAACCCAAGGTAGGGAGGGTTAACAACCCAGGATAACCCAGGATAGGGAGGGT
>NC_069414.1:48729350-48739350 GCF_026875155.1 Cherax quadricarinatus
TAAAGTAGTAATTGAAATAAACATTCAGTGTACATACACTGAGATGAACCTCTCAGTGTACATACACTGAGATGAACCTCTCAGTGTACATACACTGAGATGGACCTCTCAGTGTACATACACTGAGATGGACCTCTCAGTGTACATACACTGAGATGAACCTCTCAGTGTACATACACTGAGATGAACCTCTCAGTGTACATACACTGAGATGGACCTCTCAGTGTACATACACTGAGATGGACCTCTCAGTGTACATACACTGAGATGGACCTCTCAGTGTACATACACTGAGATGAACCTCTCAGTGTACATACACTGAGATGAACCTCTCAGTGTACATACACTGAGATGGACCTCTCAGTGTACATACACTGAGATGGACCTCTCAGTGTACATACACTGAGATGGACCTCTCAGTGTACATACACTGAGATGGACCTCTCAGTGTACATACACTGAGATGGACCTCTCAGTGTACATACACTGAGATGGAGCTCTCAGTGTACATACACTGAGATGGACCTCTCAGTGTACTTACACTGAGATGAACCTCTCAGTGTACATACACTGAGATGGACCTCTCAGTGTACATACACTGAGATGGACCTCTCAATGTACATGCACTGAGATGAACCTCTCAGTGTACATACACTGAGATGAACCTCTCAGTGTACATACACTGAGATGGACCTCTCAGTGTACTTACACTGAGATGAACCTCTGTGTACATACACTGAGATGGACCTCTCAGTGTACATACACTGAGATGGACCTCTCAGTGTACATGCACTGAGATGGACCTCTCAGTGTACATACACTGAGATGGACCTCTCAGTGTACATACACTGAGATGAACCTCTCAGTGTACATACACTGAGATGGACCTCTCAGTGTACATACACTGAGATGGACCTCTCAGTGTACATACACTGAGATGGACCTCTCAGTGTACATACACTGAGATGGACCTCTCAGTGTACATACACTGAGATGGACCTCTCAGTGTACTTACACTGAGATGAACCTCTCAGTGTACATACACTGAGATGGACCTCTCAGTGTACATACACTGAGATGGACCTCTCAATGTACATGCACTGAGATGAACCTCTCAGTGTACATACACTGAGATGAACCTCTCAGTGTACATACACTGAGATGGACCTCTCAGTGTACTTACACTGAGATGAACCTCTGTGTACATACACTGAGATGGACCTCTCAGTGTACATACACTGAGATGGACCTCTCAGTGTACATACACTGAGATGGACCTCTCAGTGTACATGCACTGAGATGGACCTCTCAGTGTACATACACTGAGATGGACCTCTCAGTGTACATACACTGAGATGAACCTCTCAGTGTACATACACTGAGATGAACCTCTCAGTGTACATACACTGAGATGGACCTCTCAGTGTACATACACTGAGATGGACCTCTCAGTGTACATGCACTGAGATGGACCTCTCAGTGTACATACACTGAGATGAACCTCTCAGTGTGCATACTCTGAGATGGACCTCTCAGTGTACATACACTGAGATGGACCTCTCAGTGTACATGCACTGAGATGGACCTCTCAGTGTACATACACTGAGATGGACCTCTCAGTGTACATACACTGAGATGGACCTCTCAGTGTACATACACTGAGATGAATCTCTCAGTGTACATACACTGAGATGGACCTCTCAGTGTACATACACTGAGATGCACCTTACGATGTCCTCACATTCAGACACGTGAAGCACAAGATCTTCCGACCATACCTGCTTCGAAATCTTTGCGCAGATATGGCACGTCAGTTCCCCAGTTTTCTAATAACATAATCATTTTTCCACCACACTCTACCTTGTTAATAATTACTATCGCATTTGTTTTGTTTCGTAAGGTGAAGTCTAGGATCTTTCCTTAATCCATGGTGTAACACAATTGTCCTTAAAGATTTGTTAAGTTATACCATGAATTAAACTAAAATCCTGGACTACACCTTACGAAACAGAGAAAGCAAATACGATAGTAATTATGGACAAGGTAGATTATAGTGAAAAAATGAACATATTATTAGAAGACAGGGGTACTTAGGTGCCACTTAAGTCTTTATCTAAACAAATCCAGATGTATTCTTGTTAACACTTTTGAGGTCTTTCGTGTATCCATATGTTCGTGCACTAGCGTCCACAGGATGGATATCGGGTGCACAGTAAACTAGCCACCTCGGTGGCAAATCTAAATCTCGTAAAATTGACGTGAAAGATGTGTGTTTTTTTATGATCATGCAATAAGAAATTTTTTGACTCCATGTAGTGTTGTTACTCGGTTCGTTTTCACATTGCTGTGGTATTGTTCAGTTTGTGTTGAAACAGGAATTGATCGTTAAGCTTTACGATCAACTCAAACCTGTCTTGCAATTACTGGATTGCTCTGTCTGGAAGATGTTGAGGTAGGATACGTACACAGAGGTGTATTATCAGCGTATATATAGGCTAAGAGCATTAAACACTACTTTAAGTGCATATAAATAATTCAGAGAACTGATAAGTTAGAAACATGTGGAACCTAAGTGTTGTACGTGTGTATAATTTATCATTTATTTTACGTATTTAAAATATTCTTGTCTGGTAGTGAAAAGGTCACGTGCAGCCTTAATGACCTTCGTATAGGTGCTTTGCAAGCTGTTAAAAATATTTGATTCGCCGTATTTCTTGCAAAAACAATGAAATCGTTTTCTACAGGGTGGCTTGTTATGTTGATATTGAGGGCAACGAGCAGCCAGACTGCTGGTACACGGTCACCGGTACATGACCTCCCAGTTTCATATACAAGTACGCTTCAAACACCATTATTCAAACGTTAAAAATGTTGAAAAGTTGATCTCCCAATCGTCCTGTTGTGTTGTGAGAACCTTGTTGTTAAGGTCATATATATAAATGTCATTTCTAGGCTATGCATTTTTGTTTACTAAAATTCAGGTTCACTTTCCAATTCAATTCCCATTTTGTTTAATCGTCGAGAACTCATATAAACGTCTCACCTCCTCTAAGTATGTTTATTCATGTACAGGAACACAAATGCAGCTTTATGATCACCCAAGAAAGTCAGACAAAGTATTTAATTTTTAATTCATTCTCGCCGGTTTGCGAATTGTTAATCATTTCAAAATCTTTTTTGCTGTTCACTGCATTTGGCAGGATTTGATGTAATAACTTCGAACAAGGTGTAAGCCTGGTGCTCCGGGGTATGGAGAAACATCGTTTAGCTTCCGCTACGCACCTATACTTATCTGGAGTCTGGTCTTGTGGATAAAGTAGTGTGTACTGTGATACAGAGTTTACAGATTCGAGTCCTGCCATGGACTGAGAGATAATGTATATGTATATATATATTATATATATATATATATATATATATATATATATATATATATATATATATATATATATGTATGTATGTATGTATAGAAAGGGGTTTAGTTATAGGTAATACATATTTTAAGAAAAAGAGGATAAATAAGTATACAAGATATGATGTAGGGCGAAATGACAGTAGTTTGTTGGATTATGTATTGGTAGATAAAAGACTGTTGAGTAGACTTCAGGATGTACATGTTTATAGAGGGGCCACAGATATATCAGATCACTTTCTAGTTGTAGCTACACTGAGAGTAAAAGGTAGATGGGATACAAGGAGAATAGAAGCATCAGGGAAGAGAGAGGTGAAGGTTTATAAACTAAAAGAGGAGGCAGTTAGGATAAGATATAAACAGCTATTGGAGGATAGATGGGCTAATGAGATCATAGGCAATGGGGTCGAAGAGGTATGGGGTAGGTTTAAAAATGTAGCGTTAGAGTGTTCAGCAGAAGTTTGTGGTTACAGGAAAGTTGGTGTGGGAGGGAAGAGGAGCGATTGGTGGAATGATGATGTAAAGAGAGTAGTAAGGGAGAAAAAGTTAGCATATGAGAAGTTTTTACAAAGTAGAAGTGATGCAAGGAGGGAAGAGTATATGGAGAAAAAGAGAGAGGTTAAGAGAGTGGTGAAGCAATGTAAAAAGAGAGCAAATGAGAAAGTGGGTGAGATGTTATCAACAAATTTTGTTGAAAATAAGAAAAAGTTTTGGAGTGAGATTAACAAGTTAAGGAAGCCTAGAGAAGATTTAGATTAGATTTTGCCACCGAAGTGGCTAGTTTATTGTGCACCCCATATCCATCCTGTGGACGGTAGCGCGAGAGCATGTGGATACACAAAAGGCCTAGGAACTAGGCCCCAAAGGGTTAACAGGAATACATATGGATTTATATCTACATATCTATAGTTCACTTATCTGTTACAAGCAAATTTAGGAAATTTGCTAAGTATATCTGGTATCTTATTTTCATTAATAAGATATCTTGACATGTCACATAGGTTATTATACTGTCTGTCTCTGTATTCCTCAATAAGTGAACAATTAAGCACATAGTGTTCAAGAGAGTGACCATATGCCTGATCACATAATTTACATTTAGTTTGATCATCATCTGTGTGTCTCCCAAACTGCCAGAAGTACTTGTAACCAAGCCTAAGCCTGGCCACTACAACATCAGTCAGTCTGTTCACATTGCAAGTTGCTCCATTAACATACTTATCTACGTTCATGTTATCATAGTGGGTTATAGATCTACTCAGGCTTCTAACTGCATTCCTATAACAATCATCTTCATTATTTACTTCTCTCCTAATATTATTCCTAATGCTAGACACAGTTATACCAAAGTTATATTCTACGTTCTCCTTCTGGATACTCTTCTTGGCTAACATATCAACTTTATCATGAAGGAGTAATCCAATGTGTGATGGGATCCATAGCAATTGTACATTAATTCCTTTGTCCCTAATTTTTGAGTATCTATACCTGGCTTCCCCAATGAGCATGTTGTTGGAGTCATTATATGAGCCAAGAGCCTTCAATGATGACATAGAATCAGTAATGATGATAGAGTCAAGCTCAGTGTCATAGGTTAGCTTTAGCGCCATTAGGATTGCAAACAATTCAGTTTGCAGTGTAGACGCCCAGTTGTTAATTCTTATGCCTAACTCAACAAATTTATTATCGTTCTTAACTAGGGAGGTGGCAACAAGAGCAGATGCAGCCCTGCCAGAAGACTCCTGTTTAGATCCATCAGGTGTATATAACTTGTGATAACTTATTACTACCAGCTAGGCGAAAAATTTCTTCTTGAGCAGTTGCTCTAACAAGAGATTTAAGGAAGGGATTACTAGCAATGAGCTTCTTGGGAGGGACTTGTAGGTATGTGATATTAAATGAACACATCTTCCATGGAGGGGTGAAATGCTCTTGTTGCCTACAGTGATACAGTTCATGCAGGTTATAAAACTTAATGCAATTGCACGTTTTCACAATCCATTTAGATCTGTGTGTATTTACCTCTAGACACTTGGTAAGATTCACTGTGACAGTGTCTGGTTCATTTCTCAACATTCTAATACCGAGTACAGTGTTAATTTCAACAATCCTATCACTGATACTAGAAATACCAAGCTCCTTCCTCATGTTAAGAACTTTTGTAGATCTGGGACTAGAGAACAAATGAATTTGTCAGTTAAAAATAGGAGAGGAGAGTTATTAAATGGAGAGTTAGAGGTATTGGGAAAATGGAGGAAATATTTTGAGGAATTGTTAAATGTTGATGAAGATAGGGAAGCTGTGATTTCGTGTATAGGGCAAGGAGGAATAACATCTTGTAGGAGTGAGGAAGAGCCAGTTGCGAGTGTGGGGAAAGTTCGTGAGGCAGTAGGTAAAATGAAAGGGGGTAAGGCAGCCGGGATTGATGGGATAAAGATAGAAATGTTAAAAGCAGGTGGGGATGTAGTTTTGGAGTGGTTGGTGCAGTTATTTAATAAATGTATGGAAGAGGGTAAGGTACCTAGGGATTGGCAGAGAGCATGCATAGTTCCTTTGTATAAAGGCAAAGGAGACAAAAGAGAGTGCAAAAATTATAGGGGGATAAGTCTGTTGAGTATACCTGGTAAAGTGTATGGTAGAGTTATTGTTGAAAGAATTAAGAGTAAGACGGAGAATAGGATAGCAGATGAACAAGGAGGCTTTAGGAAAGGTAGGGGGTGTGTGGACCAGGTGTTTACAGTGAAACATATAAGTGAACAGTATTTAGATAAGGCTAAAGAGGTCTTTGTGGCATTTATGGATTTGGAAAAGGCGTATGACAGGGTGGATAGGGGGGCAATGTTGCAGATGTTGCAGGTGTATGGTGTAGGAGTTAGGTTACTGAAAGCAGTGAAGAGTTTTTACGAGGATAGTGAGGCTCAAGTTAGAGTATGTAGGAAAGAGGGAAATTATTTCCCAGTAAAAGTAGGCCTTAGACATGGATGTGTGATGTCACCGTGGTTGTTTAATATATTTATAGATGGGGTTGTAAGAGAAGTAAATGCAAGGGTCTTGGCAAGAGGCGTGGAGTTAAAAGATAAAGAATCACACATAAAGTGGGAGCTGTCACAGTTGCTCTTTGCTGATGACACTGTGCTCTTGGGAGATTCTGAAGAGAAGTTGCAGAGATTGGTGGATGAATTTGGTAGGGTGTGCAAAAGAAGAAAATTAAAAGTGAATACAGGAAAGAGTAAGGTTATGAGGATAGCAAAAAGATTAGGCGATGAAAGATTGGATATCAGATTGGAGGGAGAAAGTATGGAGGAGGTGAATGTATTCAGATATTTGGGAGTGGACGTGTCAACGGATGGGTCTATGAAAAATGAGGTGAATCATAGAATTGATGAGGGGAAAAGGGTGAGTGGTGCACTTAGGAGTCTGTGGAGACAAAGAACTTTGTCCTTGGAGGGAAAGAGGGGAATGTATGAGAGTATAGTTTTACCAACGCTCTTATATGGGTGTGAAGCATGGGTGATGAATGTTGCAGCGAGGAGAAGGCTGGAGGCAGTGGAGATGTCATGTCTGAGGGCAATGTGTGGTGTGAATATAATGCAGAGAATTCGTAGTTTGGAAGTAAGGAGGAGGTGCGGGATTACCAAAACTGTTGTCCAGAGGGCTGAGGAAGGGTTGTTGAGGTGGTTCGGACATGTAGAGAGAATGGAGCGAAACAGAGTGACTTCAAGAGTGTATCAGTATGTAATGGAAGGAAGGCGGGGTAGGGGTCGGCCTAGGAAAGGTTGGAGGGAGGTGGTAAAGGAGGTTTTGTGTGGGAAGGGCTTGGATTTCCAGCAGGCATGCGTGAGCGTGTTTGATAAGAGTGAATGGAGACAAATGGTTTTTAATACTTGACGTGCTGTTGGAGTGTGAGCAAAGTAACATTTATGAAGGGGTTCAGGGAAACCAGCAGGCCGGACTTGAGTCCTGGAGATAGGAAGTACAGTGCCTGCACTCTGAAGGAGGGGTGTTAATGTTGCAGTTTAAAAACTGTAGTGTAAAGCACCCCTCTGGCAAGACAGTGATGGAGTGAATGATGGTGAAAGTTTTTCTTTTTCGGGCCACCCTGCCTTGGTGGGAATCGGCCAGTGTGATAATAAATAAAAAAATAAATAAATATATGTATATGTATATATATATATATATATATAATATATATATTTATATATATATATATATATATATATATATATATTTATATATATATATTAATATATATATATATATATATATATATATTATATATATATATATATATATATATATATATATATATTATATGTATATATATATATATATATATATATATATATATATATATATATATATATATATATATATATATATATATATATATATATATATATATATATATATATATATATATATATGTATATGTAGGTAGTAGGTTGGTAGACAGTAACCACCCAGGGAGGTACTACCGTTCTGCCAAGTGAGTGTAAAACGAAAGCCTGTAATTGTTTTACATGATGGTAGGATTGCTGATGTCTTTTGTCTGTCTCATAAACATGCAAGATTACAGGTATGTCTTGCTACTTCTACTTACACTTAGGTCACACTACACACACATGTACACGTTTATTTATACTTACTCATCTGAGTTTTCTTTGATTTTATCTTAATAGTTCTTGGTCTTATTACTTTTCCTTTTATATCCATGGGGAAGTGGAATAAGAATCTTTCCTCCGTAAGCCATGCGTGTTGTAAAAGTCAACTAAAATGCCGAGAACAATGGGCTAGTAACCCCTTTTCCTGTAAAAATTACTAAAAAGAATAATAATAAGAAAATTGTCAAAGTGGGAAGTCTGAATGTGCGTGGATGTTGTGCAGATGATAAGAAAGAGATGATTGTGGATGTTATAAATGAGAAGAAGCTGGATGTCCTGGCTTTAAGTGAAACAAAGCTGAAGGGGGTGGGAGAGTTTCAGTGGAGAGGAATAAATGGGATTAGGTCAGGGGTTTCAAATAGAGTTAGAACTAAAGAAGGAGTAGCAATAATGTTGAAAGATAAGATATGGCAGGAAAAGAGGGACTATACATGTATTAATTCAAGGCTTATGTGGAGTAAAATAAAGGTTGGATGTGAAAAGTGGGTTATAGTAAGCGTATATGCACCTGGAGAAGAGAGAAGTGTAGAGGAGAGAGAGAGAGATTATGGGAAATGTTAAGTGAATGCGTGGGGAGTTTTGGACCAAGTGTGAGAGTACTTGTGGTTGGGAATTTCAATGCTAAAGTGGATAAAAATGTTGTGGAGGGAGTAGTAGGTAAATTTGGGGTGCCAGGGGTAAATGTAAATGGGGAGCCTTTAATTGAGCTATGTGTAGAAAGAGATTTGGTAATAAGTAATACATATTTTATGAAAAAGAGGATAAATAAATATACAAGGTATGATGTAGCACGTAATGAAAGTAGTTTATTAGATTATGTATTGGTGGATAAAAGGCTGATGGGTAGGCTCCAGGATGTACATGTTTATAGAGGGGTAACTGATATATCGGATCATTATTTAGTTGTAGCTACAGTTAGAGTAAGAGGTAGATGGGAAAAGAGGAAGGTGGCAACAACAAGTAGGAGGGAAGTGAAAGTGTATAAGCTTAGGGAGGAGGAAGTTCGGGTGAGATATAAGCGACTATTGGCAGAAAGGTGGGCTGTGCAGGTATGAGTAGTGGGGGGGGGGGGGGGGGGGGTTGAAGAGGGTTGGATGAGTTTTAAAAATGCAGTATTAGAATGTGGGGCAGAAGTTTTGTGGTTATAGGAGGGTGGGGGCAGGAGGAAAGAGGAGTGATTGGTGGAATGATGAAATAAAGGGTGTGATAAAAGAGAAAGTTAGCTTATGAGAGGTTTTTACAAAGCAGAAGTTGTTATAAGAAGAGTAGAGTATATGGAGAGTAAAAGAAGGTGAAGAGAGTGGTGAGAGAGTGCAAAAGGAGAGCAGATGATAGAGTGGGAGAGGCACTGTCAAGAAATTTTAATGAAAATAAGAAAAAAAAAAATGGAGTGAGTTAAACAAGTTAAGGAAGCCTAGGGAAAGTATGGATTTGTCCATTAAAAACAGAGTAGGGGAGTTAGTAGATGGGGAGAGGGAGGTATTAGGTAGATGGCGAGAATATTTTGAGGAACTTTTAAATGTTGAGGAAGAAAGGGAGGCGGTAATTTCATGCACTGGCCAGGGAGGTATACCATCTTTTAGGAGTGAAGAAGAGCAGAATGTAAGTGTGGGGGAGGTATGTGAGGCATTACGTAGAATGAAAGGGCTTAAAGCAGCTGGAACTGATGGGATCATGACAGAAATGCTAAAAGCAGGGGAGGATATAGTGTTGGAGTGGTTGGTACTTTTGTTTAATAAATGTATGAAAGAGGGGAAGGTACCTAGGGATTGGCAGAGAGCATGTATAGTCCCTTTATATAAAGGGAAGGGGGACAAAACAGATTGTAAAAGTTGTAGAGGAATAAGTTTACTGAGTATACCAGGAAAAGTGTACGGTGGGGTTATAATTGAAAGAATTAGAGGTAAGACAGAATGTAGGATTGCGG
>NC_069414.1:48749350-48786850 GCF_026875155.1 Cherax quadricarinatus
ATGAAAATGACAGCATCGAAAGTGAAGACTGACCCGAAGCTGTTGTACAGCCACATCAGGAGGAAAACAACAGTCAAGGACCAGGTAATCAGACTGAGGAAGGGTGATGGGAAATTCACAAGAAACGACCGAGAGGTATGTCAGAAGCTCAACACGAGATTTAAAGAAGTATTTACAGTGGAAACCAGTAGGACTCCAGGAAATCAGAACAGGGGGGTACACCAGCAAGTGCTGGATGAGGTACATATAACCAAGGAGGAGGTGAAGAAGCTGCTATGCGAACTTGACACCTCAAAGGCAGTGGGACCAGACAACATCTCTCTGTGGGTCCTTAAAGAGGGAGCAGAGATATTGTGTGTGCCATTAACAAAGATTTGAAACTGAGCAACTCCCTGAGGTATGGAAGACGGCAAATGTAGTCCCAATTTTTAAAAAGGGAGACAGACATGAGGCACTAAACTACAGACCTGTATCACTAACGTGTATAGTATGCAAGGTCATGGAGAAGATCATCAGGAGGAGAGTGGTGGAGCACCTGGAAAGAAACAAGTGTATAATTGACAACCAGCACGGTTTCAGGGAAGGAAAATCCTGTGTCACAAAGCTACTAGACTTTTATGACAAGGGAACAGAAGTAAGACAAGAGAGAGAGGGGTGGATCGACTGCATTTTTTTGGACTGCAAGAAGGCCATCGACACAGTTCCTCACAAGAGGTTACTGCAAAAGCTAGAGGATCAAGCACACAACAGGAAAGGCACTGCAATGGATCAGAGAATACCTGGCTGGGAGGCAACAACGAGCCATGGTACGTGACGAGGTGTCAGAGTGGGCGCCTGTGACAAGCGGGGTTCCACAGGGGTCAGTACTAGGACCTGTGCTGTTCTTGGTATATGTGAACGACATACCGGAAGGGATAGACTCAGAAGTGTCCTTGTTTGCAGATGATGTGAAGTTAATGAGAAGAATCAAATCGGATGAGGATCAGGCAGGACTACAAAGTGACCTGGACAGGCTACAAGCCTGGTCCAGCAACTGGCTCCTTGAGTTTAACCCTGCCAAGTGCAAAGTCATGAAGATTGGGGAAGGGCAAAGAAGACCGCAGACACAATATAGTTTAGATGGCCAAAGACTGCAAACCTCACTCAAGGAAAAAGATCTGGGGGTGAGTATAACACCGAGCATATCTCCTGAGGTGCACATCAATCAGATAACTGCTGTAGCATACGGGCGCCTGGCAAACCTACGGATAGCGTTCCGATACCTCAGTAAGGATTCGTTCAAGACTCTGTATACCATTTACGTCAGGCCCATACTGGAGTATGCAGCACCAGTTTGGAATCCACACGTAGTCAAGCACGTCAAGAAATTAGAGAAAGTGCAAAGGTTTGCAACAAGACTAGTCCGAGAGCTACGGGGATTGTCCTACGACGAAAGGTTGAGGGAAATCGGCCTGACGACACTGGATGACAGGAGGGTCAGGGGAGACATGATAACGACATATAAAATACTGCGCGGAATAGACGAGGTGGACAAAGACGGGATGTTCCAGAGAAGGGACAGACACAAGAGGTCACAATTGGAAGTTGAAGACTCAGATGAATCAAAGGGATGTTAGGAAGTATTTCTTCAGTCATAGAGTTGTCAGGCCGTGGAATAGCCTTGAAAGTGACGTAGTGGAGGCGGGAATCATACATAGTTTTAAGGCGAGGTATGATAAAGCTCATGGAGCAGGGAGAGAGAGGACCTAGTAGCAATTAGCGAAGAGGCGGGGCCAGGAGCTATGACTCGACTCCTGCAACCACAAATAGGTGAGTACACACACACACACACACACACACACACACACACGCACGCACGCACGCACGCACACACACACACACACACACACACACACACACACACACACACACACAACACACACACAAAACACACACACACACACACACACACACACACACACACACACACAGACACACACACACACACGCACGCACGCACGCACGCACGCACGCACCCGCACACACACACACACACACACACACACACACACACACACACACACACACACACACGCACGCTCGCACGCACTCACACACACACACACACACACACACACACACACACACACACACACGCACACACACACACACACACACACACACACACACACACACACACACACACACACACACACACACACACACACACACACCTGGTCCAGCAAATGGCTTCTCGAATTTAATCCTGCCAAATGCAAAGTCATGAAGATAGGGGAAGGGCACAGAAGACCACAGACAGAGTATAGGCTAGGTGGCCAAAGACTGCAAACCTCACTCAAGGAGAAAGATCTTGGGGTGAGTATAACACCGAGCATGTCTCCGGAAGCACACATCAATCAGATAACTGCTGCAGCATATGGGCGCCTGGCAAACCTGAGAACAGCATTCCGATACCTTAGTAAGGAATCATTCAAGAAACTGTACACCGTGTATGTCAGGCCCATACTGGAGTATGCAGCACCTGTTTGGAACCCGCACTTGATAAAGCACGTCAAGAAACTAGAGAAAGTACAAAGGTTTGCAACAAGGTTAGTTCCAGAGCTAAGGGGAATGTCCTATGAAGAAAGATTAAGGGAAATCGGCCTGACGACACTGGGACAGGAGGTCAGGGAGACATGATAACGACATATAAAATACTGCGTGGAATAGACAAGGTGGACAAGGACAGGATGTTCCAGGGAGGGGACACAGAAACAAGAGGCCACAATTGGAAGTTGAAGACACAAATGAGTCAGAGAGATATTAGGAAGTATTTCTTCAGTCATAGAGTTGTAAGGCAGTGGAATAGCCTAGAAAATGACGTAGTGGAGGCAGGAACCATACACAGTTTTAAGACGAGGTTTGATAAAGCTCATGGAGCGGGGAGAGAGAGGGCCTAGTAGCAACCGGTGAAGAGGCGGGGCCAGGAGCTAGGACTCGACCCCTGCAACCACAAATAGGTGAGTACAAATAGGTGAGTACACACACACACACACACATACAAGGTAACAGTAGCAGAAATGGAAAAGCTAAACTATAAAAGGGGAGACTACGCAGGAATGAGGACCTTCCTGCAGTAGGTTCAATGGGAACAGGAGTTGGTAGGACAATCAGTAAACGAAATGGACTTTCTAACAACAAAACGCAAGGAGGCAGAGGAAAGGTTTGTTCCCAAGGGCAACAGAAATAATGGGAAGGACAGAACAAGCCCTTGGTTTACCCGAAGGTGCAGGGAGGCAAAAACTAAGTGCTCTAGAGAATGGAAAAAGTACAGAAGGCAAAGGACTCAGGAGAATAAAGTGATTAGTCGACGAGCCAGAAACGAGTATGCACAGATAAGAAGGGAGGCGCAGCGGCAGTTTGAAAATGGCATAGCATCGAAAGTCAATTCTGACCCGAAACTACAGCCACATCAGGAGGAAGACAACAGCCAAGGACCAGGTAATCAGGCTGAGGAAAGAAGGTGGGGAGCTCACAAGAAACGACCAGGAGGTATGTGAGGAGCTCAACGTGAGATTTCAGGAAGTGGAGGCTGAAGGGACAACGGGAAGGCAAAACAGTGGGGTACATCAACAAGGGATATTCCAACAAGTGTTGGATGAATTACACACAACTGAGCAGGAGGTGGCGAAGCTCCTAAGTGACCTTGATACCTCAAAGGCGGTGGGACCGGACAACATCTCTCCGTGGATCCTTAGAGAGGGAGCAGGGACACTATGTGTGCCACTAACCAAAATCTTCAACACTTCCCTTGAAACTGGGCAACTACCTGAAGTATGGAAGAAGGCAAATGTAGTCCCCATCTTTAAGAAGGGAGACAGAAATGAAGCACTAAATTATAGACCAGTGTCACTGACGTGTATAGTATGCAAAGTCTTGGAGAAGATTATCAGGAGGAGAGTGGTGGAGCACCTGGAGCGGAACAAGATTATAAACGACAGCCAGCACGGACACATGGAAGGCAAATCCTGTGTCATTTATGACAAGGTAGCTGTAGTAAGAAATGAGAGGGAAGGGTGGGTTGATTGCATTTTCTTGGACTGCAAGAAGGCCTTCGACACAGTTACTCACAAGAGATTAGTACAGAAGCTAGAGGAACAGGCACGTGTAACAGGAATGGCACTGAAATGAATCAGAGAATACCTAACAGGGAGGCAATAGCGAGTCATGGTCCGCGATGAGGTATCACAGTGGGCGCCGGTGACGAGCGTGGTCCCACAGGGGTCAGTCCTGGGACCAGTGCTATTCTTGGTATATGTGAACGACATGACGGAAGTGATAGACTAAGAAGTGTCCCTGTTTGCAAATGACGTGAAGTTAATGAGGAGAATTAAATCAGACGCGGACCAGACAGGTCTACAAAGAGACCTGGACAGGCTGGATGCGTGGTCCAGAAACTGGCTCCTAGAATTTAACCCCGCCAAATGCAAAGTCATGAAGATCGGAGGAGGGCAAAGAAGACCGCAGACAGAGTATAGGCTAGGTGGCCAAAGGCTGCAAACCTCACTCAAGGAGAAAGATCTTGGGGAGAGTATAATACCGAGTACATCGCCAGAAGCACACATTAACCAGATAACTGCTGCGGCATATGGGCGCCTGGCAAACCTGAGAATAGCGTTCCGGTACCTCAGTAAGGAATCGTTCAAGACTTTATACACTGTGTACGTCAGGCCCATACTGGAGTACGCAGCACCAGTTTGGAACCCACACCTGGTCAAACACGTCAAGAAATTAGAGAGCGTGCAAAGGTTTGCAACAAGACTAGTTCCAGAGCTAAGGGGAATGTCCTATGAAGAAAGGTTGAGGGAAATCAGTCTGACGACACTAGAGGACAGGAGGGTCAGGAGAGACATGATAACGACATACAAAATGCTGCGTGGAATAGACAAGGTGGACAGAGGCAGGATGTTCCACAGATGGGACACAGAAACAAGGGGTCACAATTGGAAGCTGAAGACTCAGATGAATCAAAGGGATGTTAGGAAGTATTTCTTCAGCCACAGAGTTGTTAGGAAGTGGAATAGTCTGGCAAGCGATATAGTGGAGGCAGGAACTATACATAGTTTTAGGACGAGGTATGAAAAGCTCATGGAGCAGGGAGAGGGAGGACCCAGTAGCGGTCTGTGAAGAGGCGGGTCCAGGAGCTGAGTCTCGACTCCTGCAACCACAATTAGGTGAGTATAATTTGGTGAGTACACACACACACACGCACGCACGCACGCACGCACATACACACGCACACGCACACGCACACGCACACACACACACACACACACACACACACACACACACACACACACACACACACACACACACACGCACACGCACACACGTAGTGGAGGCGGGAACTATACCTAGTTTTAAGACGAGGTATGATAAAGCTCATGGAGCAAGAAGAGAGAGGACCTAGTAGCATTCAGTGAAGAGGCTGGGCCAGGAGCTGAGTCTCGACCCCTACAACTACAGTTAGGTGAATTAGGTGAGCACACATACACACACACACACACACACACACACACACACACACACACACACACACACACACACACACACACACACACACACACACACACACACACACACACACACACACGCACACACGCACACACACACGCACACGCACACACACACACACACACAGCACACACACACACACACACACACACACACTCACACACACACACACACACACACACACACACACACACACACACACACACACACACACACACACACACACACACACACACAGAAGTGTATCCAGACATAATCCTACAAATCCACTGTTCTGCAGCTCCCACTTGTTGTGTTGTTGTGTATCATCAGCAAACAGCTGTTGTGACAACGGTGTTATCGAGACGGAGTATCGAGCCTAGACCGGCACCTGTGCTCAGTAACCCAGAAGGGTGACAGCAGCCAACAATGGCACCTCTATACATAGCCATTGTTACTAATCTCACCTCTTGTGCTCTGTCTCTACTGGGCCACACACACTCCGTTCTAGAATTACTCTCACCACACACCGGAGCTTAACTAACTCCAAGTAACTCATCTAACTAGAATCTCACTAGTCCTGAAGAACTTGGCTGATTTCTAGCGACTGATCTAACTAGAATCTAGGAGGCTATTCTCTCACTAGTCATGAAGAATTTAGTGATTGATCTAATTAGAATCTAGAAGGCTATTCTCTCACTAGTCATGAAGAACTTAACTAACTCCCAGTGATTGATCAAACTGGAATCTAGGAGGCTATTCTTAAAGTACGCAGCACCAGTGTGGGACCTGCACCTGAGTAAGCAGGTTAATAAATTGGAGAAAATGTAGAAGTATGCGACATGACTAGTCCCAGAGTTAAGAGGTATGAGCTTTGAGGAAAGACTAAAGGAATTGAATCTAGCGTTCCTGGAAGACGGAAAGTCCAGGGGAGACATGATAACAGCATGCAAAATACTCTGAGGAAATGATAGGGCGGACAGGTACAGGCTGTTTGAGAGGCGAGAAACAGATACTCGGGGGCAAACCTGGAAGTTAAAGATACAGATGAGTCGCAGGGATGTTAGGAAGTATTTCTTCATCCTTAGAGTGGTCGGGAAATGAAATGATCTTGGTGAAAAAGTGGTGGAGGTAGAATCCATACGTAGCTTAAGAACAGTAATGACAGGGCTCACGAGGCTAGGAGAGTGTGTACATCTGGCAGGTGTTAAGTTGAGAAGTGGGGCCAAGACCTCAGGATCGACCCCTGCAACCACTTGTCGGTAAATACACACACACACACACACACACAAACCAGCGAAGAGGCGGGGCCAGGAGCTATGAATCGACTCCTGCAACCACTTGTAGGTGAGTACAGACAAACACACACACGCACTCCCAAACCCACACCCACACACAAGACTAGTCCCGGAGCTAAGGAGAGGAGAGGTTAAGGGAAATCGAGCTGTCAACACTGGACGACAGGAGAGATAGGGGGGGATATGATAACGACATATAAAATACTGAGAGGAATCGACAAGGTGGACAAAGACAGGATGTTCTAGAGATGGGACACAGCAACAAGGGGACACAGTTGGAAGTTGAAGACTCAGGTGAATCACAGGGATGTTAGGAAGTATTTCTTCAGTCACAGAGTTGTCAGGAAATGGAGTAGTCTGGGAAGTGATATAGTGGAGGCAGGATCCATACATAGCTTTAAGGAGAGGTATGATGAAGATCATGGAGCAGGGAGAGTGACCTAGTAGCGACCAGTGAAGAGGCGGGGCCACGAGCTGTGAATCAACCCCTGCAACCACAACTAGGTGAGTACATCTAGGTCAGTACACGCACACACACCAAAGCTCTTGGAACCGGGGGAGAGAGAGAGAGAGAGAGAGAGAGAGAGAGAAAGTGGAACTAGTAGCGACCAGCGAAGAGACTGGGGCCAAGAAATGTGGCTCGACCCCTGCAGCCACAAATAGGTGAGTACGCACATGCATGTCATTACCACCTGCCCCCACACCACCACAACCACCTAGCACACCCACACTACCACCAACAGACACCCCCCACACCCTGACTGAGTGGGAAGTATAATTTGTGTGTTGCGTGTGTGTGGGGAAGTGCGTGTTCCGGCCCCTCGCTGACTCAAAGAGCTGTGCTCCTTTAATTTTTAAACAGGAAGTTCCGTGGCTGTTACTGTAGTCATGATACTGTGGTGGGTGGCAGGGTGGGTAGCAGGGAGGGCAGCAGGGTGGTTGGCGGGGTGGGTGGCAGAGTGCGTGACGGGGTGGGTTGGCTTCAATGAGGGTGGCAGGGAGGGTGGGTGTCACTGAGGGTGGGCGGCAGGGAGGGTGACAGGGGGTGGTGGGGTGGATGGCAGGGAGGGTGGCGGGGTGGGTAGCAGGGAGGGCAGCAAGGTGGGTGGATGACACTGAGGGTGGCAGGGATTGTAGCAGAGTGGGTGCCGGGGTGGGTGGATGTCACTGAGGGTGGCAGGCAGGGTGGGTGGCACTAAGGGTGGCAGGGTGGGTGACGGATTGTGGCAGGGAGGGTGACAGAGTGGGTGGCGGGTGGGTGGGTGTCATTGATGGTGGCAGGCGGGTGGGTGGCAGGGTCGGTGGCAGGTAGGGTGGCAGAGTGGGTGGCAGAGTGCGTGACGGGGTGGGTGGGCTTTAGTGAGGGTGGCAGGGAGGGTGAGTGGCACTGAGGGTGGCCGGGTGGGCGGCAGGGTGGGTGATAGGGTGGTGGCGGGGTGGATGGCATGGAGGGTGCGGGGTGGGTAACAGGGAGGGCAGGAAGGCGGGTGGGTGGGTGGCACTGAGGGTGGCAGGGTGGGTGGCAGGGGTTGTAGCAGAGTGGGTGGCGGGTGGGTGGCAGAGTAGGTGGCAAGGAGGGTGGCAGGGAGGGAAGTATGGTATTAGGGGAGGTGTGAGGAAGGGAGGTGGGGAAGGAGAAAATGAAGGAGTTAGAGCCAGGAAGGAAGAAAAGAGAGACTAGAAAAGATGGGGTTGTAGAGAGACTAGAAAAGATGGGGTTGTAGAGAGACTAGAAAAGATGGGGTTGTAGAGAGACTAGAAAAGATGGGGTTGTAGAGAGACTAGAAAAGATGGGGTTGTAGAGAGACTAGAAAAGATGGGGTTGTAGAGAGACTAGAAAAGAGGAAAAACAAAAGCTTGGAAGCTTTATCAAGGTTTACAGTAAGCTTTATCAAGAATTACAGTAAGCTTTATCAAGGTTTACAGTAATTTTGTAAGCTTTATCAAGGTTTACAGTAAGCTTGTAAGCTTTATCAAGGTTTACAATAAGCTTGTAAGCTTTATCAAGGTTTACAGTAAAGTTGTAAGCTTTATCAAGGTTTACAGTAATTTTGTAAGCTTTATCAAGGTTCACAGTAAGCTTGTAAGCTTTATCAAGGTTTACAATAAGCTTGTAAGCTTTATCAAGGCTTACAGTAAAGTTGTAAGCTTTATCAAGGTTTACAGTAAGCTTGTAAGCTTTATCAAGGTTTACAGTAAAGTTGTAAGCTTTATCAAGGTTTACAGTAAGCTTGTAAGCTTTATCAAGGTTTACAGTAAGCTTGTAAGCTTCATCAAGGTTTACAGTAAGCTTGTAAGCTTTATCGAGGTTTACAGTAAGCTTGTAAGCTTTATCAAGGATTACAGTAAGCTTGTAAGCTTTATCAAGGTTTACAGTAAGCTTGTAAGCTTCATCAAGGTTTACAGTAAGCTTTATCGAGGTTTACAGTAAGCTTGTAAGCTTTATCAAGGTTTACAGTAAGCTTGTAAGCTTCATCAAGGTTTACAGTAAGCTTTATCGAGGTTCACAGTAAGCTTGTAAGCTTTATCAAGGTTTACAGTAAGCTTGTAAGCTTTATCAAGGTTTACAGTAAGCTTGTAAGCCTCATCAAGGTTTACAGTAAGCTTTATCGAGGTTCACAGTTAGCTTGTAAGCTTTATCAAGGTTTACAGTAAGCTTGTAAGCTTCATCAAGGTTTACAGTAAGCTTATAAGCTTTATCGAGGTTTACGGTAAACTTGTAAGCTTTATCAATGCTTACAGTAAGCTTGTAAGCTTTATCAAGGTTTACAGTAAGCTTGTAAGCTTTATCAAGGTTTACAGTATGCTTGTTAGCTTTATCAAGGTTTACAGTAAGCTTGTAAGGTTTTCCTTAGGTCGTCTAGTCATGTTACTTGTGTTGCTGTGTGACTGAGGTCACATGCTGGTCGCCCAGTCATGTTACTTGTGCTGCTGTGTGACTGAGGTCACATGCTGGTCGCCCAGTCATGTTACTTGTGCTGCTGTGTGACTGAGGTCACATGCTGGTCGCCCAGTCATGTTACTTGTGCTGCTGTGTGACTGAGGTCACATGCTGGTCGCCCAGTCATGTTACTTGTGCTGCTGTGTGACTGAGGTCACATGCTGGTCGCCCAGTCATGTTACTTGTGTTGCTGTGTGACTGAGGTCACATGCTGGTCGCCCAGTCATGTTACTTGTGCTGCTGTGTGACGGAGGTCACATGCTGGTCGCCCAGTCATGTTACTTGTGTTGCTGTGTGACTGAGGTCACATGCTGGTCGCCCAGTCATGTTACTTGTGTTACTGTGTGACTGAGGTCACATGCTGGTCGCCCAGTCATGTTACTTGTGTTGCTGTGTGACTGAGGTCACATGCTGGTCGCCCAGTCATGTTACTTGTGCTGCTGTGTGACTGAGGTCACATGCTGGTCGCCCAGTCATGTTACTTGTGTTGCTGTGTGACTGAGGTCACATGGTGGTCGTCCACTCATGCTACCTGTGTTGCTGTGTGACTGAGGTCACATGCTGGTCGTCCAGTCATGTTGCGTTGCTGCATGACAGGTCACATGCTGGTCGTCCAGTCATGTTACCTGTATTGCTGTGTGACAGGTCACATGCTGGTCGTCCAGTCATGTTACTTGTCTTGCTGTGTGACTGAGGTCACATGCTGGTCGTCCAGTCATGTTGTGTAGCTGCATGACTGAGGTCACATGCTGGTCGTCCAGTCATGTTGTGTAGCTGCATGACTGAGGTCACATGCTAATCCTCCAGCCATGTTGTGTAGCTGCATGACTGAGGTCACATGCTGGTCGTCCAGTCATGTTGTGTTGCTGCATGACTGAGGTCACATGCTGGTCGTCCAGTCATGTTGTGTAGCTGCATGACTGAGGTCACATTCTGGTCGTCCAGTCATGTTGTGTAGCTGCATGACTGAGGTCACATGCTAATCCTCCAGCCATGTTGTGTTGCTGTGTGACTGAGGTCACATGCTGGTCGTCCAGTCATGTTGTGTTGCTGCATGACTGAGGTCACATGCTGGTCGTCCAGTTATGTTACTTGTCTTGCTGTGTGACTGAGGTCACATGCTGGTCGTCCAGTCATGTTGTGTAACTGCATGACTGAGGTCACATGCTGGTCGTCCAGTCATGTTGTGTTGCTGCATGGCTGAGATCACATGCTGGTCGTCCAGCCATGTTGTGTAGCTGCATGACTGAGGTCACATGCTGGTCGTCCAGTCATGTTGTTTGCTGCATGACTGAGGTCACATGCTGGTCGTCCAGTCATGTTGTGTTGCTGCATGACTGAGGTCACATGCTGGTCGTCCAGTCATGTTGTGTTGCTGCATGACTGAGGTCACAGACTGGTCGTCCAGTCATGTTACCTGTGTTGCTGTGTGACTGAGGTCACATGCTGGTCGCCCAGTCATGTTACTTATGTTGATGTGTGACTGAGGCCACATGCTGGTCGTCCAGTCATGTTGTGTTGCTGCATGACTGAGGTCAGATGCTGGTCGTCCAGTCATGTTACCTGTGTTGCTGTGTGACTGAGGTCACATGCTGGTCGTCCAGTCATGTTACTTGTCTTGCTGTGTGACTGAGGTCACATGTTGGTCGTCCAGTCATGTTATGTAGCTGCATGACTGAGGTCACATGCTGGTCGTCCAGTCATGTTGTGTAGCTGCATGACTGAGGTCACATGCTGGTCGTCCAGCCATGTTGTGTTGCTGCACGACTAAGGTCACATGCTGGTCGTCCAGTCATGTTGTGTAGCTGCATGGCTGAGGTCACATGCTGGTCGTCCAGTCATGTGTTCCTGCATGACTGAGGTCACATGCTGGTCGCCCAGTCATGTTGTGTTGCTGCATGAATGAGGTCACATGCTGGTCGTCCAGTCATGTTGTGTTACTGCATGGCTGAGGTCACATGCTGGTCGTCCAGTCATGTTACCTGTGTTCCTGTGTGACTGAGGTCACATGCTGGTCGCCCAGTCATGTTACATGTGTTACTGTGTGACTGAGGTCACCTGCTGGTCGTCCAGTCATGTTACTTGTGCTACTGTGTGATTAAAGTTACTTGCTGGAATGTGATTCTTAGAGAATATGGCTCTAGATGCTTTGCGAGTATTTTCTTGAACCCTGGTTCTGCTCTATAGTGTCATACATCTGGCTAAAGGCATCGTTTACCTGCGCTCACCCAACTCTGTCATTATCTTGTAATATTAGCTGGACTCTTCCCAGTCCGTCAAGTGTCTGCTCTAATCACCGAGCGTCACACACCTATATATTTTGATGTTATGTGCTCTATACTCACCTATTTTTTGGAGTTGTTTTGTATCCTTGGTTGTCTTGTCTAGGAATGATGTACGTGTCTAGTGTACGTGTCTAGTGTACGTGTCTAGTGTACGTGTCTAGTGTACGTGTCTAGTGTACGTGTCTAGTGTACGTGTCTAGTGTACGTGTCTAATGTACGTGTCTAGTGTACGTGTCTAGTGTACGTGTCTAGTGTACGTGTCTAGTGTACGTGTCTAGTGTACGTGTCTAGTGTACGTGTCTAGTGTACGTGTCTAGTGTACGTGTCTAGTGTACGTGTCTAATGTACGTGTCTAGTGTACGTGTCTAGTGTACGTGTCTAGTGTACGTGTCTAGTGTACGTGTCTAGTGTACGTGTCTAGTGTACGTGTCTAGTGTACGTGTCTAGTGTACGTGTCTAGTGTACGTGTCTAGTGTACGGTGTCTAGTGTACGTGTCTAGTGTACGTGTCTAGTGTACGTGTCTAATGTACGTGTCTAGTGTACGTGTCTAGTGTACGTGTCTAGTGTACGTGTCTAATGTACGTGTCTAGTGTACGTGTCTAGTGTACGTGTCTACGTGTACGTGTCTAGTGTACGTGTCTAGTGTACGTGTCTAGTGTACGTGTCTAGTGTACGTGTCTAATGTACGTGTCTAGTGTACGTGTCTAGTGTACGTGTATACGTGTACGTGTCTAGTGTACGTGTCTAGTGTACGTGTCTAGTGTACGTGTCTACGTGTACGTGTCTAGTGTAGCGTGTCTAGTGTACGTGTCTAGTGTACGTGTCTAGTGTACGTGTCTAGTGTACGTGTCTGTGTACGTGTCTAGTGTAGTGTATACGTGTACGTCTAGTGTACGTGTCTAGTGTACGTGTCTAGTGTACGTGTCTAGTGTACGTGTCTAGTGTACGTGTCTAGTGTACGTGTCTAGTGTACGTGTCTAGTGAGGGTGTATATGGTTTTTAATAAAGCTGCAGCCACGTTATGATTTATTTTATGAATTTTGGCTGAAACATGTGGAGTGTGTGTGTGTGTGTGTGTGTGTTCACCTAATTGTGGTTGCAGGGGTCGAGACTCAGCTTCTGGCCCCACCTCTTCACTGAACGCTACTAGGTCGTCTCTCTCCCTTCTTCCTGAGCTTTATCATACCTCGTCTTAAAGCTATGTATGGTTCCTGCCTCCACTACATCGCTCGCCAGACTGTTCCACTCCGTGACCTCTCTATGACTGAAGAAATGCTTCCTAACATCCCTGTAACTTGTTCTTGTTGGTATGCTCTACTATTCCAGCTTTCTGGAGTCCTTCCTATCTCCACTCTATCTACTTCTTTATATCTCTCGAGATCGTCACATACTTCTCGGTCATTTTTTGTGATCTTCTCTCCTTCCTTCTTCAGCCTGATTACCTAGTCCTTGACCGTTATTTTTTTCCTGATAGGTGTGTGTGTGTGTGTGTGTGTGTGTGTGTGTGTGTGTGTGTGTGTGTGTGTGTGTGTGTGTGGTGTGTGTGTGTGTGTGTGTGTGTGTGTGTGTGTGTGTGTGTGTGTGTGTGTGTGTGTGTGTGTGTGTGTGTGTGTGTGTGTGTGTGTGTGTGTGTGTGTGTGTGTGTGTGTGTGTGTGTGTGTGTGTGTGTGTGTGTGTGTGTGTGTGTGTGTGTGTGTGTGTGTGTGTGTGTGTGTGTGTGTGTGTGTGTGTGTGTGTGTGTGTGTTGTACAGTGATGTACATTGGAAGATAAAGCTGCCATTAGTTTGTTAATAAGACTCTTACTACTGGGAAGAACCATACTTCCTCTGTCACTTTTTTCTCCTTCCTTTCTTTTTTTTTCTTCTTCAGTATTACTTAAGGTGTATCAATAACTTGGTTATTGTTATTAAGTTGACTAGAGTGTTGTTATTAGGTTCACGAGAAGTCTTGTACTCCACCACCGGAGTCAGAAATATTAATATACTTAGAGAGTTTGACTCTAGCAAAGTTGACAGAGCTGTAGAGACGTTCCTCGTCTGGGTAATCATCATTCATCACACAAACATCTGCAGTGTTTGTGAAGATTGGACGAGTATAATTGATACACATGCTGGTGTTGTGTATCTTTGATAATGTATTGGTAAATAACTGCTACAAACAGTATAGACTGTGAATAACAATGTTATCATGATACACCAATTGTTGTGTATTGACCTAAACGAATGTATGCGATTTATGTATAATACAGCACCTGGCCAATTCGATTTATGGGATGAATAATACAGCACCTGGCCAGTACGATTTATGGGATGTATAATACAGCACCTGGCCAGTACGACTTAATTATTATTATATCGACGAGGGACCCCAATGGAATATAAGGATACCAGTGTAAATACAAGGATACCAATGGAGATAAGTCAGTTTGTCTTACTATCTTGGGGTTGTAGGTAATTTACACTATGTATGGTAATTGTACTTATGTGTACCTCTGCCTGAATAAACTTATTTAATAGTAGGGAAATGGAAGGGAATGAAGATTAACAGAACAGGAGTGTTGTTGCCACTCCACCGCTTTAATACTATTGTTCTAATGCCTTGGATGAAGAGCCCTTGAGGAACTAGATGGCCTCACCTGCTGTAACTACAGCCGGGACACTCTACTTGGCTTGTATTCAAGAGGGTGACTGTGTGTGTGTCAAGCAGGAACATACACACACACACACACTATACTATTTCTGGTGGGGTCGCCACCTGAACCACCTTCACTCATGCGATTTGTCACACCTTACCGGTGAATATACTCAGCCTCACGCTGCCTGATATACTCAACATACTCACTCTATCCTCATTGATAACAAATCTCCATTTTTATTCAATACGTTTGACACCTTATAATGAACATCTGAACATGTGTCTTGTGTCAGGTGTCATACCTCCAAAAATATTGGCATAAACTTTTAACATTTTATATATACACACCACAAATTATATAGTATATACCACACACACACACACACACACACACACACACACACACACACACACACACACACACACACACATATACATATATAGATATATATATGGTACCTCCCTATATTTAATATGTATAATATATATATATATAATATATATATATATATATATATATATATATATATATATATATATATATATATATATATATGTATGTATTATATATATATATATATATATATATATATATATATATATATTATATATATATATATATATATATATATATATATATAATATATAATATATATATATATATCGTGCCGAATATGTAAAACTGGTCAATTAGCAAGAACTCATTTAAAATTAAATCCTTTCTGGAATTTTCTCTTATACGTTTAAAGATATATTTTTTCATTAATGTTCATGTAAAAAATTTTAATTTTGCACCAAAAAAATCTTAGAAAACTTACCTAACCTTATTATAACAAGAACAATTTATTTTAGCCTAACCCAACTATATATATTTTAGATTTGTTTACAGTAATTTAATACTAAACAAATACAGTGAAATATATTTTTTTCGTTAGGTTCAGAATGATTTTGGCGAAATTATTGCATACACAAATTTTCGCATGTCTTGTATGGCAAGATGAGCGTTTCTTTTTAAGCCAAGATCGCAAGTTTTGCCTATTTGGCACGACACACACACACACACACACACACACACAAATTTTCAGAGAATTGGGTGGTTTGCGAGTGGAAGGATACGGCCTGTCAGAGTAACTTTCAAGGAAGAATCAGTTCGAATCAGGATTCTGCAAGAGAAAGCAAGACTGAGGGACAAAGAGGGGTACCAGAGAGTATACCTCGACCGCGACAGAACACAAGAAGAAAGGACTACACTGAAAGAGAGGGTACAGAGACGCAAGGAGGAACGAGAAGCAATGAAAATGAGCAGGACCCAGACACAGGAGGAAGGGCAAACACACCCCACAGAATCTCCCACCAAAAGACCCCACCCGCAACATTCCCAACGCAACTGAGCAACCTATACTACAACCCACTCACTGTTCCCTCTGCCACCAACCCCCATATCACAAACCTCACCCCAACAGCTGTCCCTTATGGGCATTCTGACCCCACCCCCATCAACACATACCCCACCTACACCACAGCCCCATATAGGCCCCCACCAAGGCTCTCGCTCCCCCAACCCCAATATACTTGCATGACCACAATGATAGAAAAGAAACTAAAGGTTTGGTACACAAACGCGGATGGAATAACGAATAAACATGAGGAGTGGAATGAAAGAATCAGTGAAAAATCCCCAGACATCATAGCAGTCACAGAAACAAAACTCGCTGAGACAATAACAGACACAATCTTCCCAACAGGATATCAGATCCTGAGGAAAGATAGAAGAGTAGAGGGGGAGGAGGGTTGCACTGCTCATAAAACACCAATGGGGATTTGAGGAAATGGAAGGCATGGACATGATTGGAGAAAGAGACTACATTGTAGGTACAATTCAGTCCGGAGAACATAAAGTAGTCATTGGAGTGATGTATAACCCACCACAGAACTGCAGGAGGCCAAGAGAGGAGTACGAAGAAAACAACAGGGTGATGGTGGACACACTGGCTGAGGTGGCAAGAAGAGCTCACTCGAGCAGAGCAAAGTTACTGGTAATGGGCGATTTCAACCACAGGGAGATCGACTGGGAAAACCTGGAGCCACATGGGGGTCCCGAAACATGGAGAGCCAAGATGTTGGATGTGGTACTTGAAAACCTCATGCATCAACATGTCAGGGACACAACCAAGAGAGAGGGGAGGATGAGCCAGCAAGACTGGATCTTGTGTTCACCCTGAACAGTTCAGACATCGAGGACATCACTTACGAGAGGCCCCTTGGAGCTAGCGATCATGTGGTTCTGAGTTTTGACTATATAGTAGAGTTACAAGTGGAGAAGGTAACAGGAACTGAAGGGGACAGGCCAAACTATAAAAGGGGGGACTACACAGGTATGAGAAACTTCCTGCAGGAGGTTCAGTGGGACAGAGAAATGGTAGGAAAATCAGTAAACGAGATGATGGAATATGTGGCAACAAAGTGCAAGGAGGCAGAGGAAAGTTTTGTTCCCAAGGGGAACAGAAATAATAGGAAGACCAAAACGAGTCCTTGGTTTACCCGAAGGTGTAGGGAGGCAAAAACTAAGTGCAACAGAGAATGGAAAAGGTACAGGAGGCATAGGACCCAGGAAAACAAGGAGATTAGTAGAAGAGCCAGAAACGAGTATGCGCAGATAAGGAGGGAGGCCCAGCGACAGTATGAAAACGACATAGCATCGAAAGTCAAATCTGACCCGAAACTGCTGTATAGCCACATTAGGAGGAAGACAACAGTCAAGGACCAGGTGATAAGGCTGAGGAAAGAAGGTGGAGAACTCACAAGAAACGATCAAGAGGTATGTGAGGAGCTCAACACGAGATTTAAGGAAGTATTTACAGTAGAGACAGGAAGGACTCTGGGAGGACAGACCAGATGGGGACACCAACAAGGAATACACCAACAAGTGTTGGACGACATACATACAGATGAGGAGGAGGTGAAGAAACTGCTAAGGGACATCGATACCTCAAAGGCAATGGGACCGGACAACATCTCTCCATGGGTCCTTAGAGAGGGAGCAGATATGTTGTGCATACCACTTACCACAATCTTCAACACATCCCTGGAAACTGGGCAACTACCTGAGGTATGGAAGACGGCAAATGTAGTTCCCATTTTCAAAAAAGGAGACAGAAAAGAGGCACTAAACTATAGACCTGTGTCATTGACGTGTATAGTATGCAAAATTATGGAGAAGATTATCAGGAGGAGAGTGGTGGAGCACCTGGAACGGAACAGGAGTATAAATGCCAACCAGCACGGATTCACGGAAGGCAAATCCTGTGTCACAAACCTTCTGGAGTTTTATGATAAAATAACAGAAGTAAGACAAGAGAGAGAGGGGTGGGTTGATTGCATCTTCTTGGACTGCAAGAAGGCTTTTGACACAGTTCCTCACAAGAGATTAGTGCAGAAGCTAGAGCATCAGGCGCATATAACAGGAAGGGCACTGCAATGGATCAGAGAATACCTGACAGGGAGGCAACAACGAGTCATGGTACGTAATGATGTATCACAGTGGGCACCTGTGACGAGCGGGGTCCCACAGGGGTCGGTCCTAGGACCGACTGGAACTCATTATACACTTACTGGAACTCATTATACACTCACTGGGACTCATTATACACTCACTGGGACTCATTATACACTTACTGGAATTCATTATACACTTACTGGAACTCATTATACACTCACTGGGACTCATTATACACTTACTGGAACTCATTATACACTCACTGGGACTCATTATACACCTACTGGAACTCATTATACACTTACTGGAACTCATTATACACTCACTGGGACTCATTATACACTTACTGGAACTCATTATACACTTACTGGAACTCATTATACACTCACTGGGACTCATTATACACTTACTGGAACTCATTATACACTCACTGGGACTCATTATACACTTACTGGAACTCATTATACACTCACTGGGACTCATTATACACTCACTGGAACTCATTATACACTTACTGGAACTCATTATACACTCACTGGGACTCATTATACACTCACTGGGACTCATTATACACTTACTGGAACTCATTATACACTCACTGGGACTCATTATACACTTACTGGAACTCATTATACACTTACTGGAACTCATTATACACTTACTGGAACTCATTATACACTTACTGGAACTCATTATACACTTACTGGAACTCATTGTACACTTACTGGAACTCATTATACACTCACTGGAACTCATTATACACTTACTGGAACTCATTATACACTTACTGGAACTCATTATACACTCACTGGAACTCATTATACACTTACTGGATATAGTATTATAATATAGTATTATAATATAGTATTATAAATAATAATAACATTATCAACAACAGTAATAATAATAATAATAATAATAATAATAATAATAATAATAATAATAATAATCAGTATCAGTATATTAATAACTACAATAATAATAATAACAATAACAATAATAATAATAATTATTATTATTTTTATTATTATTATTATTATTTCATGGCAATGTTTAAGTGTCCCAGACGCCCATGACTCACTGCTACCCACACCTTCACCTAGACCACCATCCCAGACGCCCATGACTCACTGCTACCCACACCTTCACCTAGACCACCATCCCAGACGCCCATGACTCACTGCTACCCACACCTTCACCTAGACCACCATCCCAGACGCCCATGACTCACTGCTACCCACACCTTCACCTAGACCACCATCCCAGACGCCCATGACTCACTGCTACCCACACCTTCGCCTAGACCACCATCCCAGACGCCCATGACTCACTGCTACCCACACCTTCACCTAGACCACCATCCCAGACGCCCATGACTCACTGCTACCCACACCTTCACCTAGACCACCATCCCAGACGCCCATGACTCACTGCTACCCACACCTTCACCTAGACCACCATCCCAGACGCCCCCTGACTCACTGCTACCCACACCTTCACCTAGACCACCATCCCAGACGCCCATGACTCACTGCTACCCACACCTTCACCTAGACCACCATCCCAGACGCCCATGACTCACTGCTACCCACACCTTCACCTAGACCACCATCCCAGACGCCCATGACTCACTGCTACCCACACCTTCACCTAGACCACCATCCCAGACGCCCATGACTCACTGCTACCCACACCTTCACCTAGACCACCATCCCAGACGCCCATGACTCACTGCTACCCACACCTTCACCTAGACCACCATCCCAGACGCCCATGACTCACTGCTACCCACACCTTCACCTAGACCACCATCCCAGACGCCCATGACTCACTGCTACCCACACCTTCACCTAGACCACCATCCCAGACGCCCATGACTCACTGCTACCCACACCTTCACCTAGACCACCATCCCAGACGCCCATGACTCACTGCTACCCACACCTTCACCTAGACCACCATCCCAGACGCCCATGACTCACTGCTACCCACACCTTCACCTAGACCACCATCCCAGACGCCCATGACTCACTGCTACCCACACCTTCACCTAGACCACCATCCCAGACGCCCATGACTCACTGCTACCCACACCTTCACCTAGACCACCATCCCAGACGCCCATGACTCACTGCAAACCCACACCTTCACCTAAAACCACCATCCCAGACGCCCATGACTCACTGCTACCCACACCTTCACCTAGACCACCATCCCAGACGCCCATGACTCACTGCTACACACACCTTCACCTAGACCACCATCCCAGACGCCCATGACTCACTGCTACCCACACCTTCACCTAGACCACCATCCCAGACGCCCATGACTCACTGCTACCCACACCTTCACCTAGACCACCATCCCAGACGCCCATGACTCACTGCTACCCACACCTTCACCTAGACCACCATCCCAGACGCCATGACTCACTGCTACCCACACCTTCACCTAGACCACCATCCCAGACGCCCATGACTCACTGCTACCCACACCTTCACCTAGACCACCATCCCAGACGCCCATGACTCACTGCTACCCACACCTTCACCTAGACCACCATCCCAGACGCCCATGACTCACTGCTACCCACACCTTCACCTAGACCACCATCCCAGACGCCCATGACTCACTGCTAACCCACACCTTCACCTAGACCACCATCCCAGACGCCCATGACTCACTGCTACCCACACCTTCACCTAGACCACCATCCCAGACGCCCATGACTCACTGCTACCCACACCTTCACCTAGACCACCATCCCAGACGCCCATGACTCACTGCTACCCACACCTTCACCTAGACCACCATCCCAGACGCCCATGACTCACTGCTACCCACACCTTCACCTAGACCACCATCCCAGACCCCATGACTCACTGCTACCCACACCTTCACCTAGACCACCATCCCAGACGCCCATGACTCACTGCTACCCACACCTTCACCTAGACCACCATCCCAGACGCCCATGACTCACTGCTACCCACACCTTCACCTAGACCACCATCCCAGACGCCCATGACTCACTCTACCCACACCTTCACCTAGACCATCATCCCAGACACCCATGACTCACTGCTACCCACACCTCCACCTAGACCACCATCCCAGACGCCCATGACTCACTGCTACCCACACCTTCACCTAGACCACCATCCCAGACGCCCATGACTCACTGCTACCCACACCTTCACCTAGACCACCATCCCAGACGCCCATGACTCACTGCTACCCACACCTTCACCTAGACCACCATCCCAGACGCCCATGACTCACTGCACCCACACCTTCACCTAGACCACCATCCCAGACGCCCATGACTCACTGCTACCCACACCTTCACCTAGACCATCATCCCAGACACCCATGACTCACTGCTACCCACACCTCCACCTAGACCACCATCCCAGACGCCCATGACTCACTGCTACCCACACCTTCACCTAGACCACCATCCCAGACGCCCATGACTCACTGCTACCCACACCTTCACCTAGACCACCATCCCAGACGCCCATGACTCACTGCTACCCACACCTTCACCTAGACCACCATCCCAGACGCCCATGACTCACTGCTACCCACACCTTCACCTAGACCACCATCCCAGACGCCCATGACTCACTGCTACCCACACCTTCACTTGGACCACCATCCCCAACACCTCTGGGATGATGGTGATGGTGGTGGTATGAAAGTCGTAGCTACAACAGTGGGGGGTGACTGGAGGGGTAGATTGCGTTTCCTTAAGGAATATAAAAGCTTCCCTTAGAAAGGGCTTTAAGCGCACCCTTAGGAAGAATTTAAGGGGTTCCCTTAGGCCAGCAGAAGATCAATAGTCTTCCTCGCGTCCTTGGAGCTCCCTGGCTCTCTGCCTTTTATTTAATTGCCGTAATTAGGTACACGGATACTTGTTACTGGATACTGGAATACCTCCAGTAGTTACTGGGCTTTACACAGTACATAACATTCCAGCAGGTACTGGAGTGTCTTACACAGTACATAACATTCCAGCAGTTACTGGAGTGTCTTACACATTATATAACATTCCAGCAGGTACTGGAATGTCTTACGCAGTATACAACATTCCAGCAAGTACTGGAGTGTCTTACACATTATATAACATTCCAGCAGGTACTGGAGTGTCTTACACAGTATACAACATTCCAGCAGGTACTGGAGTGTCTTATACAGTATATAACATTCCAGCAGATACTGGAGTGTCTTACGCAGTACATAACATTCCAGCAGGTACTGGAGTGTCTTATACAGTATATAACATTCCAGCAAGTACTGGAGTGTCTTACACAGTATATAACATTCCAGCAAGTACTGGAGTGTCTTACACAGTATAGCATTTCAGCAGGTACTGGAGTTTACGCAGTATATAACATTCCAGCAGGTACTGGAGTGTACACAGTATAACACTCCAGCAGGTACTGGAGTGTCTTGCATAGTATAACATTCCAGCACGAGGCCTGGTCATGGACCGGGCCGCGGGGGCGTTGACCCCCGGAACACCCTCCAGATTTTAGAATTTTCTAACACATTTCCCTCCTCCGATGTATATGAATAAGATACTTGTGTACAACATTATGGTACCTTTATTTTCGAAGCATTTCGCCTACGAAGCAGACTTCTTCAGTCGAATACAGAGGTGAATAATACTCCGGTGTTAGGTCCTCAGCATTGATTAATAAGTTTATTTAGGTACATGTACACATAACTACAATTATCATAAATAGTAACATATTCAATAAGATCACAGGAAACAGGTGATGTCACAATATGCAAAATAACCACAGTGAAAAAATACTGAAATTCTAGGCACTTTAGTGATTTCTCACACAGCGGGAGATCATAAAAGCGCTTGGAATTCCACTATTTTTTCACTGTGGTTATTTTGCATAGTAACATATGTGTAAATTACCTGAGATAACCCTGTAAAAAAGGTCAGACGAACTGATTTATTTCAATTGGAGAAGTAATTTGACGTGTTGATTTCCTCAGTCTTGATAAAAGTGGAGAGGTAATGTGAGATGTCAGTCCCTCAATCTTGATAAAAGTTGATAAGTAAGACATATGTGCAACAGTTAGATATCTTTATTCCGAAACGTTTCGTTTACACAGTAGGCTTCTTCAGTCTAGTACAGAGGAGCTCATAAAAACAGTAAAGATGTCAAGACGACGTAATCAGTCCATCACGCATGAAGACGTAGTTTTGAAGTGGTCAGTTCCTCACTGAGCTTGGAGAAGAGTTTTGATAAAAGTTGTTAGACGAGTTACTACCTTCAAGTCTCGGACGGGACTCTGACTGGAACCGGATTATAAGATAAACCGTAACCAGACTCAGACCAAAACTGCAATCAGATTCTCTTCAAAACGCGAACCTTCGCATGAACATAGTCCAGCATATAATACATGCATTCTATTTTCATCAGTTAGTGGGGATGAAGCCAGTTTGGGAATGACTAGGTGTGGGAATGGGTAGACGTAGGTATTAATAAATAGATGGGATATGTGGGGAGAAGACTGGGGGGGGGGGGGAGGGTGTTTCCTCAGGTCAGATTTGGCAAGGTCAAAGTCAGCTACTTGTTGAAGTTGTGTGTGTAGTTACAAGGTCAGGAAAGTCCACTCACCTGTTGAACCTCAGGACCTGACCTTCACTACCATCATTGCAATAGTGGCAGCCACCATACCACTCTATAACTTTCTTTTGCTCTCTAAGCCTCAGTCCCTTACTCTCTTCCTCTCATGCTCTCTTACTGTCTCACTCTCTCTCAGTGCCTTTTGTGGTTAGTGCAGTCTGGTGCAGTCTGATCTTCACATTTGTAAACGATGTCAATATATCTGGCTCCCGTTGTGCGTGTGAGAACATTAAAGCTGTAACGGCAGCCTGTAAAGTAACAAAAATAAAGTAGAGACAGTGTATAAGTAAGAAAAATAAAGTAGAGGCAGTGTATAAGTAACAAAAGTAAAGTAGAGGCAGCGTACAAGCAAGAAAAACAAAGTAGAGGCAGTGTATAAGTAAAAAGAAACTTGTCTGCTAAGATGTCATTACTGTGTCCGGTGACCCAAAATATCACTGTCAGGTAACCTAAGATATCACTGTCAGGTGACCTAAGATATCACTGTCAGGTGACCCAAGATATCACTGTCAGGTGACCCAAGATATCACTGTCAGGTGACCCAAAATATCACTGTCAGGTAACCTAAGATATCACTGTCAGGTGACCCAAGATATCACTGTCAGGTGACCCAAAATATCACTGTCAGGTAACCTAAGATATCACTGTCAGGTAACCTAAGATATCACTGTCAGGTGAACCAAGATATCACTGTCAGGTGACCCAAAATATCACTGTCAGGTAACCTAAGATATCACTGTCAGGTGACCCAAGATATCACTGTCAGGTGACCCAAAATATCACTGTCAGGTAACCTAAGATATCACTGTCAGGTAACCTAAGATATCACTGTCAGGTGACCCAAGATATCACTGTCAGGTGACCTAAGATATCACTGTCAGGTAACCTAAGATATCACTGTCAGGTGACCCAAGATATCACTGTTCAGGTGACCTAAGATATCACTGTCAGGTGACCCAAGATATCACTGTCAGGTAACCTAAGATATCACTGTCAGGTGGCCCAAGATATCACTGTCAGGTGACCTAAGATATCACTGTCAGGTGACCCAAGATATCACTGTCAGGTGACCTAAGATATCACTGTCAGGTACCTAAGATTCACTGTCAGGTGACCCAAGATATCACTGTCAGGTGACCCAAGATATCACTGTCAGGTGACCTAAGATATCACTGTCAGGTAACCTAAGATATCACTGTCAGGTGACCCAAGATATCACTGTCAGGTGACCTAAGATATCACTGTCAGGTGACCCTAGATATCACTGTCAGGTAACCTAAGATATCACTGTCAGGTGACCCAAGATATCACTGTCAGGTGACCTAAGATATCACTGTCAGGTGACCGTAAGATATCACTGCAGGTAACCTAAGATATCACTTCAGGTGACCAAGATATCACTGTCAGGTGACCCAAGATATGACTGTCCGGTGACCCAAAATATCACTGTCAGGTAACCTAAGATATCACTGTCAGGTGACCCAAGATATCACTGTTTACCTGGAGTTTACCTGAGGGAAGTTTCGGGGGTCAACGCCCCCCGCCCGTCGGTGACCAGCTATCCTGGGTGGATAACGAGGCCTGATTCACCAGGCCTGTTGCTGCTCGGCTGCACGCAAACCAACGTAGCAGCCACAGCCCGGCTGATCAGGAACTGACTTTAGGTGCTTGTCCAGTGCCAGCTTGAAGACTGCCAGGGTGACCTAAGATATCACTGTCAGGTGACCTAAGATATCACTGTCAGGTGACCTAAGATATCACTGTCAGGTGACCCAAGATATCACTGTCAGGTGACCCAAGATATCACTGTCAGGTGACCCAAGATATCACTGTCAGGTGACCTAAGATATCACTGTCAGGTGACCTAAGATATCACTGTCCGGTGACCTAAGATATCACTGTCAGGTGACCTAAGATATCACTGTCGGTGACCTAAGATACACTGTCACGGTGACCTAAGATATCACTGTCCGGTGACCTAAGATATCACTGTCAGGTGACCTAAGATATCACTGTCCGGTGACCTAAGATATCACTGTCCGGTGACCTAAGATATCACTGTCAGGTGACCTAAGATATCACTGTCCGGTGACGCTAAGATATCACTGTCAGTGACCTAAGATATCACTGGCGGTGACCTAAGATATCACTGTCAGTGACTAAGATATCACTGTCAGGTGACCTAAGATATCACTGTCGAGTGACCTAAGATATCACTCAGGTGACCGTAAGTTATCACTGCAGGTGACTAAGATATCACTGTCAGGTGACCTAAGATATCACTGTCAGGTGACTAAGATAACACTGTCAGGTGACTAAAATATCACTGTAGGTGACCTAAGATATCACTGTCAGGTGACTAAGATATAACTGCAGGTGACTAAGATAACACTGTCAGTGACCTAAGATATCACTGTCAGGTGACCTAAGATATCACTGTTAGGTGACCTAAGATATCACTGTCAGGTGACCTAATATAACACTGTCAGGTGACCTAAGATATCACTGTGAGGTGACCTAAGATATCACTGTTAGGTGACGTAAGATATCACTGTCAGGTGACGTAAGATATCACTGTCAGGTGACGTAAGATATCACTGTCAGGTGACGTAAGATATCACTGTCAGGTGACGTAAGATATCACTGTCAGGTGACCTAAGATAACACTGTCAGGTGACCTAAGATATCACTGTCCGGTGACCTAAGATATCACTGTCAGGTGACCTAAGATATCACTGTCCGGTGACCTAAGATGTCACTGTCAGGTGTCCTAAGATATCACTGTCCGGTGACGTAAGATATAACTGTCAAGTGACGTAAGATATCACTGTCAGGTGACGTAAGATATCACTGTCCGGTGACCTAAGATATCACTGTCCGGTGACCTAAGATATCACTGTCCGGTGACCTAAGATATCACTGTCCGGTGACCTAAGATATCACTGTTAGGTGACCTAAGATATCACTGTCAGGTGGTCTAAGAGATCACTGTCCGGTGACCTAAGATATCACTGTTAGGTGACCTAAGATATCACTGTCAGGTGGTCTAAGAGATCACTGTCAGGTGACCTAAGATATCATTGTCAGGTGACCTAAGATATCACTGTCAGGTAATCTAAGATATCACCGTCAGGTGACCTAAGATATCACTGTCTGGTGACCTAAGATATCACTGTCCGGTGACCTAAGATGTCACTGTCAGGTGACCTAAGATATCACTGTCAGGTGACCTAAGATATCACTGTCAGGTGACCTAAGATATCACTCAGGTGACCTAAGATATCACTGTCAGGTGACCTAAGATATCACTGTTAGGTGACCTAAGATATCACTGTCAGGTGACCTAAGATATCACTGTCAGGTGACCTAAGATATCACTGTCAGGTGACCTAAGATAACACTGTCAGGTGACCTAAGATATCACTGTCAGGTGACCTAAGATATCACTCAGGTGACCTAAGATATCACTCAGGTGACCTAAGATATCACTGTCAGGTGACCTAAGATATCACTGTCAGGTGACCTAAGATAACACTGTCCGGTGACCTAAGATATCACTGTCAGGTGACCTAAAATATCACTGTTAGGTGACCTAAGATATCACTGTCAGGTGACCTAAGATATAACTCAGGTGACCTAAGATAACACTGTCAGGTGACCTAAGATATCACTGTCAGGTGACCTAAGATATCACTGTTAGGTGACCTAAGATATCACTGTCAGGTGACAAGATATACTGTCAGGTGACCTAAGATATCACTGTCAGGTGACCTAAGATAACACTGTCAGGTGACCTAAGATATCACTGTCAGGTGACCTAAGATATCACTGTCAGGTGACGTAAGATATCACTGTCAGGTGACGTAATATATCACTGTCAGGTGACGTAAGATATCACTGCCAGGTGACGTAAGATATCACTGTCAGGTGACCTAAGATATCACTGTCAGGTGACCTAAGATATCACTGTCAGGTGACCTAAGATATCACTGTCAGGTGACCTAAGATATCACTGTCAGGTGACCTAAGATATGACTGTCAGGTGACCTAAGATATCACTGTCAGGTGACCTAAGATATCACTGTCAGGTGACCTAAGATAACACTGTCAGGTGGCCTAAGATATCACTGTCAGGTGACCTAAGATATCACTGTTAGGTGACGTAAGATATCACTGTCAGGTGACGTAAGATATCACTGTCAGGTGACGTAAGATATCACTGTCAGGTGACGTAAGATATCACTGTCAGGCGACGTAAGATATCACTGTCAAGTGACGTAAGATATCACTGGCAGGTGACGTAAGATATCACTGCCAGTTGACGTAAGATATCACTGTCAGGTGACGTAAGATATCACTGTCAAGTGACGTAAGATATCACTCAGGTGACGTAAGATATCACTGTCAGGTGACGTAAGATATCACTGTCAGGTGACCTAAGATATCACTGTCAGGTGACGTAAGATATCACTGTCAGGTGACGTAAGATATCACTGTCAGGCGACGTAAGATATCACTGTCAAGTGACGTAAGATATCACTGGCAGGTGACGTAAGATATCACTGCCAGTTGACGTAAGATATCACTGTCAGGTGACGTAAGATATCACTGTCAAGTGACGTAAGATATCACTCAGGTGACGTAAGATATCACTGTCAGGTGACGTAAGATATCACTGTCAGGTGACCTAAGATATCACTGTCAAGTGACGTAAGATATCACTCAGGTGACGTAAGATATCACTGTCAGGTGACCTAAGATATCACTGTCAGGTGACCTAAGATATCACTGTCAGGTAGCCTAAAATATCACTGTCAGGTGACCTAAGATATCACTGTCAGGTGACATAAGATATCACTGTCAGGTAACCTAGGGTGTCACTACTGTGTGTCAGGTAACCTAGGGTGTCACTACTGTGTGTCAAGTAACTTAAGGTGTCATTACTCTGTGTCAGGTAACCTAGGGTGCCACTACTGTGTGTCAGGTAACCTAGGGTGTCATTACTGTGTGTCAGGTAACCTAGGGTGTCACTACTGTGTGCCAGGTAACCTAGGGTATCACTACTGTGTGTCAGGTAATCTAGGGTGTCATTACTGTGTGTCAGGTAACCTAGTGTGCCACTACTGTGTGTCAGGTAACCTAGGGTGTCACTACTGTGTGTCAGGTAACCTAGGGTGTCACTACTGTGTGTCATGTAACCTAGGGTGTCACTACTGTGTGTCAGATAACCTAGGGTGTCACTACTGTGTGTCAGGTAACCTAGGGTGTCACTACTGTGTGTCAGGTAATTTAAGGTGTGATTACTCTGTGACAATAACCTAGGGTGCCACTACTGTGTGTCATGTAACCTAGGGTGTCACTACTGTGTGTCAGGTAACCTAGGGTGTCATTACTGTGTGTCAGGTAACCTTGGGTGTCACTACTGTGTGTCAGGTAACCTAGGGTGTCACTACTGTGTGTCAGGTAACCTAGGGTGTCACTACTGTGTGTCAGGTAACCTAAGGTGTCACTACTGTGTGTCAGGTAACCTAGGGTGTCACTACTGTGTGTCAGGTAACCTAGGGTGTCACTACTATGTGTCAGGTAGCCTAGGGTGTCACTACTGTGTGTCAGGTAACCTAGGTTGTCACTACTGTGTGTCAGGTAACCTAGGGTGTCACTACTGTGTGTCAGGTAACTTAAGGTGTCATTACTCTGTGTCAGGTAATCTAGGGTGCCACTACTGTGTGTCAGGTAACCTAGGGTGTCACTACTGTGTTTCAGGTAACCTAGGGTGTCATTACTGTGTGTCAGGTAACCTAGGGTGTCACTACTGTGTGTCAGATAACCTAGGGTGCCATTACTGTGTGTCAGGTAACCTTGGGTGTCACTACTGTGTGTCAGGTAACCTAGTGTGTCACTACTGTGTGTCAGGTAACCTAGGGTGTCACTACTGTGTGTCAGGTAACCTAGGGTGTCACTACTGTGTGTCAGGTAACCTAGGGTGTCACTACTGTGTGTCAGGTAACCTAGGGTGTCACTACTGTGTGTCAGGTAATCTAGAGTGTCACTACTGTGTGTCAGGTAACCTAGGGTGTCACTACTGTGTGTCAGGTAATCTAGGATGTCACTACTGTGTGTCAGGTAACCTAGGGTGTCACTACTGTGTGTCAGGTAATCTAGGGTGTCACTACTGTGTGTCAGGTAACCTAGGGTGTCACTACTGTGTGTCAGGTAACCTAGGGTGTCACTACTGTGTATCAGGTAACCTAGGGTGTCACTACTGTGTGTCAGGTAACCTAGGGTGTCACTACTGTGTGTCAAGTAACTTAAGGTGTCATTACTCTGTGTCAGGTAACCTAGGGTGCCACTACTGTGTGTCAGGTAACCTAGGGTGTCATTACTGTGTGTCAGGTAACCTAGGGTGTCACTACTGTGTGCCAGTTAACCTAGGGTATCACTACTGTGTGTCAGGTAATCTAGGGTGTCATTACTGTGTGTCAGGTAACCTAGTGTGCCACTACTGTGTGTCAGGTAACCTAGGGTGTCACTACTGTGTGTCAGGTAACCTAGGTGTCACTACTGTGTGTCATGTAACCTAGGGTGTCACTACTGTGTGTCAGATAACCTAGGGTGTCACTACTGTGTGTCAGGTAACCTAGGGTGTCACTACTGTGTGTCAGGTAATTTAAGGTGTGATTACTCTGTGACAATAACCTAGGGTGCCACTACTGTGTGTCATGTAACCTAGGGTGTCACTACTGTGTGTCAGGTAACCTAGGGTGTCATTACTGTGTGTCAGGTAACCTTGGGTGTCACTACTGTGTGTCAGGTAACCTAGGGTGTCACTACTGTGTGTCAGGTAACCTAGGGTGTCACTACTGTGTGTCAGGTAACCTAAGGTGTCACTACTGTGTGTCAGGTAACCTAGGGTGTCACTACTGTGTGTCAGGTAACCTAGGGTGTCACTACTATGTGTCAGGTAGCCTAGGGTGTCACTACTGTGTGTCAGGTAACCTAGGGTGTCACTACTGTGTGTCAGGTAACCTAGGGTGTCACTACTGTGTGTCAGGTAACTTAAGGTGTCATTACTCTGTGTCAGGTAATCTAGGGTGCCACTACTGTGTGTCAGGTAACCTAGGGTGTCACTACTGTGTTTCAGGTAACCTAGGGTGTCATTACTGTGTGTCAGGTAACCTAGGGTGTCACTACTGTGTGTCAGATAACCTAGGGTGCCATTACTGTGTGTCAGGTAACCTTGGGTGTCACTACTGTGTGTCAGGTAACCTAGGGTGTCACTACTGTGTGTCAGGTAACCTAGGGTGTCACTACTGTGTGTCAGGTAACCTAGACTAGTGGAATGACACATGTTTAATATGTATCTTGTAGCAGCTGACACACGTATCTTGTAGCAGCTGACACACGTATCTTGTAGCAGCTGACACACGTATCTTGTAGCAGCTGACACATGTCATCTACCTCATCTGCTAGGAAAATGATAGGATGGATAATAAAAACCTACAAAACTAGGGACGCAAAGCCCATGATGATTCTCTTCAAATCGCTTGTTCTCTCTAGGCTGGAATACTGCTGTACACTAACTGCCCCCTTCAAGGCTGACGAAATTGCTGACCTGGAGAATGTACAAAGAACTTTCACGGTTCACACAAGTACAATAAAGCACCTAAATTACTGGGAACGGTTGAAGTCCCTTGAGTTGTATTCCCTGGAACGCAGGTGAGAGAGATACATGATAATATACATTTGGAAAATCCTAGAGGGATTAGTACCAAACTTGCACACGAAAATCACTCCCTATGAAGCAAAAGACTCGGCAGGAGCTGCAACATTCCCCCAATGAAAAGCAGGGGCGACACGAGTACACTTAGAGACAACACAATAAGTGTCAGTGGCCCAAGACTGTTCAACTGCCTCCCAGCATATATAAAGGGGATTACCAATAGACCCCTGTCTGCCCACAAGAAGGCCCTGGACAGGCACCTAAAGTCAATACCTAACCAGCCGGGCTGTGGTTCGTACGTCGGTTTGCGTGCGGCCAGCAGTAAGAGCCTCGTTGATCAGACCCTGCTCCACCACGAGGCCTGGTTTCAGACCGAGCCGTGGGGGCGTTGGCCTCCGAAACCCTCTCCAGGTATGTCAGCTATGGTCTATATACCTTGTACATGTACTTGCAGAAATAAAGATATTATTATTATTATTATTATTATTATTATTATTATTATTATTATTATTATTATTATTATTATTATTATTATTATTACTATTATTATTATTATTATTATTATTATTATTATTATTATTATTATTATTATTATTATTATTTTTATTATTATTATTATTATTATTATTATTATTATTATGAAAGAAAGAGGAGAGGTTCCCTAGTTAGCTGGTCTCTTTATCAGTTGATTTGTAACCAGGATGTTCTATATTACTCATGGTGTACATTGTACAGTACTGTACACCATGGTTATACTCTCAGACCCCTTATGTACTCCGCGAGAAGTGCACCTGGGGGTTACATGTATCCCCAGGTTGGGAACCTGTAGTTTAGGTCCTTCCTGAACCCTTCTGTATGAACCACTGCTCTTTGAATTCTTCTCTCTGAATCCTCCTCCCTGAACCCTCCTTGAATCCTCTTCCTTCAGACTTCCTTCCCGAACCTTCCTCCCTGAATCCTCTTCCTTAAATCCTCCTCTCTGAACCCTCCTTTTTGAACCCTCCCTCTGTATAATCCTCCGGGTTTAGCGCTTCCCCCTTGATTATAATAATAATAATAATTTGAACCCTTCCTCCCCGAATCCTCCTCCCTGAATCCTCCTCCCTGAACCCTCCTCCCTGAACCCTCCTCTCTGAAACCCTTCTCCCTGAACCCTTCTCTCTGAAACCTTCCTATCTGAAACCTTCCTCCCTGAACCCTCCTCTCTGAACCCTTCCTCCCTGAAACCCTCTCTGAAACCCTCCTCTCTGAAACCTTCCTCTCTGAAACCCTCCTCACTGAACCCTCCTCTCTGAAACCCTCCTCTCTGAAACCCTCCTCTCTGAAATCCTTCTCTCTGAAACCCTCCTCTGAAACCCTCCGCTCTGAAACCTTCCTCTCTGAAACCCTCTTCCCTGAACATTCCTCTCTGAAACCCTCCCCTCTGAAACTCTCCTCTCTGAAACCCTCCTCTCTGAAACCCTCCTCTCTGAAACCCTGCTCCCTGAACCCTTCTCTCTGGCATGAGAGTCAGGACAGTTGCCAAGCAGAGCATTACGTGTGTATGTTAGTTTGTATGTGTGTGTGTGTACTCACCTAATTGTACTCACCTAATTGTGGTTGCAGGGGTCGAGACTCTGCTCCTGGCCCCGCCTCTCCACTGATCGCTACTAGGTCCTCTCCCTCTCTGCTTCCTGAGCTTTATCATACCTCTTCTTAAAGCTATGTATGGTTCCTGCCTCCACTACTTCACTTGCTAGGCTATTGCACTTCCTGACGACTCTATGACTGAAGAAATACTTCCTAACATCCCTGTGACTCGTCTGAGTCTTCAGCTTCCAGTTGTGACCCCTTGTTTCTGTGTCCCCTCTCTGGAACATCCTATCTCTGTACAGCTTGTCTATTCCCCGCAGTATCTTGTATGTCGTTATCATGTCTCCCCTGACCCTTCTGTCCTCCAGTGTCGTCAGTCCGATTTCCCTCAACCTTCCTCTCGTGTGTGTGTGTGTGTTTACTAGCCTATTTTTGGTTGCAGGGGTCGATTCGTAGCTCCTAGCCCTACCTCTTCACTGGTCACTACTAGGGCCACTCTCTCCCTGCTCCAAGAGCTTTATCGTACCTCTTCTTAAAGCTATGTATGGATCCTGCCTCCACGACATCACTCTCCAGATTGTTCTACTTCCTGACAACTCTGACTATGTGTGTGTGTTGCTTGCCACTTGGCACAGCATTATACTTATCACATAGCGCTTATAGTATTACTTTCCCTCACAATACGCCACTAACCCTGCCACCACTAACTCTGCCACCACTAATTCTGTCACCACTAACCCTGCCACCACTAACTCTGCCACCACTAATTCTGTCACCACTAACCCTGCCACCACTAACTCTGCCACCACTAATTCTGTCACCACTAACCCTGCCACCACTAACTCTGCCACCACTAATTCTGTCACCACTAACCCTGCCACCACTAACTCTGCCACCACTAATTCTGTCACCACTAACCCTGCCACCACTAACTCTGCCACCACTAATTCTGTCACCACTAACCCTGCCATCACTAACTCTGCCACCACTAATTCTGTCACCACTAACCCTGCCACCACTAACTCTGCCACCACTAATTCTGTCACCACTAACCCTGCCACCACTAACTCTGCCACCACTAATTCTGTCACCACTAACCCTGCCACCACTAACTCTGCCACCACTAATTCTGTCACCACTAACCCTGCCACCAATAACTCTGCCAACACTAATTCTGTCACCACTAACCCTGCCACCAATAACTCTGCCACCACTAATTCTGTCACCACTAACCCTGCTACCAATAACTCTGCCACCACTAATTCTGTCACCACTAACTCTGCCACCAATAACTCTGCCATCACTAATTCTGTCACCACTAACTCTGCCACCAATAACTCTGCCACCAATAACTCTTCCACCACTAACTCTGCCACTACTAACTTTGACACCACTAACTCTGCCGCCACTAACTGCCACCACTAACTCTGCCACCACTAACTCTGCCACCAATAACTCTGCCACCACTAACTCTGCCACCACTAACTCTGCCACCAATAACTCTGCCACCACTAACTCTGCCACCACTAACTCTGCCACCAATAACTCTGCCACCACTAACCCTGCCACCAATAACTCTGCCACCACTAACTCTGCCACCACTAACTCTGCCACCACTAACTCTGCCACCACTAACTCTGCCAACAATAACTCTGCCACCACTAACTCTGTCACTACTAACTCTGCCACCACTAACTCTGCCACCACTAACTCTACCACCTCTAACCCTACCACCACTAACTCTGCCACCACTAACTCTGCCGTCACTAACTCTGCCACCACTAACTCTGCCACCACTAACTCTGCCACCACTAACCCTGCCACCACTAACTCTGCCACCACTAACTCTGCTACCACTAACTCTGCCACCACTAACTCTGCCACCACTAACTCTGCCACCACTAACTCTGCCACCACTAACTGCCACCACTAACTCTGTCACCACTAACTCTGCCACCACTAACTGCCATCACTAACTCTGCCACCACTAACCCTGCCACCACTAACTCTGCCACCACTAACTCTGCTACCACTAACTCTGCCACCACTAACTCTGCCACCACTAACTCTGCCACCACTAACTCTGCCACCACTAACTCTGCCACCACTAACTCTGCCACCACAAACCCTACCGCCACTAACTCTGCCACCACTAACTCTGCCATCACTAACTCTGCCACCACTAACCCTGCCACCACTAACTCTGCCACCACTAACTCTGCTTCCACTAACTCTACCACCACTAACCCTGCCACCATTAACTCTGACACCACTAGCTCTGCCACCACTAACTCTGCCACCACTAACTCTGCCACCACTAATTGTGCCACCACTAAATCTCTCACCACTAACTCCCACCACTAACCCTCACACCACTAACTCTGCCACCACTAGCTCTGCCACCACTAACTCTGCCACCACTAACTTTGTCACTACTAACTCTGCCAACACTAGCTTTGCCACCACTAACCCTACCATCACTAACTCTGCCACCACTAGCTCTGCCACCACTAACTCTGCCATCACTAACTCTGCCACCACTAACCCTGCCACCACTAACTCTGCCACCACTAACTCTGCTACCACTAACTCTGCCACCACTAACTCTGCCACCACTAACTCTGCCACCACTACTCTGCCACCACTATGCCACCACAAACCCTACCGCCACTAACTCTGCCACCACTAACTCTGCTACCACTAACCCTACCACCACTAACTCTGCCACCACTAACTCTGCCGTCACTAACTCTGCCACCACTAACTCTGCCACCACTAACTCTGCCACCACTAACTCTGCCACAACTAACTCTGCCACCACTAACTCTGCCACCACTAACTCTGTCACCACTAACTCTGCCACCGCTAACTCTGCCATCACTAACTCTGCCACCACTAACTCTGCCACCACTAACCCTACCACCACTAACTCTGCCACCACTAGCTCTGCCACCACTAACTCTGCCACCACTAACTCTGCCACCACTAACCCTGCCACCACTAACTCTGCCACCACTAACTCTGCCACCACTAACTCTGCCACCACTAACTCTGCCACCACTAACTCTGCCACCACTAACTCTGCCACCACAAACCCTACCGCCACTAACTCTGCCACCACTAACTCTGCCATCACTAACTCTGCCACCACTAACCCTGCCACCACTAACTCTGCCACCACTAACTCTGCTACAACTAACTCTACCACCACTAACCCTGCCACCATTAACTCTGACACCACTAGCTCTGCCATCACTAACTCTGCCACCACTAACTCTGCCACCACTAACTCTGCCACCACTAACTGTGCCACCACTAAATCTCTCACCACTAACTCCCACCACTAACCCTCACACCACTAACTCTGCCACCACTAGCTCTGCCACCACTAACTCTGCCACCACTAACTTTGTCACTACTAACTCTGCCACCACTAGCTCTGCCACCACTAACCCTACCACCACTAACTCTGCCACCACTAGCTCTGCCACCACTAACTCTGCCATCACTAACTCTGCCACCACTAACTCTGCCACCACTAACCCTGCCACCACTAACTCTGCCACCACTAACTCTGCTACCACTAACTCTGCCACCACTAACTCTGCCACCACTAACTATGCCACCACTAACTCTGCCACCAATAACTCTGCCACCACTAACTCTGTCACTACTAACTCTGCCACCACTAACTCTGCCACCACTAACTCTGCCACCACTAACCCTACCACCACTAACTCTGCCACCACTAACTCTGCCGTCACTAACTCTGCCACCACTAACTCTGCCACCACTAACTCTGCCACCACTAACTCTGCCACCACTAACTCTGCCACCACTAACTCTGCCACCACTAACTCTGCCACCACTAACTCTGCCACCACTAACTCTGCCACCACTAACTCTGCCACCACAAACCCTACCGCCACTAACTCTGCCACCACTAACTCTGCCATCACTAACTCTGCCACCACTAACCCTGCCACCACTAACTCTGCCACCACTAACTCTGCTACCACTAACTCTACCACCACTAACCCTGCCACCATTAACTCTGACACCACTAGCTCTGCCACCACTAACTCTGCCACCACTAACCCTGCCACCACTAACTCTCCCACCACTAAATCTCTCACCACTAACTCTCACCACTAACCCTCTCACCACTAACTCTGCCACCACTAGCTCTGCCACCACTAACTCTGCCACCACTAACTTTGTCACTACTAACTCTGCCACCACTAGCTCTGCCACCACCAACCCTTCCACCACTAACTCTGCCACCACTAACTTTGTCACTACTAACTCTGCCACCACTAGCTCTGCCACCACCAACCCTTCCACCACTAACTCTGCCACCAGTACC
>NC_069414.1:48789350-48834350 GCF_026875155.1 Cherax quadricarinatus
ACACTGCTGGAAATTCTGTATAGTCACCTGTACCTTTGAAGATATACCTTTGAAGAGTTTCGAGAGTTTCTCTCCTCTGAGCCCGGCCATGGGCCAGGCTCGTCTGGTGCTTTCCTGGTCAACCAGGCTGTTGCTGCTGGAGGCTCGCTGCCCCATATATCCATCACAGGCTGGTTGATCAGGCACTTGGTAAAGATACTTGTCCATATTCGTCATGAAGAGTTGTACACTTGTTCCAACCGTCAATATCAAGTAAGATTACACTTCTTACACTTTTCAAGGCACGCAGTTAAATGTATATATAAGTGTTATTTAATACTGTGTATTATTATTATTATTATATTGCATTGTTATTATTATTATTATTATTATTATTATTATTATTATTATTATTATTATTATTATTATTATTATTATTATTATTATTATTAAGCCTTATTATTTATTATTATAAGTATTAGTATTTATTATTGTATTTATTATTATTATTATATTATTATTGTTTTTTTATTATTATCATTATTTTAAGTATTATTCTTAAAGCTGTAAACCTGCATGGGTAAGGCATCACCTGGGTAATAGGAGGTAATCAAGTTTGGTTAATTTAAAACATTTAATTTACACTTTCCAACAATTTACAACAATCGTTAATTTATAATATTTAACATCAGGATCATATTTAATCTGCTCGTTTTGTGGGATTTTAACGACTGAGTTATAAATGTTCACAATGGTTACAGTGGACTTGTTTATAAGGGTTCTAATTGGTATGTTTACAATAGTTCCGATTGGTATGTTTACAGTGGTTCTAATGGGTATGTTTACAAGAGTTCCAATGGGTATGTTTATAATGGTTGCAATGCGTATGATTAGTGGTTTTAATTGGTATGTTTACAATAGTTTCAATGGTATGTTTACAATTGTTCCAATGATGTTTACAATGGTTCCACTGGGCATGTTTACAGTGGTTCCACTGGACATGTTTACAATGGTTCCAATGGGTATCTTTACAATGGTTCTAACGAGCATGCTTACAATGGTTCCAATGGGTATGCTTGCAATGGTAATGTGTACACTGGCTCTAATGGGCATGTTTACAATGGTTCCAATGGGTATATTTACAATGGTTCTACTGGGCATGTTTACAGTGGTTCCACTGGACATGTTTACAATGGTTCCAATGGGTATCTTTACAATGGTTCTAACGAGCATGCTTACAATGGTTCCAATGGGTATGCTTGCAATGGTAATGTGTACACTGGCTCTAATGGGCATGTTTACATTGGTTCCACTGGGTATGTTTACAATGGTAATGTTTACAGTGGTTCTAATTGGTATGTTTACAATGGTAATGTTTACAGTGGTTCTAATTGGTATGTTTACAATGGTAATGTTTACAGTGGTTCTAATTGGTATGTTTACAATGGTAATGTTTACAGTGGTTCTAATTGGTATGTTTACAATGGTAATGTTTACAGTGGTTCTAATTGGTATGTTTACAATGGTAATGTTTACAGTGGTTCTAATTGGTATGTTTACAATGCGTATGTTTGCAATCTTCACTGTAAGTCTATTCATCATGACGAGTTGCATTCATCATAACTGGAGTTGTATTCGTCATGACTGGAGTTGTATTCATCATTGCTGGAGTTGTATTCATCATTGCTGGAGTTGTATTCATCATTGCTGGAGTTGTATTTATCATGACTGGAGTTGTATTCGTCATAACTGGAGTTGTATTCGTCATGACTGGAGTTGTATTCATCATTGCTGGAGTTGTATTCATCATTGCTGGAGTTGTATTTATCATGACTGGAGTTGTATTTATAATGGCTGAAGTTGTATTCATCATGGATGGAGCTGTATTCATCATGGATGGAGTTGTATTCATCATGGATGGAGCTGTATTCATCATGGATGGAGTTGTATTCATCATGGATGGAGTTGTATTCATCATGGATGGAGTTGTATTCATCATGGATGGAGTTGTATTCATCATGGATGGAGCTGTATTCATCATGGATGGAGTTGTATTCATCATGGATGGAGTTGTATTCATCATGGATGGAGCTGTATTCATCATGGATGGAGTTGTATTCATCATGGATGGAGTTGTATTCATCATGGATGGAGTTGTATTCTTCATAGCTCTAGTTGTATTTATCATGACTGGAGTTGTATTCATCATCCTGGAGTTGTATTCGTCATCCTGGAGTTGTATTCATCATCCTGGAGTTGTATTCATCATCCTGGAGTTGTATTCATCATCCTGGACTTTTATTCATCATACCTAGCGCTGTATTCATCAATCCAGTTTTGAATGTGAGTCTTCTCAATCATCCTGGCCTGTATGACTGAGGGCGGGTCGTCTGGGTTAGATCCCCGGAGGTCCAGATGATGAGCGCCTTCAGGTATGATGAGAGAGACCACGGTCTCGCTCACGTTCCACAAGACCCCACCAGTAGACCAGGGGTCCAGCAGCCCATTTCTGTAATATAATAATAATATCTTTATTTACTACCAGTACATGTACAAGGTATACATACCATAACTAACATCAATGACATACTACGATATAGAAAGCCGCTTGTTATGCTGAACATTTCCCACAAATTAGATCAGTTTTGTCACAGGATGCGACCCACACCAGTCGACTAACACCCAGGTACCCATTTTGAACTGATGGGAGAACAGGGACAGGAACAGCAGGTATCTTATGGAAATACGTTCTAATGTTTTCCAGTCGTACCGGGGATTCGAACTCCGGACCTCAGTGTGAGCTGAATGTGCTAGCGATCGAGCTGTGGGAAACCAAAGAACCTGCCCGAAACGCTCATGCGTGCTTTCTTTGTGCTTGACAATACTGTATTACATATAACTACACATTCTATACTCTACAGAGAAATAAAAATTTTGATTTTGATATTGAACCTTCAAGAATAAACATTAATGTACAGCCTTACGTGAAGACTATGTTGCTGGCGGCTGATATATCTTTTCCACCATACATGTGGACAGCCATGAAGGGTCGCGGGTAGACGCCCCATGTCTGGTAGCAGGTTTGTGCAAAGCTCTTGAAGTCCCAGGGTGCTGGCTCGAAGAAATCCTCCACACCGTTATAGCAGAAAGGCATCACCATCTCCGTGCAGGCCTAAGGAAAGGAAATGATATGCGTGCAGATCTATGGAAATGAAATGATATCCGTGCAGATCTATGGAAATGAAATGATATCCGCGCAGGCACATAGAAATGAAATGATATCCGTGCAGATCTATGGAAATGAAACGATATCCGTGCAGATCCATGGAAATTAAATGATATCCGTGCAGGCACATGGAAGAGATATTATATCCGTGAAGGTCTACAGAAAAAGAATAATATCTCCATTGTTTGTATAGAGGAAATAGTGTATTGTTTCAATGAAAGTTATATCGTTTATATATATATTTTTTGAGCGTTAAATATAATGAATAAACAGAAACTTGGACTGGGAGTCTATCTGTAGTACTGGTACGTAGCAGACCCAGCCATTCTCCTGTGTACTGGACTGAGAGTCTATCTGTAGTACTGGTACGTAGCAGACCCAGCCATTCTCCTGTGTACTGGACTGAGAGTCGATCTGTAGTACTGGTACGTAGCAGACCCAGCCATTCTCCTGTGTATGACTGAGAGCGATCGTATCTGGTACGTAGGAAACCCCGCCATTCCCTGGTATGGGGCGAAGTCTATCTGTAGTAACTGGGGAGGCAGACCCAGCCATTTCCTGGTACTGGATGAGGTCGATCTGTAGTATGGTACGTAGCAGACCCAGCCTTTCTGTGTATGGGCGAGAGTCGACTGTGTCTGGTATAGCAGACCCAGCCCTTCTCCTGTGTACTGGACTGAGGGGCGACTTAGTCTGGGACGTAGCAGACCCCCCTTCTCCTGTGTACTGACTGAGAGTCGATCTGTAGTACTGGAACGTAGCAGACCCAGCCATTTCGTGTATGGAGAGAGCGATCTGAGTACTGGTGAGCAGACCAGCTTTCCTTTTTTACTGGACTGAGAGTCGATCTTATATGGTACTAGCAGAACCCCCGCCATTCCCCGTGTATGGAGAGAGTCGATCGTGTACTGGTACGTAGCAGACCCCGCCTTCTCCTGTGTATGGGCCCGGAGTCGTCTGTAGTACTGGTACGTAGCAGACCCCGCCTTCTCCGTGTACGGATGAGGTCTATTGTAGTACTGGTCGTAGCAGACCCAGCCTTCTCCTGTGTACTGGATGAGAGTCTATCTGTGTCTGGTACTAGTAGACCCAGCCATTCCCCTTTTACTGGGACTGAGATCATTTTGTTGGTACTAGCAGCCCAGCCATTCCCTTTTGTACGGACTGAGAGCTTCTTAGTACTGGTACGTATAGACCCAGCCTTCTCCCGTGTACTGGACTGAGAGTCATTTTGAGACTGGTACGTGCAGACCCCCCCTTCTCCTGTGATGGACTGAAGTCGATTGTTACTGGGACGTGCAGCCCAGCCACTCCTGGTTTACTGGGGCTGAGAGTCGATCTGTAGTACTGGTATAGCAGACCAGCCCTTTCCTGTGTACTGGCTAAGCGACGGTTGGTACGTAGCAGACCGCCCTTCTCCTTGTACTGGGTGAGGTCTATCGTAGTACTGGTAGTAGCAGACCAGCCTTTCTGTGTATGGACTGAGACGATCGTGTACTGGACGTAGCAGACCCACCTTTCCCTTTTACTGGATGAGAGTCTATCTTAAATACTGGTTCGTAGCGACCCCAGCCTTCTCCCGTGTACTGGATGAGAGCGATCTGTAGTACTGGGGACGTAGCAGACCCAGCCTTCTCCTGTGTACTGGATGAGAGTCGATTGTATTTTGGTAGTAAACCCAGCCATTTCCTGTGTACTGGATGAAGTCGATCTGTTCTGGTAGGCAGACCCCGCCATCTCCTGTGTACTGGGCTGAGGTCTATTGTAGTAGGTACGTAGCAGACCCAGGCCCCTTCTCCTGTGTACTGGGCTGAGAGTTTCGTGTACTGGGCGTGTAGACCCAGCCATTCCCCTGTGTACTGGACTGGATCTTCGTAGTACTGGGGCGTAGCAGGGCCAGCCTTCCCTGTTCTGGCTGGATCTATCTTAGTCTGGTACGAGCAGACCCGCCATTCTCCTTGGGGAAGGATGAGAGTCTATCTGTAGTACTGGTACGTACAGCCCAGCCCTTTCCCGTGTACTGGCTGGGTCGATCTGTGGTACTGGACGTGCGACCCGCCCTTCTCCTGTGTTCTGGACTGAGAGTCTATCTTTGACTGGTATAGCAACCCCGCCATTCTCCTGTGTACTGGACTGGGAGTCTATCTGTATACTGCACTGCAGACCCCGCCATTCTCCTGTGTGCGGACTGAGGCTATCTGTAGTACTGGGACGTAGCAGACCCCCCCCCTTTCCCGTGTATGGATGGGGGGGGTTTTCTGTAGTACGGTACGTAGCAGACCACCATTCTCCTGTGGCTGGGCTGAGAGTCTACTGTTACTGGGACGTAGCGACCCAAACCATTCTCTGTGTATGGTGAGAATCGATCTGTATACTGGTACGTAGCAGCCCAGCCCTTCTCCCGGGGACTGGCTGGAATCGTCTGTGTCTGGACGTAGCAGGACCCGCCATTCTCCCGGTACTGGGTGAGAATGGCGGTAGGTATAGCAGGACCAGCCATTTCTGGTACTGGATGAGAAACGATTGTATACTGGTACTAGCAACCCCCGCCCTTTCCTGTGTCTGGAAGAAACGATCTGTGTACTGGTCGTAGAGACCAGCCATTCTCCCCTGTTTTTGGACGAGAATCGATTGTAGTATGGGACGTAGCAACCCACCATTTTTGTGACTGGAGAGAAACGTCTGTATAAGGTACGTAGCAGACCCAGCCATTTTCTTTTTCCCGGGAGAATCAACTGTAGTACGGTACGTACAACCAGCACTCCTGTGACTGGACTGAGAGTCGATTGTCTGGTACGTCAGACCCCCCTTCTCCTGTGACTGAACTGAGAGGACTTTGTATGGGCGTACAACCCCCGCCCCCTGGTTTCTGGATGGGGGTCGATCTTGGTACTGGTACTAGCCAGACCCCGCCATTCTCTGTGTATGGACTGAGAGTCGATCGTGGTATGGTAGTAGAGACCCCGCCCTTCTCTGTGTAGGACGGGAGTCGTTTAGAACGGGAGTGACGTATACTGGTAGTAGCAGACCCAGCCATTTCCTGTGTACGGGCGGGGGCGATCTTGAACGGTAGCGTTGTAGTATGGCTAGGAGACCCCCGCCATTCTCCTGTGTCTGGACTGGAACGATCTGGTTTTGGTCGTAGAGACCCCGCCATTCCCCTGTACTGGACTGGGGGTCGATCTTAGAAAAGGTAGCGTCTGTAGTCTGGTACGTAGGGGACCCGCCCTTCTCTGTGTACTGGATGGAGTCGATCTGTAGTATGGACGTAGCGACCCAGCCATTCTCCCCGTGTATGGACTGAGGTCGATCTGTAGTACTGGTGTCAGACCCCAGCCTTTTCCTGGTATGGACTGAGAGTCGATCGTACGGCACTACAGACCCCCGCCATTCTCCTTGGCTGGAAGGATCGATCTGGATGGGAGTCAATCTGTTCTGGTCGAGCAACCCAGCCATTTCCCGTTACTGGGGGCGAGGTCGATCTGTGGTACTGGTAGTAGCAGCCCACCCTTCCCTTGTACTGGGCGGGAGTCGATCTTGGCCCGGGAGCCGACTGTGTAATGGGCGTAGCGACCCCCCTTTCCTGTGTTGGACCGATGTCGATCTGTGGTATGGTACGTAGCAGACCCAGCCATTCTCTTGTACTGGACTGGGTCGACTTGGAAAAGGGAGTCGATTGTATACTGGTACGTAGGGAACCCCGCATTTCCTGTGTTGGACTGGGGGTCGATCTTTGGGCTGGGGTCGATCTGTGTACTGGTACGTACGACCCAGCCCCCCCCCTTTTCCTGGTACTGGATGAGAGTCGATCTGATACTGGTACGTACAGACCCGCCATTCTCCGTTGCTGGACGGGACGATTTGGACTGGGGTCAATCTGTAGTAGGACGTAGCAACCCCGCCAATTTTTTTCCGTGTACGGACGAGAGTCGATCTGTGGTCTGGTCGTAGCAGACCCCGCCATCTCCCGTGTACTGGACTGGAGTCGATCTGTGGACTGGTACGTAGCAGACCCCCCATTCTCTGTGTCTGGGCTGAGGGGGTCGACTGTGTACTGGTACTAGCAGACCCCGCCTTCTTCTGTGTACTGGACGGGAGTCGATCTGTGTACTGGCACGTAGCAGACCCCCATTCTCCTGTGTACTCGACGGAGTATCTGTGATATGGTACGTAGCAACCCCGCCTCTTTTGTGTATGGCCCGGGGGTCGATTGTGTAGGTACGTAGAGACCCAGCATTCTCCCGTGTACTGGACTGAAGTTGATCCGTGGTACGGCACTGCAGCCCCCCCCATTCTTCTGTGTCTGGGGGAAATCGATTGTATATGGTACGTAGCAACCCCGCCATTCTGTTACTGAACTAAGATCATCTGTGGTACTCGTCGTAGCAGACCCAGCCCTTCTCCCCGGTACTGGGCTGGATCGATCTGTGTAGGTTTCGTAGCAGACCTAGCTTCTCCCGTGTACTGGCTAGGGGTCGATTGTGGGAATGGGACTAGGAGACCCGCCATTTCCCGTGTAGGACTGAGAGTGATCTGTGTACTGGTACGTAAAGACCCACATTCTTCTGTGTACTGGCGGGAGCGATCTGTGGTTCGGGTTTCGTAGCAGACCAGCCATTCTTCTGTGTATGGGAAGGGGTCGTTCTGTGTACTGGACGAGCAGACCCACCTTTTGTGTATGAACAAGAAGTGATCTTGGTACCGAGTAGCGACCAGCCATTTCCGTGTGTGGCTGGGGGTCGATCTGTAGTACTTGTACTAGAGATTTTACCATTTCCCCGTGTTAAGTAGAGTCGATTTGTGGTACTGTACGTAAGACCCGCCCTTCTTGTATTGGACTGGAGTCGACTTGGTGCTGGGAGTAGCAGCCACCATTCTCCGGGGTACGGGTGAGGTCGATCTTTGGGGGTGGTCTAGCAAACCCCCGCCTTCTTCGTGATGGATAGAACGAAAACGTGTACTGGTACGTACAGACCCCGCCCTTTGTTACTGGACTGAGAGCGATCTGTGGGGTGGTCGTAAGACCCCGCCATTCTCCTGTGTATGGAATGAGAGTCGATTTAGTTGGTACTAGCAGACCCAGCATTTCCTGTGTACTGGACTAAGAGTAGATCGTGGTGCTGGTAGAGCAGACCCAGCAGTTTTCTGTTTGGGTGGAGTCGACGTGGACTGGAGTAATAGACCCCGCCATTCTTTTTGTATTGGTGAAGTCGATCTGTAGTACTGTACGTCCGACCCAGCCATTTTCCCGTTACTGGACAGAGTCGATTGTGGTTGGACTAGCAACGCAGCCTTTCCGTGTACTGGGGATGAGGTCGATTTGGGGTGGAACGTAGAGAAACCGCCATTCTCCTGTGTACTGAATGAGAATCGATCTGGGTGTGGTACGTAGCAGCCCAGCCCTTTTTTTTCCCGTGTACTGGTGTGAGTCGATCTGTGGGGCTGGTACTAGCAAACCCCATTTCCCGTTAAATGGACTGAAGTCGATCTGTATACTGGTCTAGCAGACCCGCCATTTTTCTGTGTACTGGACTGGAAATCGATCGTGGTCTGGGACGTAGCAACCCCCCCATTTCCTGTGTATGGAGAGGGTCGTCTGTGGTGCTGGGACTAGCGACCAGCCTTCTCCCGTGTATGGACTGAAAGTCGATTTCGCGGGTAATAAACAGACTCACCATTCTCCCGTGTACTGGACGAGAGTCGATTTGGTGCTGGTAGTACAGACCCCGAAATTCTTCCCGTGTACTGGGCTGAAGTCGATCGTGGGATGGTACGTAGCAGACCACCCTTCTCTTTCTGGGCTGGAGTCGATCTGTGGTGGTAGTAGCAGGCCCACCATTCTCCTGTGTATGGACTGAGAGTCGTCTGTGGGGGTGGTACTAGGGGGACCCCGCCATTTCCCCTGTATGGATGAGAGTCGATTGAAGTACTGGGAGTAGAGACCCAGCCATTCTCCTGTGTATGGACGAGTCATCTGTGTTCTGGTTTCGCAGACCCGACTTTCCCCGTGTACTGGATGAGAGTCGATCTGTGGTACTGGTAGTGCAGACCCCGCCCTTTTTCTGTGTCTGGCGAGTCATGTGGGTAGGACTAGCAGAACCCATTCCCTGTGTATGATGGGGGTCGACTGTGGGACTGGTACGTAGCGACCCACCCTTTTTTCTGGTGCTGGACTGAGAGTCATCGTGGTACTCTACGGAGCAGGCCCAGTCATTCTTCTGTGTATGGGCTGGGGTCGATTGGGCAGTCGTAGCAGACCCCCGCCATTCTTCGTGTATGGACTGGGAGCGATCTGTAAAACTTGTACGTGCAGCCCACCCTTCTTTGTGCACTGGCTGAGAGTCGATTTTGGTACTCGTACGTAGGAAACCCAGCCATTTTTGTTCTGGACTGAGAGTCGATTGTGGGATGGGACGTAGCGACCCCGCCATTCTTTTGTTAGGGGCTGGGGGTGATTTTGGGACGGGGACGTAGCAGACCCCGCCCTTTTTGTTTTTTCTGGGGCGAGAGTCGATCTGTGTATGGTACGTAGCAGACCAAGCATTCTTCATGTACTGGATGAGAGTCGATCTGTGGTACTGGGATGTAGCAGACCCCGCCATTCTTCTGTGTACTGGGCTGAGAGCGACATGTTTTACTGGTACTAGCAACCCCCCTTTTCTGTGTCTGGGGCTGAGAGTCGATCGGGTACTGGTAGTAGCAACCAGCCATTTTTTGTGACTGAATGGGAGTCGATCTGTAGTATGGGAGTAGCAGACCCCGCATTCTGTGTACTGACTCAGAGTCGCATTGTGGTATCGATTACGACCCCCATTCTCCCCGTGTCGGATGGGGTCGACTGGGTATGGTAGTCAGACCCACCTTTTCTGTTGGGTGGCTGAGAGTCGATCTTGGTACTCGTACTGCAGGCCCGCCATTCTTTTGTGTCTGGGGTGGGGTCGATCTGTGGCATGAGGTGCAGACCCCCCCCATTCTTTGTGTCTGGATGGGAGCGTCTGTGTATGGTCGTAAGACCACCATTCTCCGTGTATGGGCTGAGAGTCGTTGTGGGTTGGGACGTAGGAGACCAGCCATTCTCCGTGTACTGGTGAGAGGATCTTAGTACTGGGACGTAACAACCCAGCCTTCCTGTGTACTGGGTGGGAGTCGATTGTGGTACTGGGACGTAGCGACCAAGCCATTCTTCTGTGTACTGGACAGGGGGTCGATCTGTAGTACTGGTACGAGCAGACCCCGCCATTCTGTGTACTGAACTAGATCGACTGTGTACTTACGTAGCAACCCCCGCCATTCTCCTGTGTAGTGGACTGGGGGTCGATCTTTTACTTTTACGTAGTAGATTCGCCCCTTTTGTGTATAGAGTGAGGTCGATCTGTGGTACTCGACGTAGAGACCCGCCTTCTGGTATTTGGGCGAAGCATCTGTGGGCTGGGACTGCAACACAGCCATTTTCCCGTGTATGGCTGAGAGTCATCTTTTGGGCTTTTTAGTAGAGACCCACCATTCTTCTGTGTACGGCTGAGACGATCGAGTACTGTACGTAGAGACCCCGCCCTTTTCCTGGTACTGGACAAGAGTCGATCTGTGGTGCTGGACTGCGACCAGCCATTTCCTGTGAAGGATGAGGTCGATCGTAGTGCGGTAGTTGCAGACCCAGCCATTCTCCCGTGTACGGCTAAAGAGTAGATCTGTGGGGCTGGGCCCAACCAGCAGTTTTCTGTGCTGGACGAAGTGATCTGTGGTAGGTACGGTAACCACCCTTTTATGTGTACTGGGTAGAGTCGATCGTATACTGGTACGTAGCAGACCGCCATTCCCCTGTGTACTGACTGGAGTCGATCGGGTGCGGTAGTGCAGACGCGCCCTTTTTTTTTTCCCGTGTACTGGACTGGGGCATCTTGTGTGGGAAAGTAGCGCCCAGCCTTCTCCTGTGTACTGAACTGAGAATCGATTGTGGTGGGTACGTACGACCCCGCCTTCTCTGTGTATGACTGTGAGTCGATCTGTGGGGCTGGTTTCGTAGCAAACCAGCCATTCTCCCGTGACTGGGGCTGAGGTCGTCTGATACTGTACGTGCAGACCCCGGATTCTTTGTGTACTGGGGTGAGAGTCGATCTGTGGTGTGGTAGTAGCAGAACCCAGCCCTTCTCCTGTGTACTGGGGAGGGTCGATTTGTGCGGTCGAGCAGACCCCGCCTTTCCCGTGTACTGGGGCTAAAATCGTTGTCGCGCTGGACTAGCAGACTCGCATTTTCCTGTGTACTGGGATGAGATCGTCGTGGTGCTGGCGTAACAACCCGAAAATTTTCCTGTGTACTGGATGGAAACGATCTGTGGTACTGGTAGTAGCAGACCCCAGCATTCTCCTCTGTTCTGGATGGGTCGATCCCGTGGGGTGGGACGTAGCAGGCCCCATTTTTCCTGGTCTGGGCTGAGGTGTCTGGGGGCTGGTACGTAGGGGGCCCACCTTTCCTGTGTACGGGGCTGAGAGTCGATCTGAAGTATGGTACTAGCAGACCCCCCCCCATTCCCTGTGTACGGACAAGTCGATTGTGGACTGGTAGTCGCCCCCGCTTCTCCTTGTCTGGACGAAGTCGACTGTGGTACGGTACTGCAGACCAGCCATTTTCTGTGTACTGGACTGAGTCGATGTTGGTATGGACGTACGAAACCAGCCTTCCCTGTGTATGGACTGGGAGTCGATCTGTGGTCGGGGAGTGCAACCCGCCTTCTTCTGTGTGCTGGGCGGAGTCCCATCGTGGGACTGTAGTACGGCCCCGCATTCTTCTTTGTACTGGGCTGGGGGTCGAATGTGGCCCGATGGGAGCAGCCCCAGCCATTTTTCGTGTACTGGATGGGAGCGATCTGTAGTACTTGTCGTAGCAGACCCCCATTTTCTGTGCCCTTTGGCGGGGAAATCTTCTGTGGACTCGTACGTAGCAGACCAGCCATTCTTCTGTTACTGGGCTGAAGTCGATCTGTGGTACTGGGACGTAGCAGCCACCATTTTCTGTGTACTGGACTGGGGGTCGTCTTTTTTGGTACGTAGCAACCCAGCCCTTCTTTTTTACTGGACTGAGGTCGATCTGTGGTATGGGACGTACAACCAAGCCCTTTTTCTATGTACTGGACTGGAGTCGATCTGGGGTACTTTGTATGTAGCAGACCAGCCATTTTCGGTTTCTGGGTGGAGTCACAGTGTACTGGGACTAGCAGACCCGCCATTTTTCTTTACTGGACTGAAGGGCGATGTGGTCTGGTACGTAGCAACCAGCCCTTCTTTTGTTACTGAAATGGGGGTCGTCTGTAGTACTGGTACAGCGACCCAGCCATTCGGTACTGACAGAGGTCCATTGTGGGATCGTAGAGCAGACCCGCCATTCCGTGATGGACTGGGAGTCGATCTGTGGGTTTCTGGTACGTAGCAGACCCAGCCATTCTTCTGTGTGCGGACTGAGAGTCGATCTGTGGTACTCGACGTAGCGGCCCCCCCTTCTTCTGTTTCTGGCTGGGAGCGATTTGGGGCCGTGCGACGACCCCCATTCTTCTTTTACTATTTTGAGTTCTTTCCCCACAACCCCCCCCCCCCCCCCCCCCCCCCCCCCCCCCCCCCCCCCCCCCCCCCCCCCCCCCCCCACCCACCCCCCCCCCCCCCCCCCCCCCCCCCCCCCCCCCCCCCCCCCCCCCCCCCCCCCCCCCCCCCCCCCCCCCCCAAACCCCCCCCCCCCCCCCCCCCCCCCCCCCCCCCCCCCCCCCCCCCCCCCCCCCCCCCCCCCCCCCCCCCCCCCCCCCCCCCCCCCCCCCCCCCCCCCCCCCCCCCCCCAACCCAAAATAACCACCATTTTGTTAAATCTGAGAGTGACGGTAACCCCGTAACCAAGATTTTTTTTACCCCGGTAACCCGAAAGTTTCCGGTTTGTACCCCGGGAAAACCCAAAAGTTAACCCCGGGAGTTGTTTTGGGGAACGAAAATTAACCCGGTTGTTTTCCCCGGGTAACCCGGGATTTTTTAAACCCCGAAGTTTTTGTTCCCGGGAAAAGAAGTCCCGATTTGTTGGGGAACCCCGGGGGTTTACGGAAAAGACCCAGCCCTTTTCGGGGGTTTCCGGTAATCGAATTGGTAACCCTGTTAATAAAAAAGACCCCCCCCCCCCCCCCCAAAAACCCAAAACCCCCCCCAAAACCCAAAAACCCAAAACCCCCCCCCCCCCCCCCCCCCCAAAAACCCAAACCCCCAAAAATTTTCCCGGAGAGAGTTTACCAGTAACCCGTAGTTAACCCAGAAATTTTTAGCCCAGAGGTTAGTTACCCCGGAAACCCAAGAATGATAACCCAGAGAGTTTGGGTTTCCCAGGGGGAACCAAGAATTTAACCAGAGAGTTAGTTTCCCTGGTTTTCCCGAATTGTAACCCCCGGGCAGAATGTTACCCGGGTTAGTTCCCAAAAAGAATGTTAAACCCCGAGAGTTAGTTAAAACCCGGGGGCCCAAGAGTTAAAACCCGAGAGTTAGTTTTCCCGGTAAACCCCAAAAAGGGTTTTAACCCCCAAAAATTTTGTTACCCCGGTAACCCCAAAAATTTTTCCCCGGAGTTAGTCCCAGGATAAACCCGTGTTCCCGAGATTGACCGGGTAAAAGAAAGGTAACCCGAAAGTTAACCCCAGAGAGTTAGTTACCCAGGTAAACCCAAGAATGTTAACCCAGAGAGTTGTTTTCCCAAGGGAACCCCAAAAATGTTTTCCCCGAGAGTTGTTACCAGGGGAACCCAAAAATGAAAACCAGAAAAAAGATTTTCCAGGTAACCCCGAATGTTAACCCCGAGAGTTAGAGGGGTTCCCAAAAAGGGGAAACCCCAAAAATGTTAACCAGAGGTTAGTTACCCAGGTAACCCAAAAATTTTAACCCAGAGATTATTTCCCGGGAACCCCAAAAATTTAACCCAGAGAGTTTTTCCAGGGGGAACCCAAAAATGTTAAAACCGAGAGTTTTTACCCAGGGTAACCCCAAAAATTTAACCAGAGGTTAGTTACCCCGGGTAACCCAAGAATGTTAAACCAGAGAGTTAGTTACCCAGGGTAACCCCAAGGGTTAAAGGGTTATTTCCCGGGTAACCCCCGAATTTAACCAAGATTATTCCCAGGGGAACCCAAGAATTTAAAGGGTTAGTTACCAAAATCAATGAACCCGAGGTTGTACCGGGTAACCCCAAGATTTCCCCGAAGGTTTCCCGGGGACCCAAGAAAAGGATGGTTTTGGGAAAAATTTTGGGGTTTGGTTCCCTTCCCGGGTTTTCCCATAAAATTTCCCAAGTTAACCAATTATTAAAAGGGTGGGAAAGTAAAATTGTAATGGAAAAAGTTTAAAAATTTTTAAAAAAATTTTTATTTTAAAAAATTAGGATTTTCCCCAAAGAATGTTCCCTGTTACCCCCTAAAAATGACGGATTTTAAATCCGTTGGGGGCTCCGGGAACAAATTTTTGGAAATTTTTAACCCAAACAAATTTCATTAGTTAAAGGGGAAAACTTTGGGCCTTTCAGTTTGTTTTTAAAAAACGAAAAATTTATTTTTATTTTATTTTTTATTTTTATTAATATATAAATTAATTTAAAATTTTATAAAGCCCCAACCGGTTTTTCCTACAATTCCCCAAACCCCACTTTACAAACCCAGCGGGAAGGGGTTTTTCCTTTTCCCTTGCCCTTTTTTTTATAAAAAGGGGAAAAACTTTTTTAAATCCCAAAAAACCCAAGGTATTAAATAAAAGCCTTTAAAAAAATTTTCCGAATGGGCTTTTCTTTAAGATGAAAATAAAGAATTTTATTAATTTAATTTTTAAAAAAAAAAAAAAAAAAAATAATTTAAAACATAAAATATAATTTTTTAAACCCGGGGGTTTTTATTTTAAAAACTTTCCGAAGGCCGGAAAATTTTGGGGAATACCATTTTTCCTTATTAAAAAGGGTTAAGCCTTGACCCTTAAAGGGCTTTTTTTTTTATAATTAAAAAAAATTATTATTTAACTTTTAAAAAAATAAATTTAAAATTATACAAAAAATATTTTAAAATGGGTTTATTTTAATTTTTAGGGCAAAATATATTTCTACCAAAAATGATATTTTGGGTAACCCATTTTTTTAAAAAAATTTTTCATTTTAAATTTTAAAAAAACCTTTTAAAAGGGGATGTTTTTTTAAGAAGCGTGGGTTATATGGGGCCCCTTTTAGGTTATATTTTAATATTTTTTACAAAGGACCCGAAATTTTTTTGAAGGGAACCGCTTTTCCCAACTTTCCAATAATTTTTGGGGGTAAAAAATGAATAACCTTTTAAGGGGGGAACCAAAATTAATTGGTTGTTTACCAAGCTGTGCCCTTTAAAAATGTGAAGTAGGGTGTGATACTTATAAGGTGGTGGGGGAACCTCCTTTTCCCCCATAATGAGGGTTGGGAAAAAATAATTATCTTGAGGAGTCTTGAGCGGCTTACATAGACTCCAGGCTTGTGTTAGCCAGGCTAGACCTGCCTCTGTAACCAAACACATGGATATGTAGGTGTGTGATACATATAAGTGCTGCAAGAAGATACATACTACACTAACTTAACACATGTTGTGATACAAGTGCTGCAAGAAGATACATACTACACTAACTTAACACATGTTGTGATACATACAAGTGCTGCAAGAAGATACATAGTACATTAACTTAACATATATTGTGATACATACAAGTTCCCAGTAATCTAGATGCTTTACCGTACTTATGTGTGCCATGAAATTTCTCTGTATATTCTCCAGGTCAGCCATTTCGCCTGCCTTGAAGGGGGCAGTTAGTGTACAGCAGTATTTCAGCCTAGAGAGAACAAGCGATTTGAAGAGAATTATCATGGGCTTTGCGTCCCTAGTTTTGAAGGTTCTTATCATCCATCCTATCATTTTTCTAGCAGATGAGGTAGATACATTGTTGTGGTCTTTGAAGGTGAGATCCTCTGACATTATTACTCCCAGATCTTTCATATTAGTTTTTAGCTCCAATGTGTGGTTAGAATTTGTTTTATACTCTGATAAAGTTTTAATTTCTTCAAGTTTTCCATATCTAAGTAGTTGAAATTTCTCTTCATCGAACTTCATATTGTTTTCTGCTGCCCATTTAAAGATATAGTTGATGTCCACTTGGAGTCTTGCAGTGTCTTTGATGGAGGTCACTGTCATAGCAGTTCGAGTGTCAGTGCAAAGGAAGACACGGTGCTATTGCTTATATCTCTGTCTATGTCAGATATGAGGATGAGGAACAGGATGGGAGCGAGTACTGTGCCTTGTGGAACAGAGCTTCTCACCGTAGCTGCCTCAAACTTTACTCTGTTTACTATTACATTGTGTGTTCTATTTGTTAGGAGGGCTGGCCTCAGACCGAGCCACGGGGGCGTTGACCCCCGAAAACCTCTCCAGGTATATTCCAGGTAAGTTATAGATCCATCTACCAAGTTTGCCTGTTATTACTTTGCCACGTATTTTGTGTGCTGTTACACCATGGTCGCACTTTGTGAAGTCTGTGTATACTACATCTGCATTTTGTTTATCCTCTATAGCAGTGGTTCCCAAACTGGGGGTAAATTACCCCCTGGGGGTAATTTAACCATTTTTGGGGGGTAATGGAGGGGTGACAGAAAAAAAGTTATGAATTCTGAAAATCAAGAAAACAATGCGGTACCCGGTATGAGGATTATTGTTAACTTTGTCTTAGTATATAAAGTTGTAAAGTAAACCTATTATAAGTAAGTAATAAAGTTAAACCAAATAACAATAAACATCAAAAACTAATATACAGTATTAGAAAAGAAGAAATATATAGCTAAGTGTGTGGAAACCCAAAAGTATTTTGACAAGTATGCTTCAGGACAAAAGTCACTCAGTAGCCCAGATCGACCTGTCCAGTACGCGTCACTCACTTCCTGAGGCTGCCTCTATTTCACACTGTCAGTTTATCTGTGAGCATCAGCCGAGGTAGACATAACTGGTATGAAGCCAAGAATTCCTAAACTAGCTTCAAGTATGCAACTCCATCCATCCCACTGATGTTCTTGACATCTTTGGTAATAGTCATTAGAGATGCACAATGTTCAAATGCAATAAATAAAAGAAAATATCTCAAGTGTTTTAATTTAGCCATATATATCAATAATAACAACATTTTGTGAGAGGGGTAACATGCTTTATGTGGCATGTTAAATTGGGTAACAAGCTGAAAAAGTTTGGGAACCACTGCTCTATAGCATCCAGGACCTTGTCATACTGGTCCAGTAGCTGGGACAGGCAGGGACAATGGTCTGTTAGATCTAATGATGATTATTATTATAACGTGTCGGTCCTGGGACCTGGGAGTGACCAAGGTCCCAGGATCGAAAAGTTTACATTAAAGTGGTTATTTTTTTTTTTCACTAAAAGAAATCTGCATGGAAGTATTAATTTAGATTTCGCTAACGGTATAGGCAGCGACTTGCTGCTACATTATCTAATGTGACACTTATTGTATAGTATTGCGACTCCTGAAGATGACTTTAAGTATTAACCCAGGTGTGTTGTGTTGTTCCAGCCAGTGTTGTGAGCTCAACTCTTCACCTCTCATGCGAGATGATTGTCTTATATCATCACTCTTAACGTATATATGATATATCTCACCATTACGGGTAACTATATGTCTCACCATTACCTGGAGTTTACCTGGAGAGAGTTCCGGGGGTCAACGCCCCCGCGGCCCGGTCTGTGACCAGGCCTTCTGGTGGATCAGAGCCTGATCAACCAGGCTGCACGCAATCCAACGTACGAGCCACAGCCCGGCTGGTCAGGTACCGACTTCAGGTGCTTGTCCAGTGCCTGCTTGAAGACAGCCAGGGGTCTTTTGGCAATCCCCCTTATGTATGCTGTTAGGCAGTTGAACAGTCTCGGGCCCCTGACACTTATTATATTGTCTCTTAACGTGCTAGTGACACCCCTGCTTTTCATTGGGGGGATATTGCATCGTCTGCTGAGTCTTTTGCCTTCGTTGTGAGTGATTTTCGTGTACAAGTTCGGTACTAGTCCCTCTAGGATTTTCCAGGTGTATATAATCATGCATCTCTCCCGCCTGCGTTTCAGGGAGTACAGGTTCAGGAACTTCAAGCGCTCCCAGTAATTGAGGTTTTTATTTCTGTTATGCATGCCGTGAAGGTTCTCTGTACATTTTCTAGGTCAGCAATTTCACCTGCCTTGAAAGGTGCTGTTAGTGTGCAGCAATATTCCAGCCTAGATAGAACAAGCGACCTGAAGAGTGTCATCATGGGCTTGGCATCCCTGGTTTTGAAGGTTCTCATTATCCATCCTGTCATTTTTCTAGCAGCTGCGATTGATACAATGTTATGGTCCTTTAAGGTGGGATCCTCCGACATGATCACTCCCAGGTCTTTGACGTTGGTTTTTCTCTCTATTTTGTGGCCGGAATTTGTTTTGTACTCTGATGAAGTTTTAATTTTCTCATGTTTACCATATCGGAGCAATTGAAATTTCTCATCGTTAAACTTCTTATTGTTTTCTGCAGCCCACTGAAAGATTTGGTTGATGTCCGCCTGGAGCCTTGCAATGTCTGCATTGGAAGACACTGTCATGCAGATTCGGGTGTCATCTGCAAAGGAAGACACGGTGCTGTGGCTGACATCCTTGTCTATGTCAGATATGAGGATGAGAAACAAGATGGGATTGAGTACTGTGCCTTGTGGAACAGAGCTTTTCACCGTAGCCGCTGCAGACTTTACTCTGTTGACTACTACTCTTTGTGTTCTGTTAGTGAGGAAATTATAGATCAATCTACCAACTTTTCCTGTTATTCCTTTAGCACGCATTTTGTGCTCTATTACGCCATGGTCACACTTGTCGAAGGCTTTTGTAAAGTCTGTATATATTACATCTGCATTCTTTTTGTCTTCTAGTGCATCTAGGACCTTGTCGTAGTGATCCAGTAGCTGAGACAGACAGGTGCGACCTGCTCTAAACCCATGTTGCTCTGGGTTGTGTAACTGATGAGTATCTAGATGGGTGGTGATCTTGCTTCTTAAGAACATAAGAACATAAGAACATAAGAACATAAGAACGAAGGAACACTGCAGAAGGCCTACTGGCCCATGCGAGGCAGGTCCAAGTCCCTACCGGCTTAAGCCAATGCACCCAACCTAGTCAGGTCAGGTCACATTGACTCAAGGGAGGAACACGGCAACCGACCCGTTAGCACAAGCTATCAGGTCTAACTCACACCCACCCACATCTACTCATGTATTTATCCAACCTATTTTTAAAGCTACACAACGTTCTGGCCTCTATAACGGTACTTGGGAGTTTGTTCCACTCATCCACAACTCTATTACCAAACCAGTACTTCCTATATCCCTCCTGAATCTGAATTTTTCCAACTTAAAACCATTGCTGCGAGTCCTGTCTAGGCTAGATATTATCAGCACACTATTTACATCCCCTTTATTTATTCCTGTCTTCCACTTATAAACCTCAATCATATCCCCCCTAATTCTACGTCTTTCTAGAGAGTGCAGTTTCAGGGCCCTTAGTCTATCCTCATAGGGAAGGTTTCTGATACATGGGATCATCTTTGTCATCCTCCTTTGTACATTTTCCAGAGAATTTATATCCATTCTGTAATACGGTGACCAAAACTGTGCAGCATAATCTAAATGAGGCCTAACCAAGGATGTATAGAGTTGAAGAACAACCTGAGGACTCCTATTATTTATGCTTCTTGATATGAAGCCAAGGATTCTATTAGCTTTATTGCGAACACTTATGCACTGTTGTCTTGGTTTCAGATTACTGCTAACCAGAACTCCTAAATCTTTTTCGCAATCCGTAATATTAAGATCTACATTATTTAGTTTATATGTGGCATGGTTATTGTCCTGTCCAACATTTAGAACTTTGCATTTGTCTATATTAAACTGCATCTGCCACTTCTCCGACCACTGCATCAGTCTATTCAAATCTTCCTGGAGTGCTCGAATGTCCTCGTCAGAATGAATTCGACGGCCTATTTTGGTGTCATCGGCAAACTTGCCGATGTCGCTCTTTATGCCCTCATCTATGTCGTTTATGTAGATTGTGAACAGCAGGGGGCCCAACACTGACCCCTGTGGAACACCGCTCGTGACGCTTCCCCACTCTGATTTCTCCCCATTTATGCAAACTCTCTGCTGCCTATTTGTCAACCATGCCTCTATCCAGGAAAAAATTTCTCCTCCTATTCCATGTGCTTTAATTTTCCTCAATAGTCTCTGATGTGGGACCCTGTCAAAAGCCTTACTGAAGTCCATATACACAATATCATATTCGTTACCATGATCTACCTCCTCAAATACCTTAGTGAAAAAAGTTAATAAATTCGTAAGGCAGGAACGTCCCTTTGTAAAACCATGCTGAGATTCGTTGATTAATTTATGCTTTTCAAGGTGGCTACGAACTGCCTCGGCAATTATTGATTCCATAAATTTTCCCACTATGGAGGTTAGGCTTATTGGTCTATAGTTCGAAGCTAAGGACCTGTCACCTGTTTTGAAAATAGGTATCACATTTGCCATTTTCCACTTATCTGGCACCATGCCAGTTTGTAGTGATATGTTGAAAAGATTAGCCAAAGGTGTGCTAAGCTCCTCTTTACATTCCTTTAGAACCCTTGCATACAGTTCATCAGGGCCTGGGGATTTGTTAGGTTTTAATTTATCTATTTGCCTAAGGACCATGTCACTTGTGACCCTAATAGTGCACAGTTTATTATCGTCCTGTTCTACATAATTTATCATTACTGGAATATCACTGGTATCCTCCTGTGTAAAAACTGAGAGGAAGTATGTGTTAAAAATTCTACACATTTCCTTATCACTGTCAGTGAGCTGACCCGAGGAACTTTTGAGTGGGCCTATCTTGTCCCTGATCTTACTTCTGTATACCTGAAAGAATCCTTTTGGGTTAGTCTTCGATTCTCTTGCAACTTTAACCTCATAATCTCTTTTTGCTTTTCTAATTCCCTTTTTTATTTCTCTCTTTAACTGAATATATCGATTTCTTAATTGCCCCTCTCCTCTTTTGATTTGCCTATATATGCCTCTCTTTTGACCAATCAGATATTTTAATCTATTGTTCATCCATTTAGGATCATTTTTGTTTGATCTGATTTCCCTATTTGGAACATAATTTGACTGAGCAGCTAGAACTATGCCCTGGAAAGCATCATATCGGCAACCATCACCACCTACCTGACCCCTAGTCAGGTCATTCCAGTTCAGCCCTTTCAAAGATTTTTATGATATGAGATGTTAGTGCTATCGGTCTGGAGTTCTTTGCTATTGCTTTACTGCCCCCTTTGTGGAATGGGGCTATGTCTGGGGCTATACCCATTACGGGTAACTATAATATATATCTCACCATTATGGGTAACTGATATATGTCTCACCATTACGGGTAACTATGATATATGTTTCACCATTACGGGTAACTATGATATATGTCTCGCCATTACGGGTAACTATGATGTATGTCTCGCCATTACGGGTAACTATGATATATCTTTTACTATTATGGGTAACTATGATATATGTTTCACCATTACGGGTAACTATGATATATGTCTCGCCATTACGGGTAACTATGATGTATGTCTCGCCATTACGGGTAACTATGATATATCTTTTACTATTATGGGTAACTATGATATATGTTTCACCATTACGGGTAACTATGATATATGTATATGTCTCACCATTACGGGTAACCGAGTCAATGGCTGCCCAAGAGTTGCGAATCACATTGGCACATTCCGGAGATTCTTTCGAAAAATCTGCTGTCACAAGTTTGCCAAAATCTTCACAGGGAGTAATGTCAGTGAACTGTAGTATAGGCGCTGAGGAAGCTATGGCTCTGTGGAGGTAATAACATAAGTCAGTATATGTAGTCAGGTACATACACAAATAGTTACATAAATTGTCATACATAGTAGCATGTGTAGATTACCTAGGATAACCCAAGAAAGTCAGACAAATTACGGTGTTCAAGGGAATACCTTAAGGTGTTCCCTTGAAGACATCTGTCTGGACGTCCTACTCATTTCTGCAACATTGCAAGTTCCTAATGATGTGTTAATTGCAGCAGGAAAGGCTTATGACTATAAATAACTATCATTCAACTCTCCCTGTGGATGTTTGCACATTGTTATAGATGTTAGTGCTGCTTTTGTACTGTAAATATTATATATCCAACAGAACCAGGTGAATTATTATTATTATTATTACTATATACAACGTTTGGGAATGTAATGTAATGAAATTCGGTGATTTGCCTTGAAAAGGTAATTTCCGCGTTTTATAATAAGTTTATTTATTTAGGTACAGGTACACATGAGTACAATTATCATACATAGTGTAAATTACTTAAGATATGCCAAAAATAGTCAAAGTGACTTTTTTCCATTTGGAATCAAGAGCCCTTGACAAGCATCAAGGCACAGCCTTGACAAGCATCAAGGCACATCCTTGAAAGGAATAAGCCATCACGAATATCTACTAGAGCTCTCAGAGGTATCACTCACCCTTGTACCACATGCGGGTACTTCATTCTGAACCATGCTGCCAGCATCCCACCGTATGAACCTCCAAATGCTACAACGGTGCTGTTCTTTGCCCCATCAATGGCACTCTTCAGATAGGTGATTAGCTCTACGTAGTCTGCCAAGGCTTGTTCCGATGTTAGGTAACCTGTGTACTTGAGTTTCTGCGGGTTAGGTTAGCTTAAGTTCATTTATGCAGGTTAGGTTAGGTTAGGTTAAGTTAATTTAATTTAGGTACAGGTACACATAGGTACAATTATCATACATAGTAACGTATCAATAATCGCGAACGAGCGATAAAAGATGCAAAATAACCACAGGGTGAGCTGAAAGATAGCTCTAGGCCTTTCGTGTTGCAGTCAAGATATCTGCAGCGTTGCAGAAAAGAGTAGGAAGTCCAGGCAGATTCGTTCAGCTTTCCCTGTGGTTATTTTGCATGTAATCCCCAAAACGTCATTAAGATTTCACTTAACATTTTCACCACCAGAGAAAAATACTTAATACCTAAAGTATGGATTAACATAGACTGTCAGCATATATACACTTAGAGACATACTGAGAAACATACACTGAGATAAATACATTTCTCAGTGTATATGTGCTGTGATTTTACGATTACAGTAACTATTTTCAAGATAATAGAAGTATTAAGATATTTATTAAGGAAGCGTTTCGAGAGGGAGAGTAAGATTATATTTTGCCACCGAAGTTGCTAGTTTATTGTGCAGGTCATATCCATCCTGTGGACGGTAGCGCAAGAACATATGGATACACAAAAGGCCTAGGAACTAGGCCCTAAGAGGGTTAATAGGTGTACATATGGGTTTATATCTACATATATACAGTTCACTTATCTGTTACAAGCAAATTTAGGAAATTTGCTTAGTATATCTGGTATCTTATTTTCATTAATAAGATATCTTGACGTGTCACATAGGTTATTATACTATTTCTGTATTCCTCAATAAGTGGACAATTAAGCACATAGTGTTCAAGACAGTGACCATCGCATAATTTGCATTTAGTTTGATCATCATCTGTGTCTCCCAAACTGCCAGTTGTGGTGGCCAGGCTTAGGCTTGGTTACAAGAGGGAGAGTAAGGCAGTCTAAAAAAGTGGAAATATCATGTAAGATAAATGTCAGGGCTGTCAGGGTCGTATTTTTTTGAACTGATTGAAAATACAAAATGCGGAAGAAAGGTTCATAGGGGCTACGTTCAGCTGAGGATACAGTCTGAGCGAAACGTTCAAGTAGAAGCTTCTTGTGTATACTCTCTCTCTCTCTACATAGTCCCAAATCTGCATACGAAATTCACTCCCCATCAAAGCAAAAGACTGGGCAGGAGATGCAACATCCCCCCAATGAAAAGCAGAAGCGCCACAAGTACGTTAAAGAGGGCGTTGACCTCCGAAACAATCCTCCAGGCATTCCCATAATCCCTCACTCTTCGGTACAACAGGAAACAGAAAAAAATAATTGAAGAAAACCATGAAATTTCCCGTGGAATAAAATTGGAACATTATAAGTTGTCAGTGAGAATTTAAGCAGGGAAAACATTTCTTGTACGACGTTTCGCCCACTGTGGGAGAAACGTCGTAAAGGTAAGGTCTTTCCTCTTTAAAGTGTGCTTTAGTTACTAGTGACAAAAGGTACACAAGGTATTTTCGCTCGCGAGGGCAGTATACACCCTCCGGTGAACCTCTTATCTGCGGTCGTATCTCTCTACCACAACAACGACATATACTTGAAGTATATGTACCAGACACTTATAGAGATTATTGTTGGTGTTAGTTGTTGTGTTTAGTGTTAGTGGCTGTTGTCATTGATACTTGTTGTTGCTGTTTGCTGTTGTTGGTTATTGTTATACTCGCGTGGAGCTAAATTCATATGGGTCATACAACTCCTGGAGAATGAGAAGCAGGTTTGACCTCCCCCCCCACCCCACCCCATCACAAATAACCTACTTTACCTGGAGGGTATTCCGGAGGTCAACGCCCCCACGGCCCGGTCCATGACCAGGCCTCGTGGTGGATCACGGCCTGATCAACCACGCAAACCAGCGTACGAACCACAGCCCGGCTGGTCAGGTACTGACTTTAGGTGTCTGTCCACCTACCTCTTGAAGACAACCAGGGGTCTTGAAGACATCCAAAGGTCTTGAAGACAGTCAGAGGTCTATTGGTAATTCCCCTTATGTATGCTGGGAGGCAGTTGAATAGTCTTGGGCCCCTAGCACTTACTGTGTTGTCTCTTAGCGAACTCAAGGCGCCCTGTTTTTCACTGGGGGGATGTTGCACCGCCTGCCGAGTCTTTTACTTTCGTAGGGAGTAATTTTCGTGTGCAGACTTGGGACTAGTCTCTCTAGGATTTTCGAAATGTATATTATGATGTATCTTTTGCCTGCATTCCAAGAGTGCAAATCAAGGGACTTCAACCATTCAGAGTAATTTAGGTGCTTTATTGTACTTATATGTACAGTGAAAGTACTCTGTATATTCTCTAGGTCTGCAATTTTCCGTGCCACTTTCAAAGTGGCAGTTAGTGTACAGCAGTATTCTAACCTAGAGTGAACAAGAATTTGAAGAGAATCATCATTGGCTGGGCATCCCTAGTTCTGAAGGTTCCTGGCATATGTGGTAGAAACATTGTTGTAATCTTTGAACGTGAGATTCTTTAACAATATAACTGGTATTGCACAGCAGTACTACATTTTCCTTCATACTTTCATAATTAGGCTAATTATTTCATCCTCATATATTTCTATATTATTTTATCTATAATATGATTACCTCGAGTTATGAAGTGGCAATTAAGTAGAATTTAAGTAGTGTTAAGTGCACTGTCTGGAGGTGAAGGGTCAAGTATCCTAGTGTTACCTGGGGTTTACCTGGAGAGGGTTTTCTGGGTCAACGCGCACGCGGCCCGGTCTGAGACCAGGCCTCATGGTGGATCAGGGTCTGATCAACCAGGCTGTTACTGCTGGTCGCACGCAAGCTGACATACGAACCACAGCCCGGTTGGACAGGTACTGACTTTAGGTGCCTGTCTAGTGCCTTCTTGAAGACAGCCAGAGGTCTATTGGTAATCCCCCTTATGTATGCTGGGAGGCAGTTGAACAGTCTTGGGCCACTGAAACTTATTGTGTTCTCTCTCAGTGTACTCGTGGCGCCCCCGCTTTTCATCGGGGGAATGTTGCAGCTCCTGCCGAGTCTTTTGCTTTCATAGTGAGTGATTTTCGTGTGCAGGTTTGGCACCAATCCCTCCAGCACCTTCCAAGTGTATATAATCATGTATCTCTCGTCTGCGTCCCAGGGAATACAGATCAAGGACCTTCAACCGTTCCCAGTAATTTAGGTGCCTTATCGTACTTATGTATATAACAACAATCAAGTTTTTTAAATAATAGTTATGGTACTTATAGTGAAGGAACAATATACAACAGTGTACTTACAGTGAAGGAACAATATACAACAGTGTACTTACAGTGAAGGAACAATATACAACAGTGTACTTACAGTGAAGGAACAATATACAACAGTGTACTTACAGTGAAGGAACAATATACAACAGTGTACTTACAGTGAAGGAACAATATACAACAGTGTACTTACAGTGAAGGAACAATATACAACAGTGTTCTTACAGTGAAGGAACAATATACAACAGTGTACTTACAGTGAAGGAACAATATACAACAGTGTACTTACAGTGAAGGAACAATATACAACAGTGTACTTACAGTGAAGGAACAATATACAACAGTGTACTTACAGTGAAGGAATCGTTCCCATATGGCAGGGAGACACCGTAGTACCTGTGCTCAGCGAATATCACTAGAGCATTAAATTCTGGAGCAATGTCCCACATGAAGCCCTGTACGGGAGAATGATTTACAAATACTCTCATGGGGAAGTACTAAATCCGTCAGGGGTCATATAGTACATGGAGAATGGGAGATTATCAGGTTTGATCCAAGGGAAAGGAGGGTGGCTTCAGTTCTTTAAGGGAAGGAAAGGATATTTTGGCACTAGGTGTAAAGAAAATCGTTCATATGTACATTTATGAAAGTCATCATTGTTTTCATGGTCATTATGTATATATATATATATATATATATATATATATATATATATATATATATATATATATATATATATATATATATATATATATATATATAAATATATATATATTATATTATATATATATATATATATATATATATATATATATATATATATATATATATAATTATTTATTTTTTTTATTATCACACTGACTGATTCCCACCAAGGCAGGGTGGCCCGAAAAAGAAAAACTTTCACCATCATTCACTCCATCACTGTCTTGCCAGAAGGGTGCTTTACACTACAGTTTTTAAACTGCAACATTAACAAATATATATATATATATATATATATATATATATATATATATATATATATATATATATATATATATATATATATTATATATATATAAATATATATATATATATATATATATATATATATATATATATATATATGTATGTATGTGTGTGTGTGTGTGTGTGTGTGTGTGTGTGTGTGTGTGTGTGTGTGTGTGTGTGTGTGTGTGTGTGTGTGTGTGTGTGTGTGAGCTGGGCCCCAAGGTAATGGACCAATGTGGTGCGGATGGTAAAGCACTGCGTACCTTGTTCCAAGTTAGGAAGAACTCATTTAAAATTAAGTCTTTTCTAAACTTTTCTCTTATACGTTTAAAGATGTAATTTTTTCATTTAAGTTAATGTAAAAATTTATAATTTTATACCAAAAGAACCTTATAAAACTTACCTAACATTATTATAACAAGCTCAATTTAATTTAGCCTAATCCAACTAAATATATTTTGGATAAGTTTTTAATAATAAACAAACACAATGAAATATATTTTTTCGTTAGGTTCAGAATGATTTTTGCGAAATTATTGCATTCACAAATTTTTGTTTGCCTTATTCGGCAAGAAAAACATTGCTATTTAAGCCAAAATTGCAAGTTTTCCCTATTCGGCACGACATTTTATATATATATATATATTATATATATATATATATATATATATACATAATTATATATATACAAACAGTCACAGATAGGCAGTCTTAACAATGCAAGACAAGCCACAAGCCGAGAGAGGCTGCGGCAGGTGACAAACCCGCACTGCACTACTCTGAGAAAACTTCCCCTCACTACTTCAGTTGTTACCATACAACTTTGCATAGCTCCTGATGATGCACTGAGAAGTGTGAAAGTGCTTTAGCTAAAGATTTCCATCCCCTTACCCCACGGCTTGTCTTGCACATTATATATATATATATATATATATATATATTATATATATATATATATATATATATATATATATATATATATATATATATATATATTATTGTAACCACGAACATGTTATATTTAATCAATAACAAGACTGCAGCTAGCCGGGGGATCGAACCCGTGTTGTTTTAGCCCGCCTCATGGTGAGCGAAAATTCATGATGCTCTAACCCATTGGACCATCCAGTCCTGCAACGATCATGCACCCAGCAGAGCTAGGTGTTGTACCATGATCTAAGGACTTACGATGGTGTGGATACCTCAGAGCTAATTTCATTCTACTCCCCGTTTGGTGTACTAGCCTCCATAAGCAGTACATATAGTATTGTAACCACGAACGAGTGGTATTTAATCAATAACAACACTGCGACTAACCGGGTGATCGAACCCGTGAGTAGAATGAAATTAGCTCTGAGGCACCCACACCATCATATGTTCTCGGATCATGCTCTGCTGGGTTCAGGATCTCAACTGCCTTCCAGCATACATAAGGGGAGATTACCAATAGACCCCTGGCTGTCTTCAAGCAGGCACTGGACAGGCACCTAAAGTCAGTTCCTGACTAGCCGGGTTGTGGGTCTTACGTTGGACTGCGTGTGGCTAGCAGTAACAACATAGTTGATCAGGCCCTGGTCAACCATGAGGCCTGGTCATAGACCAGGCCGCGAGGGCGTTGATCCCTGGAACTCTCTCCAGGTATACTCCAGGATTGGATGGTCCAGTGGGTTAGAGCATCGTGCATTTTTGCACACCATGAGGCAGGCTAAAACAACATGGGTTCGATCCTCCGGCTAGTTGCAGTGTTGTTATTGATATGTATGTATGTATGTGTGTGTATATATATATATATATATATATATACATATATATATATATATATATATATATATATATATATATATATATATATATATATATATATCTCACACATATATTAGTTTATTTGTTGTACAATTTCTGTATGAAGCTCTTTTGGTAACTCACAGTATTGTCAGCAAATAAAGTAATGTCTCCTTCATTTCCTGCGTAGAAGAAAATGGGTCCACCATTGCCATCCCAGAAGTCATCATTGATCAGGTAACGCAGGTTGAAGGTGTCGGGATCAGCGAAGCTGAAGTGATCAACCTGCTCAAGATAAAAGATATAAAAAGAAATAATGCAGTGTTAAAACGACACTTGAGATTTTTTTAACACGTCGGCCGTTTCTCACCAAGGCAGGGCGACCCAAAAAGAAAGAAAACCACATAAAGAAAGAAAAAAATTTCATCATTCAACACTTTGATAATGTGCTTGATAATGTCCAGCCTTAGACGAAACGTTGTAGCAGAAATAAAGGTCGTAACATATTGTTTTTTTCCTCTACTTATTGACTTATTCTGTTATCATGTAAAAATTGTGATGTTGCTGCCAGTACGACATCGATGATACAGTCACTGGCTCGACGGAGTAACACAATCACCACTACACCGACATAGACAAGGATGTCAGCCACAGCACCGTGTCTTCCTTTGCAGATGACACCCGAATCTGCATGACAGTGTCCTCCATTGCAGACACTGCAAGGCTCCAGGCGGACATCAACCGAATCTTTCAGTGGGCTGCAGAAAACAATATGAAGTTCAACGATGAGAAATTTCAATTACTCAGATATGGTAAACACGAGGAAATTAAATCTTCATCAGAGTACAAAACAAATTCTGGCCACAAAATAGAGCGAAACACCAACGTCAAAGACCTGGGAGTGATCATGTCGGAGGATCTCACCTTCAAGGACCATAACATTGTATCAATCGCATCTGCTAGAAAAATGACAGGATGGATAATGAGAACCTTCAAAACTAGGGAGGCCAAGCCCATGATGACACTCTTCAGGTCACTTGTTCTATCTAGGCTGGAATATTGCTGCACACTAACAGCACCTTGCAAGGCAGGTGAAATTGCCGACCTAGAAAATGTACAGAGAACTTTCACGGCGCGCATAACGGAGATAAAACACCTCAATTACTGGGAGCGCTTGAGGTTCCTGAACCTGTATTCCATGGAATGCAGGAGGGAGAGGTACATGATTATATACACCTGGAAAATCCTAGAGGGACTAGTACCGAACTTGCACACGAAAATCACTCACAACGAAAGCAAAAGACTTGGCAGACGATGCACCATCCCCCCAATGAAAAGCAGGGGTGTCACTAGCACGTTAAGAGACCATACAATAAGTGTCAGGGGCCCGAGACTGTTCAACTGCCTCCCAGCACACATAAGGGGGATTACCAACAGACCCCTGGCAGTCTTCAAGCTGGCACTGGACAAGCACCTAAAGTCGGTTTCTGGTCAGCCGGGCTGTGGATCGTACGTTGGTTTGCGTGCAGCCAGCAGCAACAGCCTGGTTGATCAGGCTCTGATCCATCAGGAGGCCTGGTCACAGACCGGGCCGCGGGGGCGTTGACCCCCGGAATTCTCTCCAGGTAAACTCCAGATCAACTCAAGAACCACAATCATCCACATCAACACAAGAACCACAATCATCCACATCAACACAAGAACCACAATCATCCACATCAACACAAGAACCACAATCATCCACATCAACACAAGAACCACAATCATCCACATCAACACAAGAACCACAATCATCCATATCAACACAAGAACCACAATCATCCACATCAACACAAGAACCACAATCATCCATATCAACACAAGAATCACAATCATCCACATCAACACAAGAACCACAATCATCCACATCAACACAAGAACCACAACCCTCCACATCAACACAAGAACCACAATCATCCACATCAAAACAAGAACCACACCCTTCCACATCAACACAAAAACCACAACCATCCACATCAACACAAGAACCACAATCATCCACATCAACACAAGAACCACAACCTTCCACATCAACACAAGAACCACAACCTTCCACATCAACACAAGAACCAAAACCTTCCACATCAACACAAGAACCACAACCTTCCACATCAACACAAGAACCACAATCATCCACATCAACACAAGAACCACAACCTTCCACATCAACACAAGAACCAAAACCTTCCACATCAACACAAGAACCACAACCTTCCACATCAACACAAGAACCAAAACCTTCCACATCAACACAAAACCACAATCATCCACATCAACACAAGAACCACAATCATCCACATCAACACAAGAACCACAATCATCCACATCAACACAAGAACCACAACCATCCACATCAACACAAGAACCACAACCATCCACATCAACACAAGAACCACAACCATCCACATCAACACAAGAACCACAATCATCCACATCAACACAAGAACCACAATCATCCACATCAACACAAGAACCACAACCATCCACATCAACACAAGAACCACAATCATCCACATCAACACAAGAACCACAATCATCCACATCAACATCATTATTTTTCCCATATGTTCTTAACTTTAGTTGTTGGTAATTTGAATAATTACCAGATTCTGAAGTATGTAACTGGGGCACCACACAAGTGGCTACTCTATATGTACAGAAAAATTAACTTTTTCCAGTTCAACAGTTGAGTGGAACTTGCCTTCTGCTTGTAGAAATATGTTTCATAGTTGTAAGCTTGACAAAAGTAGAGTAGAAGAGTGATAAGTAGAGTTATGTGGAGCAGCCTAGTGACCTCCATGTTGAGCAGACTAGATGTACTCGCACTCTACACTAATGTTTCTTCTTGCTGCTGCTGCTGCTATATATCTTATCTCCTCTTATCTTACCTTAGATATACCATCGCCAAGCATCACTGCGTTCATACACCTTTTTTCATGTTCATTGTTGTTGTTGTTGTTGTTATTATTATTATTATTATTACAGTATTATTATTATTATTATTATTACAGTATTATTATTATTATATTATTATTATTATATTATTATTATTATTATTATTATTATTACAGTATTATTATTATTATTATTATTATTACAGTATTATTATTATTATTATTATTATTATTATTATTATTATTATTATTATTATTACAGTATTATTATTATTATTATTATTACAGTATTATTATTATTATTATTATTATTATTATTATTATTATTATTATATTATTATTATTATTATTATTATTATTATTATTATTACAGTATTATTAGCGTGTTTGATAGGAGTGAATGGAGACAAATGGTTTTTAATACTTGACGTGCTGTTGGAGTGTGAGCAAAGTAACATTTATGAAGGGGTTCAGGGAAACCGGCAGGCCGGACTTGAGTCCTGGAGATGGGAAGTACAGTGCCTGCACTCTGAAGGAGGGGTGTTAATGTTGCAGTTTAAAAACTGTAGTGTAAAGCACCCTTCTGGCAAGACAGTGATGGAGTGAATGATGGTGAAAGTTTTTCTTTTTTAGGCCACCCTGCCTTGGTGGGAATCGGCCAGTGTGATAATCAATAAATAAAAATTATTATTGTCAGTGAAAAGCGCTAAACCAGTAGTGTTTCCACAGTGTCAGGGATTGGGGGCGATAGTTTTGTTTGATAAAATCTCTCGCTCCTTGAGGGGGAGAGATATTCTGAAGTGTTGACCCGTATGGGTCATGAAGCACCAGATATGATGTAGGTTCGATCCTCCGTCCGCTAATTGAGGCTGTTGGTGTTACTGAAGTTTTCTATTCAAAATTTTCAGTCATTAATTTTTATTATTATTATTATTGGTAATAATCACAAGAAAGCAATAAACTCATTACTCATATGACACCTGGGATATCCAGTTAGGTTTGACCCAAGGGAAGGGAAGGTCCAGATCTAGATTATTATTATTATAATCAAGGGGGAAGCGCTAAACCCGGAGGATTATACAGCGCCTGGGGGGGGGGGGATGTGGAAGGCATTCAGGCTTAATTCGGGGAACTGGAGCACAGATCCAATTCCCTAAATCAAGAGTCCCTCACCAACATCAAGGAACCTTCCTTGAGAGGCCAGATCTAGAACTCTTAACCAGCACTGTAAGTATTCACAAAGAGCTAAACTAATAGTTAGTGTCCAGTAATAATAATAATAATAATAATAATAATAATAATAATAATAATAATAATAATAATAATAATAATAATAATAATGGTAATGGTATTAATAATAATAATGGTAATAATAATAATAATAATAATAATAATAATAATAATAATAATAATAATAATAATAATAATAATGGTAATGGTATTAATAATAATAATGGTAATAATAATAATAATGGTAATAATAATAATAATAATAATAATAATAATAATAATAATAATAATAATAATAATAATAATAATAATAATAATAATAATAATAAATCCTTGCTATGAGATGTTACAATGCAGGTAAGTTTATATCCTGTGTTACCTCAAGAACACAAACACAATAACAGTACACATGGTTTTAACTCCTCGTAACACTTTACTAAGTTGTGTATGATACTCTTAAGGATGTGTATGCATGTGTGGACATACACACACATCAGTTAAGAGGTGGGAGCCAAGACCTGTGACTCAACCCCTGGAACCACATGTAAGTACACACACACACTTGAATACTGTTATGTCATGTGTTCTAAAACTTCATTACTAAATTTTTGGCCCACTTTTTTTGGGTTATCCTGGTTGGTAAGTTACACACACGTTACTATGTATGATAGTTTGTTTTATTATTTTATTTTTTTATTATCACACCGGCCGATTCCCACCAAGGCAGGGTGGCCCGAAAAAGAAAAACTTTCACCATCATTCACTCCATCACTGTCTTGCCAGAAGGGTGCTTTACACTACAGTTTTTAAACTGCAACATTAACACCCCTCCTTCAGAGTGCAGGCACTGTACTTCCCAAACCGGCCTGCCGGTTTCCCTGAATCCCTTCATAAATGTTACTTTGCTCACACTCCAACAGCACGTCAAGTATTAAAAACCATTTGTCTCCATTCACTCCTATCAAACACGCTCACGCATGCCTGCTGGAAGTCCAAGCCCCTCGCACACAAAACCTCCTTTACCCCCTCCCTCCAACCCTTCCTAGGCCGACCCCTACCCCGCCTTCCTTCCACTACAGACTGATACACTCTTGAAGTCATTCTGTTTCGCTCCATTCTCTCTACATGTCCGAACCACCTCAACAACCCTTCCTCAGCCCTCTGGACAACAGTTTTGGTAATCCCGCACCTCCTCCTAACTTCCAAACTACGAATTCTCTGCATTATATTCACACCACACATTGCCCTCAGACATGACATCTCCACTGCCTCCAGCCTTCTCCTCGCTGCAACATTCATCACCCACGCTTCACACCCATATAAGAGCGTTGGTAAAACTATACTCTCATACATTCCCCTCTTTGCCTCCAAGGACAAAGTTCTTTGTCTCCACAGACTCCTAAGTGCACCACTCACTCTTTTTCCCTCATCAATTCTATGATTCACCTCATCTTTCATAGACCCATCCGCTGACACGTCCACTCCCAAATATCTGAATACGTTCACCTCCTCCATACTCTCTCCCTCCAATCTGATATTCAATCTTTCATCACCTAATCTTTTTGTTATCCTCATAACCTTACTCTTTCCTGTATTCACCTTTAATTTTCTTCTTTTGCACACCCTACCAAATTCATCCACCAATCTCTGCAACTTCTCTTCAGAATCTCCCAAGAGCACAGTGTCATCAGCAAAGAGCAGCTGTGACAACTCCCACTTTGTGTGTGATTCTTTATCTTTTAACTCCACGCCTCTTGCCAAGACCCTCGCATTTACTTCTCTTACAACCCCATCTATAAATATATTAAACAACCACGGTGACATCACACATCCTTGTCTAAGGCCTACTTTTACTGGGAAAAAATTCCCCTCTTTCCTACATACTCTAACTTGAGCCTCACTATCCTCGTAAAAACTCTTCACTGCTTTCAGTAACCTACCTCCTACACCATACACTTGCAACATCTGCCACATTGCCCCCCTATCCACCCTGTCATACGCCTTTTCCAAATCCATAAATGCCACAAAGACCTCTTTAGCCTTATCTAAATACTGTTCACTTATATGTTTCACTGTAAACACCTGGTCCACACACCCCCTACCTTTCCTAAAGCCTCCTTGTTCATCTGCTATCCTATTCTCCGTCTTACTCTTAATTCTTTCAATTATAACTCTACCATACACTTTACCAGGTACACTCAACAGACTTATCCCCTATAATTTTTGCACTCTCTTTTATCCCCTTTGCCTTTATACAAAGGAACTATGCATGCTCTCTGCCAATCCCTAGGTACCTTACCCTCTTCCATACATTTATTAAATAATTGCACCAACCACTCCAAAACTATATCCCCACCTGCTTTTAACATTTCTATCTTTATCCCATCAATCCCGGCTGCCTTACCCCTTTCATTTTACCTACTGCCTCACGAACTTCCCCCACACTCACAACTGACTCTTCCTCACTCCTACAAGATGTTATTCCTCCTTGCCCTATACACGAAATCACAGCTTCCCTATCTTCATCAACATTTAACAATTCCTCAAAATATTCCTTCCATCTTCCCAATACCTCTAACTCTCCATTTAATAACTCTCCTCTCCTATTTTTAACTGACAAATCCATTTGTTCTCTAGGCTTTCTTAACTTGTTAATCTCACTCCAAAACTTTTTCTTATTTTCAACAAAATTTGTTGATAACATCTCACCCACTCTCTCATTTGCTCTCTTTTTACATTGCTTCACCACTCTCTTAACTTCTCTCTTTTTCTCCATATACTCTTCCCTCCTTGATAGTTTGTGTAACAGTATTTATGTATACCTGTACCTAAATAAATTTACAATAGTAGGCCCCACCCCCATAATGATCTCTTCAACTGCTGCACCTCTTTTTATGAATTATTATTATTATTATGTGAGCAAATTACCTTCAGGAGGTTTACAGGGCATTACCTGAATTATTACCTGCAAGTAATTTGGGTGAGGTAAGTGGGACTTAGTCACAGCAGGTCACCAAACTGTCACACACACGTTACTATGTATGATAGTTTGTGTAACAGTATTTATGTATACCTGTACCTAAATAATTTTACAATAGTAGGCCCCACCCCCATAATGATCTCTTCAACTGCTGCACCTCTTTTTATGAATTATTATTATTATTATGTGAGCAAATTACCTTCAGGAGGTTTACAGGGCATTACCTGAATTATTACCTGCAAGTAATTTGGGTGAGGTAAGTGGGACTTAGTCACAGCAGGTCACCAAACTGTCACTCACTCTCACAAAAAGAGCTAGACCTGACATTATATTAATAATTGCAATGTTAAAACCAGCTACTCTGGTAAATTAAAATTGTGGACTGTATATGATTAGGCTTGCTGGGTACACAAAGAAAATTTGTATTGTATTACCACTTACCTGCCTGACCCCTAGACCCTACACTAGCCAGTTAGAGATCTAAATGAAAGGACTAATGGTGCACTTCCCTGTGAGTGATGGTCGTATCCCTTATCTTCGGTCATCCATACGTAATTCTTGAGGTCCCGCAAATTTCCTGTCCCAATTCTTCAGCAGGGAACATTAACATGGGTTCCTATTACAAATTCAGGCTGAAAAACCCCAATTTGGCCACAAAGATGCTGGATTATTATCTGAATTTTCCAGGACAACCATTGCTCACAAATTCAAAATGGCATCCCCTCTCAGCATCACTCAGCAGCTGTTCTACACCCCCCTCCTCACTTGAAATTTCTCAAAATGGTCAAATCATCATGATATTTTATTACACAGTTACTGTATTATTCAAATTTACACATGATGAATTTAGGAAAGTCCAAAATTTTCCACACCTCTCCACTTCTTCCACTAGCTCCAGTACAAATCCTCCTCCTCATACCTCTGTAAGATTGATAAAGCCAGCTGTGCAGGCAAAATATCTCTCGGTATAGATATCCAGGTGTTGCGCTTATGTCTTAGTCATCATTGTCTCAGTAATATACTACTGGTCAGGGAACAGCCGATCATTATCCCAACTTTCTAATTACTAACTTTCCAAAATTAGCACTATTGTACTAACAAACCATATCACCTTCAGATTCAAAGATGATGCATCAGGGCATAACTTTATTGTAATTTACCGGGAGAGAGTTCTGGGGGTCAATGCCCCCGCGGCCCGGTCTGTGACCAGGCCTCCTGGTGGATCAGAGCCTGATCAACCAGGCTGTTACTGCTGGCTGCACGCAATCCAACGTACGAGCCACAGCCCGGCTGGTCAGGTACCGACTTTAGGTGCTTGTCCAGTGCCTGCTTGAAGACAGCCAGAGGTCTATTGGTAATCCCCCTTATGTATGCTGGGAGGCAGTTGAACAGTCTCGGGCCCCTGACACTTATTGTATTGTCTCTTAACGTGCTAGTGACACCCCTGCTTTTCATTAGGGGGATGTTGCATCGTCTGCCGAGTCTTTTGCTTTCATTGTGAGTGATTTTTGTGTACAAGTTCGGTACTAGTCCCTCAAGGATTTTCCAGGTGTATATAATCATGTATCTCTCTTGCTTGCATTCCAGGGAATACAGGTTCAGGAACTTCAAGCGCTCCCAGTAATTGAGGCGTTTTATCTCCGTTATGTGCGCCATGAAGGTTCTCTGTACATTTTCTAGGTCAGCAATTTCACCTGCCTTGAAAGGTGCTGTTAGTGTGCAGCAATATTCCAGCCTAGGTAGAACAAGCGACCTGAAGAGTGTCATCATGGGCTTGGCATCCCTTGTTTTGAAGGTTCTCATTATCCATCCTGTCATTTTTCTAGCAGATGCGATTGATACAATGTTATGGTCCTTGAAGGCGAGATCCTCCGACATGATCACTCCCAGGTCTTTGACGTTGGTTTTTCGCTCTATTTTGTGGCCGGAATTTGTTTTGTACTCTGATGAAGTTTTAATTTTCTCGTGTTTACCATATCGGAGTAGTAATTGAAATTTCTCATCGTTGAACTTCATATTGTTTTCTGCAGCCCACTGAAAGATTTGGTTGATGTCCGCCTGGAGCCTTGCAGTGTCTGCAATGGAAGACACTGTCATGCAGATTCGGGTGTCATCTGCAAAGGAAGACACGGTGCTGTGGCTGACATCCTTGTCTATGTCAGATATGAGGATGAGAAACAAGATGGGAGCGAGTACTGTGCCTTGTGGAACAGAGCTTTTCACCGTAGCTGCCTCAGACTTTACTCTGTTGGCTACTACTCTTTGTGTTCTGTTTGTGTGGAAATTATAGATCCATCTACTAACTTTTCCTGTTATTCCTTTAGCACGCATTTTGTGCACTATTACGCCATGGTCACACTTGTCGAAGGCTTTTTGCAAAGTCTGTATATATTACATCTGCATTCTTTTTGACTTCTAGTGCATCTAGGACCTTGTCGTAGTGATCCAATAGTTGAGACAGACAGGAGCGACTTGCTCTAAACCCATGTTGCCCTGGGTTGTGTAATTGATGGATATCTAGATGGGTGGCGTTCTTGCTTCTTAGGACCTTTCAAAGATTTTTATGATATGGGATGTTAGTGCTGTCGGTCTGTAGTTCTTTGCTATTGCTTTACTGCCCCCTTTGTGGAGTGGGGCTATGTCTGTTGTTTTTAGTAACTGTGAGACGACCCCCGTGTCCATGCTTCCTCTCCATAGGATGGTAAAAGCTCGTGATAGGGGCTTCTTGCAGTTCTTGATGAACACGGAGTGCCATGAGTCTGGCCCTGGGGCAGAGTGCATGGGCATGTCATTTATCGCATGTTTGAAGTCATTTGGTGTCAGGATAATATCAGATAGGCTTGTGTTAACCAAATTCTGTGGCTCTCTCTTAAAGAATTCATTTTGATCTTCGACTCTCAGTCTGGTAAGCGGCTTGCTAAAAACTGAGTCATATTGGGACTTGAGCAGCTCACTCATTTCCTTGCTGTCATCTGTGTAGGACCCATCTTGTTTAAGTAGGGGCCCAATACTAGATGTTGTTCTCGACTTTGATTTGGCATAAGAAAAGAAATGCTTTGGATTTCTTTTGATTTCATTTATGGCTTTTAGTTCTTCCCGCGATTCCTAACTCCTATAAGATTCCTTTTAGCTTAAGTTCGATGTTTGCTATTTCTCTGACCAGTGACTCCCTATGCATTTCAGATATATTGGCCTCTTAGCCGCTCTGTTATTCTTTTCCATCGCCTGTAAAGGGAGCGCCTGTCTCTTTCTATTTTACATCTACTCCTCTTTTTTCTTAAAGGAATAAGCCTTGAGCATATATCGAGTGCCATCGAGTTAATCTGTTCTAGGCATAAGTTGGGGTCTGTGTTGCTTAGTCTATCTTCCCAGCTTATATCGTTTAGGACTTGATTTACTTGGTCATACTTTATGTTCTTGTTATTGAAGTTGAATTTGGTGAAGGCTCCCTCGTGACTAATCTAATTTTGTCGGTCTAGGGCTCCGCGCATACATGTCTGAACCTCGATTATTTTGTGATCTGAGTATATTGCTTTTGATATGGTGACATTTCGTATCAGATCATCATTGTTAGTGAAGATGAGGTCTAGTGTATTCTCCAGTCTAACAGGCTCTATTATTTGCTGGTTTAAGTTGAATTTTGTGCAGAGATTTAAAAGCTTGTGTGTGTGTGAGTTCTCGTCAGAGCTGCCTCCTGTTGTTATCACTGCAACAACATTATTTGCTATATTCCTCCATTTTAGGTGCCTCAAGTTGAAATCCCCCAGGAGCAAGATGTTCGGGGCCGGAGCTGGCAGATTTTCCAGACAGTGGTCAATTTTTGACAGCTGTTCCTGGAATTGCTGGGATGTTGCATCCGGAGGCTGGTAGACTACCACAATGACTAGGTTTTGGTTCTCGATCTTTACTGCTAGAACTTCCACTACATAATTTGAGACATTAAGCAGTTCTGTGCAAACAAGTGACTCTGCGATATACAGGCCATCCCCCCCTCCTTTTGCCTGTTCACTCTGTCACATCTGTATAGGTTGTAACCTGGGATCCATATTTCGTTGTCCAAGTGATCCTTTATGTGGGTCTCTGTGAAAGCCGCGAACATTGCATTTGCCTCTGCAAACAGTCCACGGATGAAAGGTATTTTGTTCGTTGCTGGCCTTAGACCCTGTATATTTGCAAAGAAGAATGTCATCGGACTGGTGGTATTGGTGGTATTTACTTGACTGGCACAAAAAATTTAATAACGGTTAAGATATTAACTTGTTGTCACATAAAAAGCTGAGCAGATAATGCCAAGAGTACCTGGGCAGAGTCAAATACATAAATAACACTATGCAATAAGATCACAGTAAACAGGTGATTTCAGAATATGCAAAATAACCACTCTGAAAAAATAGAGAAATTCCAAGCGCTTTCGTGACTACTCACATTATCAAGGAACTATAGTTCCTTGATAATGTGAGTAGTCACGAAAGCGCTTGGAATTTCTCTATTTTTTCAGAGTGGTTATTTTGCATAAATAACACTATGTACATTTTTTTACAATGGCCTTGAAAGTACACAGGTGTTATGGGCACACACATATAGTACATTATGGAGGAAATCGCAGTAAAACGCGAGATTGCAAGTAGTATGCAGAAATGCAACAGTGAAAATAGGAAATAAAATCTGAGTGCCTTCGTGTGACTACACACAAATCTTCAGAAGATATGTGTGTAAGCACATGTAGGCATTCAGGCTTCATTTCTTATTTTTACTGTGGATTTTTTGCATTGTGTATTATATAGGTTTAACCTTAGGTAACCTAATAACATTCAACAATGTACAGGAGGGCCTCATTTTACAGCCAGGGAGGTGCCTTAATGCTAGTGAGGGAATCTTGATCCAAGGAACTGGACTTGTCTCCCCCTCCCCTTGGATCAAATACATCCAATACATATTGGAAGAATTACTGACAATATGTAAAGTAACAGGACACAAATGCAACTATTGTGACATTTTATTGTGGCAACGTTTCTGGAGAGCGAGACGTTGTCACAATAAAATGCCACATTAATAATATTAACAGTACTGTCATAATAATAATAATAATAATAATAATATTTTATTTATTTATTATTAATTTGTACATAATACATAGATGTACAAAGAAATACAGTGGTTAAGTGTAACATGCCAAAAGCCCCTTGTATGCAGAGCATTATGGGCAAGCTTAAAATTAACTTAAGATTAACTAAGTAATGATATATTCAGTGGTAAAAATTATAGTACACAAATAGCAATTAAGCACAAATGAGTATTTCAAAGACAGGTCATATGGTCATTTATTGAGTTGCTGTGCATTCAGTAGAATGGAGTATTCTGTTAGGTAATGTAATTAAAAAAAAAAAACAAAGTTTGATAGGTCACAGGTTAAACATTTATGAGATACAGTTATTCAGTATTTATTTAGTTGTGGATGAGTAAGTGATTTTTAAGAAGAGACTTGAATTTATAAACAGTGTTTCTTTTATATTAAAAAATGGAGGAATATAGCAAATAATGTTGTTGCAGTAATAACACCAGGAGGCAGCTCTGATGAAAACTCACACTCACACAAGCTTTTAAATCTCTGCACAAAATTCAACTTAAACCAGCAAATAATAGAGCCTACTAGACTGGAGAATACACTAGACCTCATCTTCACTAACAATGATGATCTGATGCGAAATGTCACCATATCAAAAACAATATACTCCGATCACAACATAATCGAGGTTCAGACATGTATGCGCGGAGCCCCAGACCGACATAATGAGATTAGTCACGAGGGAGCATTCAACAAATTCAACTTCAATAACAAGAGCATAAAGTGGGACCAAGTAAACCAAGTCCTAACCGATATATGCTGGGAAGATAGACTAAGCAACACAGACCCCAACTTATGCTTAGAATAGATTAACTCGGTGGCACTTGATGTATGCTCAAGGCTTATTCCTTTAAGAAAAAGGAGGAGTAGATGTAAAATAGAAAGAGACAGGCACTCACTTTACAGGCGACGAAAAAGAATAACAGAGCGGCTAACAGAGGCCAATATATCTGAAATGCATAGGGAGTCACTGGTCAGAGAAATAGCAAACATCGAACTTAAGCTAAAGGAGTCTTATAGGAGTCAGGAATCGCGGGAAGAACTAAAAGCCATAAATGAAATCGAAAGAAACCCAAAGTATTTCTTTTCCTATGCCAAATCAAAGTCGAGAACAACGTCCGGTATTGGGCCCCTACTTAAACAAGATGGGTCCTACACAGATGACTGCAAGGAAATGAGTGAGCTACTCAAGTCCCAATATGACTCAATTTTTAGCAAGCCGCTAACCAGACTGAGAGTCGAAGATCAAAATTAATTTATTATGAGAGAGCCACAGAATTTGGTTAACACAAGCCTATCTGATGTTATCCTGACGCCAAATGACTTCAAACAGGCGATAAATGACATGCCCATGCACTCTGCCCCAGGGCCAGACTCGTGGAACTCCGTGTTCATCAAGAACTGCAAGAAGCCCCTATCACGAGCTTTTACCATCCTATGGAGAGGAAGCATGGACACGGGGGTCGTCCCACAGTTACTAAAAACAACAGACATAGCCCCACTCCACAAAGGGGGCAGTAAAGCAATAGCAAAGAACTACAGACCGACAGCACTAACATCCCATATCATAAAATCTTTGAAAGGGTCCTAAGAAGCAAGAACAACACCCATCTAGATATCCATCAATTACACAACCCAGGGCAACATGGTTTTAGAGCAGGTCGCTCCTGTCTGTCTCAACTATTGGATCACTACGACAAGGTCCTAGATGCACTAGAAGTCAAAAAGAATGCAGATGTAATATATACAGACTTTGCAAAAAGCCTTCGACAAGTGTGACCATGGCGTAATAGTGCACAAAATGCGTGCTAAAGGAATAACAGGAAAAGTTAGTAGATGGATCTATAATTTCCTCACAAACAGAACACAAAGAGTAGTAGCCAACAGAGTAAAGTCTGAGGCAGGTACGGTGAAAAGCTCTGTTCCACAAGGCACAGTACTCGCTCCCATCTTGTTTCTCATCCTCATATCTGACATAGACAAGGATGTCAGCCACAGCACCGTGTCTTCCTTTGCAGATGACACCCGAATCTGCATGACAGTGTCTTCTAATGCAGACACTGAAAGGCTCCAGGCGGACATCACCCAAATCTTTCAATGGGCTGCAGAAAACAATATGAAGTTCAACAATGAGAAATTTCAATTACTCCGATATGGTAAACACAAGAAAATTAAAACTTCATCAGAGTACAAAACAAATTCTGGCCACAAAATAGGGTGAAAAACCAACGTCAAAGACCTGGGAGTGATCATGTCGGAGGATCTCACCTTCAAGGACCATAACATTGTATCAATTGCAGCTGTTAGAAAAAATGACAGGATGGATAATGAAAACCTTCAAAACAAGTGATGCCAAGCCCATGATGACACTCTTCAGGTCGCTTGTTCTACCTAGGCTGGAATATTGCTGCACACTAACAGCACCTTTCAAGGCAGGTAAAATTGCTGACCTAGAAAATGTACAGAGAACCTTCACGGCGCACATAACGGAGATAAAACACCTCAATTACTGAGAGCGCTTGAAGTTCCTGAACCTGTATTCCCTGGAATGCAGGCGGGAGAGATACGTGATTATATACACCTGGAAAATCCTAGAGGGACTAGTACCAAACTTGCACATGAAAATCACTCACAATGATAGCAAAAGACTTGGCAAACGATGCAACATCCCCCGAATGACAAGCAGGGGTGTCATTAGCACATTAAGAGACAATACAATAAGTGTCAGGGGCCCGAGACTGTTCAACTGCCTCCCAGCATACATAAGGGGGATTACCAATAGACCCCTGACAGTCTTCAAGCTGGCACTAGACAAGCACCTAAAGTCGGTACCTGACCAGCTGGGCTGTGGCTCCTACGTTGGATTGCGTGCAGCCAGCAGTAACAGCCTGGTTGATCAGGCTCTGATCCACCAGGAGGCCTGGTCACAGACCGGGGTGCGGGGCCGTTGACCCCCGGAACTCTCTCCAGGTAAGCTCCAGGTACAGTTATAGAGGCTAAAATGTTGTGTAGTTTTAAAAATAGGTTAGATAAACATATGAGTGGGTGTAGGTGGGTGTGAGTTAGACCTGACTAGCTTGTGCTACTAGGTCTGATGCCATGCTCCTTCCTTAAGCGGAAGTGGCCTGACTAGGTGGGTCATTGGGCTAATCCGGGGGAGGGGGGACATGGACCTCCTTCGCATGGTTCAGTAGGCCTGCTGCAGTGTTCCTTCTTTCTTATGTTCTTATGAGAAATTTCAATTACTCTGATATGGTAAATGTGAGGAAATTAAAACTTCATCAGAGTATAAAACAAATTCCAGCCACACAATAGAGCAAAAAATTAACATCAAAGACTTGAGAGTGATCATGTCGGAGGATCTCGCCTTCAAGGACCATAACACTGTAACAATCACATCTGCTAGAAAAATGACAGGATGCATAATGAGAACCTTCAAGCCCATGATGACACTCTTCAGGTTGCTTGCTATATCTAGGCTGGAATATTGCTGTACATTAACAGCACCTTTCAAGGCAGGTGAAATTGCTGACCTAGAAAATGTACAGAGAACCTTCACGGCACATGTAACCGAGATAAAACACCTCAATTTCTGGGAACGCTTGAAGTTCCTGAACCTGTACTCCCTGGAACGCAGGCGGGAGAGATACATGATTATGTACACCTGAAAAATCCTAGAGGAACTAGTACCGAACTTGCACATG
>NC_069414.1:48839350-48869748 GCF_026875155.1 Cherax quadricarinatus
GTAAGTATCATAGCTAGGAGGAAGTTGGAGGCAGTGGAGATGTCATGTCTGAGATCATTAAGTGGTGTGAATATCATGCAGAAAATAAGATATAAATTTTAAAGATAGTGTGGTGGTACAAAAGCCATAATTCAGAAAGCAGAGGATGGGTTGTTGAGATGGTTTGGTCATGAAAAAGGCCAGAACAAGATACATATAAATCTAGGGGCCATGTGTGTCATAAAAGGCGACTAAACTGCTGGTGTGTTGAAAGAAAGAAAGATCAATCTAGGGCAACTAGGTGTAGGGAATGCCCAAGGGAAACAGTTGGAAGAAGGGTTAGAAAGAAGGTATGAAGGAGGTAGGGGGCTTGAATATCCAGCACAAATGTAATGGAGTAGATAGGACAGCGTATTAAAACGACGGAACGGGAGTGGTTTGAACCCACCCGTCCCACGATTTGTTTGTAATTGTTATTACGATTTCGTGAGTCATAATTGCCATATTGACATCAGGTATTTAAAAAAAAAAAACAGGTTACAGAGCAAACTTTTATTGGCACAACATTTCGCTTTATGAAGAGCTTTATTATGTCATGACTTAATAAAGCTCTACACACAGAAACATTGTCTCAATATAAGTCTTTTTTCTGCTTGCCTCTTTATCTTCATATGTATGAAGAGTAGATGCAAATGGTGCTTTCAGAGTCGATGTGCTGTTGGAGTGTTACCTTGATAATGGCTATAATGAGATTCAGGGAATTCAGTTAGTAGGGCTTAGAGTTTTGGTGGTGGGAGGTACAGTGCCTGCACTATAGAAGTGGATCATTGGATCAGCACTGGATCATGATGTCTGTGTCATATTATACCTAGGGAGCAAGTGATGGTAAATTTTTCCTTCTATGAGGATCCTGTCTTGGTGGAAAATAACCACTGAAAAATTTACAGGAAAACTCACAGCAGAGTTTGACAATAAAATTCAATATAACTAATAGGAATTTGTAAATCAAAATAAGACTATAACATTAAAAAATTCAGAATAATACTCTTACATTTCACAAAAATAAAACTTGTTTAAAAGTAGTATAAAACAATTTCTTTTGGTTCAGTGGCTTTTCCATGCCTCAATCTCATTTGTTTAACACACTGGTCATCTCCCACCATGACAGGGTGACCTGAAAAAGAAACACTTTCACCATCATTCACACTGTCACTATCTTTCCAGAGATCTGTAGATACAACAGTTCAGATGTCCCTCCAAACAGCAATTACCTACCATCCGACTTACGAACTGCTTGACATATGACCACGTTTTGTATGCAGATGTTCTGGGAAATAAACAACTGTTTGTGTTTTACACAGTGTTTCTCCAAAACCTTACAGTATAAAATACAGTACTAACAGCATAAAAAGTAAAGAAAAAATTAAATACCAAAATAAAACAGTAAAATAAAATCATTACTTAATGTGATGCTAATATTCAGTAGTAAGGTTCGACTTACGTCCATTTTGACTTACGATCAGTTAGTCGGATGGTAGGTGTACAGTAGAACCCCCATATCCGTGGATTTTGTTTCCGTAGTTTCAGTTCCCAGTAAAAGTAGGCCTTAGACAAGGATGTGTGATGTCACCGTGGTTGTTTAATATATTTATAGATGGGGTTGTAAGAGAAGTAAATGCGAGGGTCTTGGCAAGAGGCGTGGAGTTAAAAGATAAAGAATCACACACAAAGTGGGAGTTGTCACAGCTGCTCTTTGCCGATGACACTGTGCTCTTGGGAGATTCTGAAGAGAAGTTGCAGAGATTGGTGGATGAATTTGGTAGGGTGTGCAAAAGAAGAAAATTAAAGGTGAATACAGGAAAGAGTAAGGTTATGAGGATAACAAAAAGATTAGGTGATGAAAGATTGAATATCAGATTGGAGGGAGAGAGTATGGAGGAGGTGAACGTATTCAGATATTTGGGAGTGGACGTGTCAGCGGATGGGTCTATGAAAGATGAGGTGAATCATAGAATTGATGAGGGAAAAAGAGTGAGTGGTGCACTTAGGAGTCTGTGGAGACAAAGAACTTTGTCCTTGGAGGCAAAGAGGGGAATGTATGAGAGTATAGTTTTACCAACGCTCTTATATGGGTGTGAAGCGTGGGTGATGAATGTTGCAGCGAGGAGAAGGCTGGAGGCAGTGGAGATGTCATGTCTGAGGGCAATGTGTGGTGTGAATATAATGCAGAGAATTCGTAGTTTGGAAGTTAGGAGGAGGTGCGGGATTACCAAAACTGTTGTCCAGAGGGCTGAGGAAGGGTTGTTGAGGTGGTTCGGACATGTAGAGAGAATGGAGCGAAACAGAATGACTTCAAGAGTGTATCAGTCTGTAGTGGAAGGAAGGCGGGGTAGGGGTCGGCCTAGGAAGGGTTGGAGGGAGGGGGTAAAGGAGGTTTTGTGTGCGAGGGGCTTGGACTTCCAGCAGGCATGCGTGAGCGTGTTTGATAGGAGTGAATGGAGACAAATGGTTTTTAATACTTGACGTGCTGTTGGAGTGTGAGCAAAGTAACATTTATGAAGGGATTCAGGGAAACCGGCAGGCCGGACTTGAGTCCTGGAGATGGGAAGTACAGTGCCTGCACTCTGAAGGAGGGGTGTTAATGTTGCAGTTTAAAAACTGTAGTGTAAAGCACCCTTCTGGCAAGACAGTGATGGAGTGAATGATGGTGAAAGTTTTTCTTTTTCGGGCCACCCTGCCTTGGTGGGAATCGGCCGGTGTGATAATAAAAAATAATAATAGTTTCAGTTATCCGCTGTTTACTGTGGTCCAAAAGTAACCCTTAATTTTGCTTAATAATGGCCCCAGAGTGCAAAAGTAGTGATACTGGCAGTTCTTCAAAGACTAACAGAAGCTGTGCAGTGCTTCCCATCAGTGACAAAATGCTAACTCTTGTCTTATTGTGCATAATTTATCAATTTAGCTTTACCATAGGTATGTATGTAAATAAAAAATGACTTATATATGTACAGTAGACCATCATTTAGCATGAGTTTATTTGGCACAATTTGTGTATAGCACGAATGAAGAATTGTGGCACAATTTTATGTAACACATTGTAAAATTAATTTAACACAGGTTCGGGAAGGAAAAAAAAAATTCCCTTTTCCTCAAGCTGCCGCCTTGTTGTGGATCAGCCAGGGAGACCTCCTGCCATCCCCTGCCAACATCCCTGACACCACCCCACCATTTGTATTTTCATACATGTCCAGTCTTTCTCTGCTACAAGCTAGCTGTGCTTGTGAATTGTGTTTTGATCTTTTAATTACTATATCTTCTATCTGCCAAGCACTCAAGACACCCAGTAGGCATACCAGTGTTGCTGAAAGTGGCAAGAAAAGGTATAAGCATTTAAGTCTTAGAATTAACGAAGGAAGCAAAGATATTAGACAAAAGATAACCTTAATGAAGTGTTACTTTGTATGCATAAAAAGAGGTAAACATGAGTTTGTGTGAATGACTTACTGAATGACTTACTGACTTGACTGAATGGCTTACTGACTTGACTGATTGACTTATTGACTTACTGACTCAACTGAATGACTTACTGACTTGATTGAATGACTTACTGACTTGGCTGAATTACTCACTGACTTGACTGAATGACTTACTGACTTGACTGAATGACTTGACTAACTGACTGACTTGACTGAATGACTTAAAGTTAGACACTCCAGTACAACCAGCAACTTCAGTACCAGAACCTCTACCATCCACCTCAGCCCAGTAGGGCCACAGCATAACTCTCCACTCTAATCACAATCATACACAAACACCAGCACCCACAATTTAAGGTAAGAAATACTATTATTTCTCTTACAGTTGTAGTCTTAACCTGTAAAAACAACATAATACATCACAACAATGAACTACAATTCCATATTCACTTTTATTTTTGTAAGATGTGGATGCCTAAAAAAAAAATTGTTTGACTTTTTTGGAGCTCCCAGGAACGTAACCCTATTTTTCCCGTAAGTTCTTCAGTTCATCTAACACGGTTTTTTTACCTAACACGCCATTTTCAGGAACTTAACTACCGTGTTAAATGACGGTCTACTGTATGTAACAAAAAGCTCGGCATGGCCGACGCAGCAAGGCGTGTGGCGGGCTGTCTGCGGGATTTTCAAGGATAGCTCCTGATCAAAGAGGCTGACCAGATTACAACTGAACAGGACTCAGTGTGAGTGCTTTGGGAAAAGTCCAGAGAAGCGAGAGGACATCCCAGTGCATCGTTTCAGCGTAGTGGAAGTGTTGTACAGTTTGTGAGGGTTGGGTGTGGTGTTGAGAATGCCCAGGTCGGGACCAGTCAGTGCCTCTTCCCCCACACCACCAGGGGGAGGGGGTGGGGTGTGTGGGTGAAGATAAAGGGAACACTGGTTTTGGGGAGTCACATGCCCAAATCTTTCATAATATGCATGGGAAACAAATAAATGTTGTGTTTGTTGTAGGCAGGACAGTGTGAACAACAGTGCGCAGTCAGTGTATAGGGAAGTGCCCCTCAACCCCCTTCCCCAGGCTTGCCCTGTGTGTAGGAAACAGTGACCCTCTCATAACCCCTCACCCCTGCACCTCAACCATACAACTCCCCTGCCTCACCCACCCAACTCCCAGCACTACCCCAACTGTAGAGGGTACTTTTCCCCTCCCAGCCCACGATGTCAGCAATGGCACAGGGTGTGCCGGGCTCACGGGAACTTCCACTGCAGAGACAGCGCTGTGGAGTTCGACCGTGAGGCATCTGTCAGGTGTGCCACAGGCAATGTGCACTCAGTTCCTCAAGCTTCAACATCTGTGCCCACGGTGGATGTCTGGGCACCCGGAGGGCTCCAGGAGGGAACAACCAACAGCCCCACCCACCTTCACCTTTACAGAGGGCCTGGGATCTGCAATCAAACTGGCGTCCACCAGGACGCTGACACATCCCCAGGGCAGCTCTCCCTCAAGCTGCTAGTGGAGTCACTGACCTTTTGGGGAGGGTTATTGGTGGTCCTGCAAGCAGCAGATCCTGGCGCAACTTGCTGCTGTTTGCAATGGCTGTCTGGCTGTCCTGCCAAGGAGGGACAGGCACCTAGCAACATCTGTTGTTGGGGCAATGATGCATTCCCCAGAATATTTGTTAATTGCTCATTACTCTGTAATTTGTTCATGACTGTAACCATGTATGGACTTATTTATGGTTCATTACCTTTGTAACTTGTCATGAGTGTGACCAGCTCTACCTGGAGCTCATTACCTTTGTAACTTGTCATGATTGTGACCAGATCTAATTCATTACCTTTGTAACTTGTTCAGCTATTAAAACTTTGGAGTCCAGTCCCTGGACCAATTATGTACCTCTGTAATCTTTTGACTACTGCCCACAGGATGGGCATGGGGTGAATAATAAAGATATTAAACTAAACGAACTACCGTATGTAAATAAAAAAACAACTTTTATACCCTGCAGATACGGGGAGGAATACTGTATCCTAACTCCCTAAGTCAATATTTTTATGAAGTTGATTGTAATCTGATTAGAGTGATATATTAGAGACATATGGTTTCTGAAGCACAAAATGAGCCCAAAACCAAAAGGAATTTTTTTATACCTGTTTAATTTTGTATAAATGACAATTTTTAGTTTTCAGAGACCTCTAGGAACACAGCCTGTGAATTTGTAGGAACAATGTATAACCCAACATAGGGAGAAACGTCTACCACTTGTGTTTTACATTCCTAGTTTGTCACTATATAGAAATTTAATGTTAGAAATAGTTAATATTGAAAATAATTAATAAATAGAAATTTCTGAATAATAATAGAGTACACAGAAGTAATAACTTGGAGTAATATGAGTTATGTACAAATATTATTCAACACATTATTACATTGTCCCATAATTATGACATTATTTTTATACATAAATCATTTTCCTCTACAAATGAAAAAGAACATTTGTGTAAATTATGAAATATAAGCAGAGGAACTTGTATGTATATCTTCCTCAAAGTTTAATGCTGCACAAAATACATAAATTATTTGTTATTCTGAGAAATAAAGCAAAAACTGACACATATAGGTGTTGCCCAGCACATATAACCTTTTTTTATAATTTCAAGAGTAATTGTTATCAATGTTATAGATAATAGTTATTTTCCTCTAGCATACCTAACTCTTCTTATAATCAATGATTTACAAAGAAGATTTATTTAACTATGTGTATAGTTATATTAAAACAAAAGTTGCTATTGTAACAACATAATATAGGAAACATTAAATGAGAATACATATATTATATATATTTTTTGGCAATTGTTGAAGGCACAGCTTCAGTCAGACCTGTGAGAGGTCTCCCCGAGATAATACACCGTTCAGGTGCTCCTTGACTTACCATATTTTGACTACGATGGTGCGAAAGCAATTACTTTGGAGATGAAACAGATAATTACCCAGCATGAAGGAGGCAAATCTATAACTTGTATTCACTTATTTACTTTTCAATACTGATATTTAGTTACAGTAATTATTTGTTCATTTACTTATTCAGTGACAGTAGTTATTTATTTACTTATTTAGCATTTCATGTTCGACTTGCAAAATTTTCAAATTACGATGGGTTTGTTGGAATGTAACCCCATCATAACCTGAGGAGCACTTGTACTCTTAAAGGCCAGCCAGAGTGCAGGTACAGCCTGGTGAGCTGGATCCCAATGGTCTACTGCTGAAAAGATACACTGTTATACAAAGCTTTATTGGGACAAAGTTTTGCTCTACTTAGAGCTTTATCAAGTCATTGTATGATTTGATAAAGAGATAACAGTGAACATTTATCCCCAAAAAACTTGGTGTGCAATGCGTCTTTTCTTCACAACAGTCTCGTAAACCAGGCTGTTGCTGGCAGCAGCCCAGAGGCCTACACAGTCTGGCTGATCTGGCACTTTTTTGCAGGTGTTGGTTCAGTCAGATCTTGAAAACTTCTTTGTTCCAGCACATTTTGCATCCATGGGTCACATATTAATGGGTTATCACTCCTAACCACACATTTATGCTATCAGTATTAACATACTTAAGGTAGGCAATGTTTTATGTAGCAACAATACACACACCAGTCTTAAGTAGGTTGCAAACTTGGAGAAGTGTATATATACTGAATAGATACCTGGAGTATGGGAAGGTAAATGGGTCTCAGTGCACACGTAACAATCCAAGCTCTGATATTCACATCATAATTTTTTAATATTCCTCTTTGGCCTCGTAACCCTATCAAAATTGTGGCCAAACTTCCATGCCTCTCTCGCTAAGGAGACTGGCGCTTACAGATTTAAGTCACTCTCATCCTCACCATCTTTGACAAATCAATATTCTTTCCTCTCTCAAGAATTGTTGGATCTCCCGACGCAGCTGCCTCTCGTTGCTTCTGAAGCTGATACAGTTGAATAGATTTTTCCCTGATGGATCCCTCAATGGATGGCAGAGGAAGCTCTGTAATTGTTGCTCCACTCTCTTTTGCTGCAGCCTTCAACTTCTCTCTTTCTGCTTCAATTTCTTTATACTTCTTCAGAAGACCAACAGCCCACTGTTTTGTAAAGAGGTAGAATTAATTATAAGATGCATAAAGCTTACAAAGCTTTCTGTATGTATAATTGATAAGGTAATCCTGCTGCTGTTAATTTCTGGAAGGTAATAAAGTGTTTGACATGTGACAGGAAATAGATACTTAATATATTGTACCGGTATCTTAAAACTGCACACATTCTGTAATGTACCTTACAACCTTAAGTATACTGTAGATGTTTACCTAATCAAAGTAAACTTGTAATGGTAACATAACAGTGGAGGTAAACTGAATACCTGTACAGATGGGAGGAAATCAGGTCTGATCCAAGAAAGGATTGTGTAGGTCTAATTTCTTTAATTAAGAACCCTTCACCAGCCCCTTACCTGCAGATCTTCGCGCCACAGCTCCTGCTGGTCAGGACGAATGTGGACAGCTCTAGAAAAAGTCTTGACTGCTGTGGCAACTTCACCTAAGCCCAGCTGTGCTCTTCCCAGTGTCTGCAAGCCTACCCACCAGTTTTGTGAGAGTCTCACAGCTTCTTCTGCTGACCTTAGAGCAGGAAACACCTCACCCACCTGTAAAAATTAGATAAGTTGAAAATACAGACATTCCGCGCTTTAAAATGGTTCAACTTATGATATTTCAACTTTTGTATCGTCATAAAGTCGAAATATTGTAGTTGTACAGTACTGTACATTGACTGATGAGATAAGCTTGTATTCATTTATTTACTTTTCAATAATGTTATTTAGTTAGTTACAGTAATTATCTGTTTATTTACTTATTCAGTGGCAGTAGTTATTTATTTACTTATCGTATTTTCATATTCGACTTACAATATTTTCAATTTATAATGGGTTCAATGGAACATAACCCCATCATAAATCGGGAAGCACCTGTACAGTACTTAATCAGAAGCATAAGGGCTTGGAGGGGATGAAAATTTTGAAATTCAGACAGCAGTTTAACCTGATAGTTAAAATAACTTTTGTATATCAGTAAGAAAGCATATATAGAAACCTCCTCTAGTGTAAGTAAGTTTATTTAGGTATACACAAATACAGTTACGTAGATTATCATACATAGCAGCATATGTGTAGAGAACCTAGGATAACCCCAAAAAATCAGACAAAGTGACTTATTTCAACTGGGGGTCCTTTTAATACCTTATTATTATACTGTAAAGGAGATATACTAGGAATAAGGTAAAATGACTTATTGATATTTACATGGGTGTTAAAAAAATTAAAAAATCATTCTCCTCCCTTCCTCTCGCTACATTCATTAGGCACCGTTTGGCTCTTTTCCTGAACTGGCTCATGCTATGACTGACTGACATGTGCAGGCAGTCTGTTTCATTCCCTTATTGCTGTACAATAAAAGGTGTTTGAAGCCTGGCCACTGACTGTGGGTACTACAAAGTTGTGATCTCTCCCCCTAGTACTATGAGTGCTTTGGTTCCCAGCCTTGACAAAATTGGCAGCAAGATATTCTGGACAGTTTGTAAGCAATTTTATAAACTTGAGTTAATTTCAGTTGTTTTACTCTGTCTTCAACATTCAGCATATCCAATTGTTGTAATTCATCCTGGCCTACATGCCCTCTTGGACCCAGGTCCAGGATGAATCTTACCATTTTGTTCTGGGTGATTTGTAGTCTATCTCTCAGTTTTTTTTCAAGGCAGAGTACCATGAAGAGCAAGCGTAGTCTATATGACATTGTATAAGAACCAGACAGGGTCCTGTGAGCCACAGTAGGTAGACACTGTGCTTGTCTGCAGAGGAACTTCAGTCTGGCATTCACTTTCTTTACTACACTGTTCCCTATTAATTCTCCTGACATTAACGGGTCAAAGGGGGATTCCCAGATATTTTACTGAGGTAACTAAAGTGATGGGTTCCCCATTACACTGGACATTAAAATTACAGTGGTCCCTCGATAATCGTCGGGCTCGATAGTCGTCCTTTTCGGAAATCGTCGCGTTATTTTCGTCCAAACATAGGCTTGCAAATGGTTGGTTGACTCGCTAATCGTCATTCGTCCTGGACGCGCACTCGCGGCTCTGAGCCGCCTCAGCCTCCCTTCCCAGCCAGTGTGCCATTGTTTACCAGTGAGCGACGGTCCCCTCACTTGTTCATACGAAATATTTCATAATACAGTGGAACCTCAAATATCGAACTTTCTTCGGTCCAGAAGGCTGTTTGAGTGCCTTTACCGAATGAATTTATTCCCATCAGGAATAATGTAAATTAGATTAGTCCATTTCAGACCCTCAAAAATACACTTATAAAAGCACTTACAAAAATACACTTACATAATTGGTCGTGTTGGGAGCAGTTCGATTTTTGAGGTTCCACTGTATTCCATTCATTTTAGTGCTTGCAAGTGCTAAATAGGCTACCATGGCTCCAAAGAAAGCTCCTAGTGCCAAGCCTTTGGTAAAGAAGGTGAGAAATATGATTGAATTTAAGAAAAACATCATTGAACAATATGAAAATGGCGTACGTGTGGCCGAACTGGCCAGGATGTATAACAAACCCCATACAACCATATCTTCCATCGTGGCAAAGAAAAAAGAAATCAAGGAAGCTGTTGTTGCTTGGAGAAAATTGTGGCCAGATTGTGTCCACAAGAGGGATTTTGAAGGGTTTGTGGCTGACCCTGATGAGCCTATGTCAGTTGTGAAATCTATTGTGGCACTGGGGAGTTCCATGGGGTTGGATGTGAGTTTGGAGGATGTGGAAGAGTTGATGGAGGACCACAAGGAAGAGCTAACCACTGAGGAGCTGCAGGAACAGCAACAGATCACAGCTCAGAATCTTGCTGTAGAAGAGAAGGAAGAGAGATGGAAGAGGGTGCCTTCTTCAGAAATTAAGGAGATTTTTGAAATGTGGGGTAGGATGGAAAGATTTATGGAGAAACATCACCCTGAGAAGGATGTTGCAAGCCATATCGGCAACTTGTACAGTGACAGAGTCTTGGCCCATTTTAGGGAAGTTTTAAAGAGACGCCAGAAACGGAGCTCTCTGGGCACTTTTTGCGGGACAGGACTCCAGTGACTCTCAAGCTGGTCCTGGTGGCATTAAGAAACAGAGAAGAGAAGTATGTAACCCCAGAAAAGGATTTGGTACCTGAGGTGTTGATGGAAGGGGATTCCCCTTCCAAACAGTAACTAATCCAATCTCTCTCCTCCTCCAGTCTTCCATACACTAAGAAGAATCGCCAATAAAGGTAAGTGTTATGCTGTTAATGTTTCATTCATCATGTCCCATTGTATTGTTTATGTACTACATCTATATTTCATGTAAAAGAATTTTTTGTTTTAATACTTCTGGGTGTCAGGAACAGATTAATTGTATTTACATTATTTCTCATGGGGAAAATTTATTCAAAAACCGTCTATTTCAATAATCGCCGCACTTCCAAGAACGGATTAACAATGATAAACAAGGGACCAATGTATTTGCCTTTCTCAGTTTATGTTTCATGCCAAAGAGTATGGCTTCCATTTTCCCGAGGTGTAACAATAGTTTGTCTACTACCCATTTGCTGCAGTGCTCCAGCTCTAGTGTTATTACATTAGCTATGTCTTGTGGGTCTTTACCCGACACTAACAGAGCACTGTCATCTGCATATAGTAGGAGTTTGCACTTGACACTGATGGGCATGTCGTTTACATAATATAGGAATAATGAGGGACCCAGAATACTACCTTGGGGAACTCCACGTGCTATCGGCAAAGGTTCTGATTCTGTTTTGTTGATTTTGACAATTTGTGCCCTGTTGCTAAGGTAGGACTTAAACCAGTCTGCAGAGCTTATGCTGATAGCATGAAGTTTCTCACATAATAAATTGTGGTTTAGTGTTGAAAGTTTTTTGCAAGTCCAAGGTTACCGTTCCTATGAGGTTCGCTATCGACATATCAATTCTCATGTAATCCATCAGATTAATTAGGGAGGTGTCGGCTGAGTAAGATCTCCTAAAGCCTGATTGGTAACTATGGAGAATGTTGTTGTCATTAAGATACTTTACTTGACAGTACACCGCCCTCTCTAGAATTTTGGATATTACACTGAGTATACTAACAGGCCTATAGTTGTTGACATCAGACCTACTATTTTTCTTGAAGATAGGAGTAACTCTGGCCTCCTTGAACCCCTCTGGTATAATATTAGTGGTGATGGACAAATTTATTATGTGAGCAATGAGGATTGGTAATTCAGAGGCACCATCTTTTAGGAACTTAGACAGGATGTTATCTGGGCCGGTGCTCTTAGTTGGGTTTAACCTAGTTAGTTTTTTTGCATGAAGTCATGAGATACACTTACTAGTTGATTCATCTGAGTCTTCAACTTCCAACTGTGACCCCCTTGTTAGTGTGTCCCATCTCTGGAACATCCTGTCTCTGTCCACCTTGTCAATTCCTGTCAGTATTTTATATGTTGTTATCATGTCCTCCCTTCTCTCCTGTCCTCCAGTGTCGTCAGGTCGATATCCCTCAGCCTCTCCCCATAGACCATGCCCCTTAGCTCTGAGACTAGTCATGTTGCAAATCTTTGCACTTTCTTTAATTTCCTTACATGCTTGGCAAGGTGTGGGTTCCAAACTGGTGCTGCATACTCCAATATATGCTTGACATACACGGTGTACTGAGTCCTGAACGATTCCTTATTGAGATGTCGGAATGCTATTCTTAGGTTTGCTAAGCACCCATATACTGCAGCAGTTATTTGGTTGATGTGCACCTCAGGAGATGTGCCTGGTGTTATACTCACCCCAAGATCCTTTTCCTTGAGTGAGGCTTGTAGTTTCTGGCCCCCTAGACTGTACTCCGTCTGTGGTCTTCTTTGCCCTTCCCCAATCTTCATGACTTTGCACTTGGTGGGGTTGAACTTCAGAAGCCAGTTTCCGGACCAGGCCTGCAGTCTGTTCAGATCTCTTTGTAGTTCCGCCTGGTCCTCCTCCTTCTCATCAACTTCACATCATCTGCAAACAAGGACACTTCAGAGTCTATTCCTTCCGTCATGTTAACATACACCAGAAACGGCACCGGCCTAGGACTGACCCCTGTGGAACCCCGCTCTTCACAGGTGCCCACTCTGACACCTTGTCACATACCATGACTTGTTGATGTCATCCCGACAGGTATTCCTTGATCCACTGCAATGCCTTCCCTGTTATACCTGTTTGGTCTTCCAGCTTATGTGAGTTTTTTTAAACCAATGTATTCATGGAAACAAACAAGTTGATAAAACTTATAATGCTGATAATATAAGTCTGTATTAAAGTTGCTTGACAAGCAATACCTTAGCAACTGAAGTTAACCTTTCTCACCACAGGGATCCCAATGCAAATAAGTCACTTTGATTTTTCTGGGTTATCCTAGATAATTTCACTATGTATTATAATTGTACTTATGTGTATCTGTGCCTAAATAAACTTACTTTTGAAGAATAAAAGTCACAGTACCATAACTTTAATAATTTCCATTTAACACTCAGTTTAAATACTAAAGTTCAGACGAGGATTTGGTCTATCCTGGACCATCGAAAATTTACCATACTCAAGATTTGATAATGGTCAAGGATGATTCACTCACTTGTATATAAGCTTGTGACATCATCTCGTGGATGGTGTGATCATCTGGTGTAAGAGCCAGCGCAGCGTTCCACCTGCCAATGGCTGCCCACCAGCGCTCAGCCTCAGCAAGTGTTACTCCCTCGTTGCTGAGTCTCCGAGCCTTCGTCTTGACGTCCTCTAACTGCAACCCCTGAAATGTAATCAAGCTACATGGTGGGTGACAATAAGCTTAAGCATCCATAAGAAACTATTCAAGAGAGTATTTCAGAGAAAGTAACAAGAAGAAATACTATACCACTGAGGCAGGGTGCCCTAAAAAGAAAAACGACTATTAAATGGTCCTACAACCTCTCTTTTGCAGTCGAGTTAATGTCACTTACAGTGCAGAAATGTTTACGACACTAAATTAACAAATGACGCTGATGAAAACATTTCAAGTTCGGAGAAGAGTTATATCTGTGACTAAGCATTTGCTTGCACATTAGTACTACAAGCTGGCAAAGTAGTTCATCTGATCAATGAAAAATTAGTCTCTACAGTAGTACAATACTTAAATCAAATCAATGCTGTTCATTTTTATATGAAAGGCCAAAATAATTTCAGAAGATGGCAAGATTAATCACACAACTTTCAGCAAGTACACCATTTTTCAAGAATGGGTATTGTGTACTACTGCAATAAGAACCACCTGAAGATGAGTCCCTCAAGGAAGACAGTGAAATATAGTTCAACATGTGAGGTTCTGATATACAGTGAGTCTCATAAACACTGATCATGGAGCAGGTAAATCCCATATGGATGAAACTAAAACATAAGAGTGGAAAGGGTCTGAATAGTTCTGTCCCAGTCAGAGACCTACTTAAGGACTCTCAGACCAAAATGTTAACATCTTTTCTGTGTTTTAGTTCTGATTAGGTGGGATTCAACTCTTCATAATTTTGCAAACTTTAGACATGCCAATTCTTTATTTTACACCAACTCTAACATAGTAACCTTGCTAAAATATATATATTATAAAATAATTTACAAACATTATATTTCAGTTCACAGTAGGATTCAAACCTACACATCTCCCCAATGAAAAGCAGGGGTGCCATGAGTATGCTATGTAAGAGACAACACAATAAGTATCAAGGGCCCAAGACTGTTCAATAGCCTCTCAGCATACAAAAGGGGGATTACCAATAGACCCCTGGCTGTCTTCAAGAGGGTGCTGGACAGGCATCTAAAGTCAGTACCTGACCAGCCGGGCTGTGGTTTGTACGTCAGTTTGTGTGCAGTCAACAGTAACAGCCTGGTTGATCAGGCCATGATCCACCATGAGGCCTGGTCATGGATTGAGCTGTAGGGTCATTGACCCCCGGAGCACCCTACAGGTATAATCTGGATGTGACTGCATCAAAGTACACAGTACTTTTGCCACTCAGACAGATCCCAGATCTGGGATCTGTTTGAGTGGCTTAAGTACTGTGTACAGTGGACCCCCGCATAACGATTACCTCCGAATGTGACCAATTATGTAAGTGTATTTATGTAAGTGCGTTTGTACGTGTATGTTTGGGGGTCTGAAATGGACTAATCTACTTCACAATATTTCTTATGGGAACAAATTCGGTCAGTACTGGCACCTGAACATACTTCTGGAGTGAAAAAATATCGTTAACCGGGGGTCCACTGTATTTTGATACAGTGTGTGTAGGCTCAAATCTTGATGTGGACTGAGAGATAATGTTTGTAAATAATTTTGCCAATTTGTGAATTGTTAACCATTATAAAATAATTTGCCTATTCTAAGAATTTGCATATTGAGTAACTATATTTCCTTGGTTTCCTCTGGAGAGTGCAAATATTATGGTGATCTTGAAAATAATATCAATACTGGAGCATTCTATAGCTAAAACTGCGTATTATACATGTATAAATTTTGTATTAGTCTTCCTTCTGCAAAGCTACAACACAACACTGGCATCTTGTCTTCTGGCACGTGATTATTTTGGTTTTTGCCAAAATTCCATTTTTTTTAGGGCGACCAGGCCGCTCTTGCAAATCATGCAAATCTGATGAGAGACGGATAGGTGTACTAGACTGCTTAGAACACACTTGCTATATCACTCAATTATGCCTGGGCAGCTAAACACACTCAAAATAATAAAATAAGAGAATTTTGGCAAATACTGGAAAAATCACATATCTGCATCTTGCAGCCTCAACACAACACTGGCATTTTGTCTCAAATTATTATTATTATATTTAGTACATATTAAAACCAAGCGCTAAACTCGTATGGGCCATATAGATCTTGTCTTGCAGCAGCCACTTCTAACATTGGCAAGCGTGCTACAACAGCTCCATTCTTACCTTTAGTTCGTGGGTTAATGCACAAGCCGGGTTCCCCATTTTTAAAACATTTACTGCTTGTGTTGCAGTATGTGTTGCTTACTAAGTGATCAGTGCCTGTGCTCTATTACTGTATCTGAACAACAGTGAATAAAAAAATTTTGTTAGCTGGTTTTAAGTATGTGCAAATTAAGGCATATTATTAGCTTTAATGACCTAATAAAGCCAAGGAAAGGCCTCAATCAATTGACCAAAAGCTACACCAAGTATATCAACATGTGATTAGAATCTGAATAAGCCAGTGTAAAAGATGTGGTGGTCAGAGGAAAACAAATCCAATTTAAAATATTTGTTGTGGCTCAGCTCAATTAATGTTGATCACTGTAGATACAATATTTATCTTCAGCATTCAAGATTATTATTAAAATAGTAGACTATTGTACTAACATATGGAGTCTTTCAACACTAAAAATCTTGTGATGTAATAGTTTTGAAAATTGACAAGTTAAAGAATGAGACACTTGTGCAAAATTTGGGAATCTTTACTGAGGAAACATATCATCAGCCAGTGGCTTCTTCAGTACAATACAGAGAGGAATGGTAGATGAGGATGAGGAGGAAAATGAGGTAATCAGTCCCCCAGCCTGGAGTCAATGTGTCCAGGCTGAGGGACTGATTACCTCAAACTCCTCCTCATATTTCACCGTTCTTCTCTGCACTGGACTGAGGAAGCCACTGGCTGGCGAAACATTTCCTCAATAAAGATTATCAAGTGTTGAACAAGTGTCTCACTCTTCAACTAAAAACTTGGACAGCAATCCACTTCCACAGTAAAACCCTGTTTAAAAAGCACAGTAGATTCAGCCAGGGACATGTACAACAAACATATTACAGCAGTTTGTTATAAAGTCTGTGTTTTACTGACTATAGTTACAGTTAGTTTATGCAAAAATTTTGAAATAAAGAGTAACAAAATAATGAATTTAGGATACCTGTTTTAGCCACCCTGAAGATTTTTAGATTTTGCCACCGAAGTGGCTAGTTTATTGTGCACCCCATATCCATCCTGTGGACGGTAGCGCGAGAGCATATGGATACACAAAAGGCCTAGGAACTAGGCCCCAAAGGGTTAACAGGAATACATATGGATTTATATCTACATATCTATAGTTCACTTATCTGTTACAAGCAAATTTAGGAAATTTGCTTAGTATATCTGGTATCTTATTTTCATTAATAAGATATCTTGACATGTCACATAGGTTATTATACTGTCTGTCTCTGTATTCCTCAATGAGTGGACAATTAAGCACATAGTGTTCAAGAGAGTGACCATATGCCTGATCACATAATTTACATTTAGTTTGATCATCATCTGTGTGTCTCCCAAACTGCCAGAAGTACTTGTAACCAAGCCTAAGCCTGGCCACTACAACATCAGTCAGTCTGTTCACATTGCAAGTTGCTCCATAAACATACTTATCTACGTTCATGTTATCATAGTGGGTTATAGATCTACTCAGGCTTCTAACTGCATTCCTATAACAATCATTTTCATTATTTACTTCTCTCCTAATATTATTCCTAATGCTAGACACAGTTATACCAAAGTTATATTCTACATTCTCCTTCTGGGTACTCTTCTTGGCTAACATATCAACTTTATCATGAAGGAGTAATCCAATGTGCGATGGGATCCATAGCAATTGTACATTAATTCCTTTGTCCCTAATTTTTGAGTATCTATACCTGGCTTCTCCAATGAGCATGTTGTTGGAGTCATTATATGAGTCAAGAGCCTTCAATGATGACATAGAATCAGTAATGATGACAGAGTCAAGCTCAGTGTCATAGGTTAGCTTTAGCGCCATTAGGATTGCAAACAATTCAGTTTGCAGTGTAGACGCCCAGTTGTTAATTCTTATGCCTAACTCAACAAATTTATTATCGTTCTTAACTAGGGAGGTGGCAACAAGAGCAGATGCAGCCCTGCCAGAAGACTCCTGTTTAGATCCATCAGTGTATATAACTTGTGATAACTTATTACTACCAGCTAGGTGAGAAATTTCTTCTTGAGCAGTTGCTCTAACAAGAGATTTAAGGAAGGGATTACTAGCAATGAGCTTCTTGGGAGGGACTTGTAGGTATGTGATATTAAATGAACACATCTTCCATGGAGGGGTGAAATGCTCTTGTTGCCTACAGTGATACAGTTCATGCAGGTTATAAAACTTAATGCAATTGCACGTTTTCAAAATCCATTTAGATCTGTGTGTATTTACCTCTAGACACTTGGTAAGATTCACTGTGACAGTGTCTGGTTCGTTTCTCAACATTCTAATACCGAGTACAGTGTTAATTTCAACAATCCCACCCTGAAGGTAATGCTCTGTCATTATTATTATTACTATTTTACTGAATTACATTTATGAAAAAGGAGCACTAAACCTGTGTGAGTCATTCATTGCTAAAATTTAGGTGTTAATTTTGCACATATCAACACCAAGCACCTGCATGACAACTAATGTTGGAGCAACACTAAAAAATATTCAACAATTTTTTTTAACACATTAACCATTTCTCACTGATGCGGGGAGACCCGAAAAAGAAGAAACACTTTCATTGTCACTTATTCCATCACTATCTAGCCAGAGGCATACTACAGTTCAAAAACTGATACATAATAAATAAAAAGTGGGAGAACAAAAATAATAAGAGCATATTTCTACAGATGCAGCCTCCACATCTCCTTATGATGCAGAATGATCTACATGGGTTTAGCACTTCAAATAATAATAATTATAGTAGTAATGATAATAATATTGATGTAAAGGATATTATTATAAAAAGTAAACAATTGCATTTTGTTGATAAATAGTTCAAAGAACTGACAAATTGATAAATTAGACATATGTACAACACTTGGGTATCTTTTGCACATGTGTCTCATTTTGTTATAAGACCAAATGCCACAATATATGATAAGAATTAAGTAATGAAATCTGAAGTTATAACTCAAATATTTTATTATAAACAGATGAACAACAAAAAACCTAAGTGAAAGTGATTCATGATGTTTCAACTTTGTGCATTACCCTAGATTAAATCAGCATTATTCCTGGAGGAATAATACCCTAAGAAAGGCAAGCAGTGTGACTTATTTACAATGTTACCCTCAGGCTCTTTCCCAGGATGTACATAACCTATAATACCTAAGTAACTGCAAGGTGTCTATTTACTGCTTGGTGAGCACTTCTATGCCCACTAGAAGCATTGTACAAATTTATAATGCTGTACTGTTTTTCAAATCACATGTATATTGTGTAAATAAATATTATTTTGTTGTATTTTACAATAAACTACAATCGTATAAAAGTTATACCTTGGACCGTTTTGTTGCTGTCAACCAGTCAACATCAGGATCCTTAGTATCGTCTTTACTTTCAGCATTGTCTCCAGAGAAGGCAGCAGGTCGAGGTTTGGATAACCCAGACTTCTTTCTTTTCCATCCAAACGCCTGCATCTGGAAAAAATATTTACAATAAATATGGTATGTTGTGGCCATGATTTTTTTTTTTTTTTTTTGAAAAGCATTACAATATGCCTAGAAGACTTTATCTGGATTATGAGTCATAATGGGCTAACAGCCAAAGATAGTACTGTTCATTTAGCGACCTCTCTTTTTTGTACATTTTAAAAACTCCTACTTAAAAACCCATATCTCGTTCTTAAGTAGTCTTTAAGCACTAGGATTAGTCTGCCCAAAATGTACTGCATGATAGTGGCTCTCTTTTATGCTTAACAATATTACATGTAAACTACATTATCTGTATACTACAGAAAAGAAATTAATACATTATTAATTATTATTATTCTTTAGAAAGTCAGTCAATGCAGCTAATTTCCATTGGAGTCCTCAGGTCCTTCCCAAGGATATTAAATATTATTATTATTTAGAAAGTCAGTCAATGCAGCTAATTTCCATTGGAGTCCTCAGGTCCTTCCCAAGGATATTAAATATTATTATTATTTAGAAAGTCAGTCAATGCAGCTAATTTCCATTGGAGTCCTCAGGTCCTTCCCAAGGATGACTCATAACAGTCACACAACACCCTTGTATATACTATTTACTTCTAGGTGAACAGAAGCAGCAGATGTTAGGAGATTTGCCCATATACCCCACCTTGCATATTATTATTATTAAAATCATGAGGGAAGTGCTAAACCCATAGGATTATACAGTGCCTGGGAAGGGGGGGGGATGTGGAAGGTACTTAGGTTTAATTCAGAGAACTGGAACCCACCTTGCATAGGATTGAACCTAGGTCCTTAGGCTATGAGATGAACACACTATCACTCCATTATTCCAGGATTAATGTTAAGTTTCTATATCTTAATTAATATTTTAGATGACATTACTCCCTGAAGATACATACAGTTTTTTTCCTGGTTTCAATACACCAGGAAAACTTCCTGCCAATTTTACTTCTTGTACACACTCAGGCTGTCACCTGAGAGAAGTTACCATTATCTCACCTCATAACATCCACACTTGTCTGAATTATTATGTTAGGGAAGTAAGCAAGTATATTTAGGTACAGGTATACATATGTACAATTATCATATATAGTTTAACAGAGGCAAAATAACCACAGTGAAAAAATAGTGAAATTCCAAGAGCTTTTGTGTGATTTCTCAATCAAGTGTTTTCATAATTTCTCACAATGTGAGAAATCATGAATTTTACAATTCTTCAATTTTTTCATTGTGGTTATTTTGCATACTGTGATATCACCTGTTTACTGTGCTCTTATTGCGTAGTTTACCTGGAGTTTACCTGGAGAGAGTTCCGGGGGTCAACGCCCCCGTGGCCCGGTCTGTGACCAGGCCTCCTGGTGGATCAGAGCCTGATCAACCAGGCTGTTGCTGCTGGTTGCACGCAAACCAACGTATGAGCCACAGCCCGGCTGGTCAGGAACCGACTTTAGGTGCTTGTCCAGTGCCAGCTTGAAGACTGCCAGGGGTCTGTTGGTAATCCCCCTTATGTATGCTGGGAGGCAGTTGAACAGTCTCGGGCCCCTGACACTTATTGTATGGTCTCTTAACGTGCTAGTGACACCCCTGCTTTTCATTGGGGGGATGTTGCATCGTCTGCCAAGTCTTTTGCTTTTGTAGTGAGTGATTTTCGTGTGCAAGTTCGGTACTAGTCCCTCAAGGATTTTCCAGGTGTATATAATCATGTATCTCTCCCGCCTGCATTCCAGCGAATACAGGTTTAGGAACCTCAAGCGCTCCCAGTAATTGAGGTGTTTTATCTCCGTTATGCGCACCGTGAAGGTTCTCTGTACATTTTCTAGGTCAGTAATTTCACCTGCCTTGAATGGTGCTGTTAGTGTGCAGCAATATTCCAGCCTAGATAGAACAAGTGACCTGAAGAGTGTCATCATGGGCTTGGCCTCCCTAGTTTTGAAGGTTCTCATTATCCATCCTGTCAGTTTTCTAGCAGATGCGATTGATAAAATGTTATGGTCCTTGAAGGTGAGATCCTCCGACATGATCACTCCCAGGTCTTTGACGTTGGTGTTTCGCTCTATTTTGTGGCCAGAATTTGTTTTGTACTCTGATGAAGATTTAATTTCCTCGTGTTTACCATATCTGAGTAATTGAAATTTCTCATCGTTGAACTTCATATTGTTTAACATATATATAAAATTCCCACCAGGATAATCCCCAGAAAAGACAAAGTCACTTATTTCCTCAATGGTAATACAAGGACCCCACTGGAAATACAAGGACTCCAATGGAAATGCAAGGAACCCAATAGGAACATAAGAAAGAACACTGCAGCAGGCTAACTGGCCCATGCGAGGCAATAGAAACAAGTCACTTTGTTTGACATTTTTTGGCCAGACAAAGTAATTTACACTACGTATGATAATTGTATTTATGTGTAGCTGTAGCTAAATACACCGGCACCCTTGAAGGAACAATGACGCAGGACGTCACTATCACCTCACCACACAGTCACCACACTCATAACCATATTCTCACAGCTTTACAGTAAATATGTATGGAGATTCACACTGGAAATGAACCCAAAAAAGGGGGGAGGAGGACCGTGAGTCATACCTAAAATTCCTCAGTGGTGAGTGTGGCCGCCCGCAGAGTGCTATATAAAACTTGGTTCCCTCAGTGGTGGTGTTGTGTAGCTGGCAGCCACTGTGGTAAACATATTACCGTACGTTGATGTACGACTTCGTACACTGCAATCGTCTTGTTGTGTTTTATCTTGTCGTGCTGCTACTGCTGCCTCTTGTGCTGTTGCCTCTCGTCATGCTACTGCTGCCTCTTGTGCTGCTGCTGTTGCCTCTTGTCATGCTACTGCTGCCTCTTGTCGTGCTGCTGTCTCTTGTCATGTTACTGCTGCCTCTTGTGCTACTGCTGCCTCTTGTCATGCTGCTGCCTCGTATCATGATACTGCTGCCTCTTGTCATGCTGCTGCCTTTTGTCATGCTACTGCTGCCTCTTGTGCTGTTGCCTCTCGTCATGCTGCTGCTGCTGTTGCCTCTCGTCATGCTGCTGCTGCTGTTGCCTCTTATCATGCTACTGCTGCCTCTTGTCGTGCTGCTGCCTCTTGTGCTGTTGCCTCTCGTCATGCTACTGCTACCTCTTGTGCTGCTGCTGTTGACTCTTGTCATGCTATTGCTGTCTCTTGTCATGCTACTGCTGCCTCTTGTGCTGCTGTCTCTTGTCATGTTACTGCTGCCTCTTGTGCTACTGCTGCCTCTTGTGATGCTGCTGCCTCGTATCATGCTACTGCTGCCTCTTGTCATGCTGCTGCCTCTTGTCATGCTTCTGCCTCTTGTCATGCTTCTGCTGCCTCTTGTGCTGCTGCCTCTTGTCATGCTACTGCTGCCTCTTGCTGTGTTGCCGCTGTTGCCTCTCGTCATGCTACTGCTGCCTCTTTTCGTGCTTAGTTTAATGTTTATTATGCACCCCATACCCATCCTGTGGGCGGTAGCTGCTGCCTCTTATCATGCTACTGCTGCCTCTTGTCGTGCTGCTGCCTCTCTATCTTGATGTGCTGCTGACTAGTAAGTAAGTAAGTAAATTTATTCAGGTATACACAAATACAGTTACATAGAATTATCGTACATAGCAGCATATGTGTAGAGAACCTAGGATAACCCAAAAAAGTCAGACAGAGTGACTTATTTCCATTGGGGTCCTTTTACCTTATTATTATAATATAAAGGTTATAATACTTTCTTATTATTCTCTAATGAAGATAACATCTTATTATCATACTAAAAAGACTATCTACTACACGAGGGTCATTAAGACTATCTATAATACGAGGGTCATTACTAGGAATAAGGTAAAATTTACACGTACGTTAGCTAAAAAACAAGAAAATCATTCCCCTCCCTTTCTGTAGCTACATTCATCAGACACCTTTTGGCACTCTTCTTGAACTGGTTCATGCTATGACTGGCTTTGACATGTGCGGGCAGTCTGTTCCATTCCTTTATTGCTGTACAATAAAAGGTGTTTGAAGCCTGGCCAGTGACTGTGGGTACTACAAAGTTGTGCTCTCTCCCCCTAGTACTATGATTGCTTTGGTTCCCAACCTTGACAAAACTGACAGCAAGATATTCTGGACATTGTTTGTGAGCAATTTTATAAACATGATTTAGCTTCAGTTGTTTACTCTGTCTTCAACATTCAGCATATCCAACTGCTGTAATTCATTCTGGCCTACATGTTCTCTTGGTCCCAGCCCTAGGATGAATCTTACGATTTTGTTCTGGGTGATTTGCAGTCTATCAGTTTTTTTGTCAAGGCAGAGTACCATGAAGAGCAAGCGTAATCCATATGGCATTGTATAAGGGCTAGACATAGGGTCCTGCGAACCTCAGTAGGTAGACACTGTGCTTGTCTATACAGGAAAATCAGTCTGGCGTTCGCTTTCTTTACTACACTGTTCCCTATCAATTCTCCTGACATGCATGAGTCAAAGGGGATTCCCAGATATTTTACTGATGAAACCAAAGTGATGGGCTCCCCATTACACTGGACATTAAAATTAATAACCCTTCTCAGTTTATGTTTCGTGCCAAAGAGAATGGCTTCAGTTTTCCCGAGGTGTAATGATAGTTTGTTGTCTACTAACCATTTGCTGCAGGACTCCAGTTCCTGTGTTAAAACACTAGCTATCTCTTGTGGGTCTTTACCTGACACTAACAGAGCACTGTCATCTGCATACAGTAGGAGTTTGCACTTGACACTGATAGGCATGTCACTGACATAACATAAGAATAATAAGGGACCCAGAATACTACATTGGGGAACTCCACATGCTATTGGCAGGGGTTCTGATTCCGTTTTGTTGATTTTGAAAATTTGTCTCCTGTTGCTAAGCTAGGACTTAAACCAGTGCTGTTGCCTCTCTATCTTGTCGTGCTGATTCCTCTATCTTGTGCTGTTGTTGCCTCTATCTTGTGCTGCTGCTGCCTCTAGTCATGCTGCTCCCTCTTATCTTATCATGCTTCTTCTATCTTGTGCTGCTGTTGCCTCAGTCTTGTCGTGCTGCTGCTGCCTCTCCATCTTGTCATGCTGCTGCCTCTATCTTGTCGTGCTGCTTCCTCTATCAATGTGCTGTTGTTGCCTTTATCTTGTGCTGCTGTTGCCTCTCAATCTTGTCGTGCTGCTGCTGCTGCTTCTCTATCTTGTCATGCTGGTGCCTTTTATCTTGTCCTGCTGCTTCTGTCTTGTGCTGTTGTTGCCTCTCAGTCTTGTCGTGCTGCTGCTGCCTCTCCATCTTGTCATGCTGCTGCCTCTTGTCCTGCTGCTTCCTCTGTCTTGTGCTGCTGTTGCCTCTCTATCTTGTCGTGCTGCTGCCTTTATTTTGTGTTGTTGCCTCTCTGTCTTGTCTTTCTGCTGACTTTCTGTCTTGTCTTTCTGCTGGCTTTCTGTCTTGTCTTTCTGCTGGCTTTCTGTCTTGTCTTTCTGCTGGCTTTCTGTCTTGTGCTACTGCCTCTCTCTCTTATGTTGCTGCCTCTATCTTGTGCTGCCCTTTTATTTTGTGGTGGTGGTGCTGCCTCTCGCTCTTGTCGTGCACAGGCAGCCATGGTAAACAAAGTACCGTACGGAGCTGTACGCCTTCTTAAACTGCAGTACTATTGTTGTGCTTTTTCTTATCGTGCTGCTTCCTCTCTATCTTGCCGAGTTAATAAGTTCATTTAGGTACAGGTTCACATAAGTTCAATTATCATACATGGTAACACATGTGTAACTTATCTAAGATGATCCTCAATAAAGTCAAAGTGCCTCTACTGGGATCCCTTTGTCCTGTATCATGTAGTGGTTTAGCTTAAGTAAGTAAGTTTATTCAGGTATACACAAATACAGTTACATAGAATTATCATACATAGCAGCATATGTGTAGAGAACCTCATTCATATTCTGGCTAGCAGTAATGTAAAGTCATTTGTGTTGAGCAGGATTTTTTATATTGACGTTGTTGTTTGTAGTTGTATGAAGTTAGTGGTGTATCGTGCAGCTGGCAGCCTCTCAGGTAAACAAGCTATCATACGCATCACCTTGGTCTACCTGCCTTCACGCATTCTAACACTGCAACACTGTTGTTGTGCAATATCTTGTCGTTCTTGGCATACGCAGCAACACTGTCAAATACAGTACAAATACAAATCTTTCTTTCTAAATTATTGTATTTAAGAAACATACAGTAATCTTATTAATAGATCTAATTTACAAAATAATTTAAAAAAAGTAAGTGACTATTTCTAACAGGGTGAATGACACTAGTTAATTAAAGTGCAATACTGAGAAAGAAAGATTTCAAAATGTAATAAAGTTAAGATAAGTCACTTTGACTATTTTTGGGTTATCCGGATCAACACCATGCCTAACCCTTCTAGGGTAGGGTAGGTGCCTGAGCCCGAGCCTTTAGCTCATAAGACTGTCATTCCCATTTGCCCCCATGGGGCGGGGATGGCAGACCAGAGAGGCCTAGCTTGTGGCTAGGCCTGGGGACAGTTGGTCCCAAAGATGAGGAGGTACTTGTGCCTCCTCCCATGGGAGACTTAGGTCTCAGACACTCCCTAAAGAGGGAGCCAAGGTCGGGCCACCACTTGGAAAAGGCCCGGGCCGGGAGAATACCGGCTAATCTTTAATAATAATAATAATAATTGGGTTATCCTGGTGGGTAATTTACACTATATATGGTAATTGTACTTGTGTACCTCTGCCTAAATAATCTTACTTAATGAACTCTTGTAAAAAAATATGCTGATTTACCTGGAGAGAGTTCTGGGGGTCAACGCCCCCGCGGCCCGGTCTGTGACCAGGCCTCCTGGTGGATCAGAGCCTGATCAACCAGGCTGTTGCTGCTGGCTGCACGCAAACCAACGTACGAGCCACAGCCCGGCTGGTCAGGAACCGACTTTAGGTGCTTGTCCAGTGCCAGCTTGAAGACTGCCAGGGGTCTGTTGGTAATCTCCCTTATGTATGCTGGGAGGCAGTTGAACAGTCTCGGGCCCCTGACACTTATTGTATGGTCTCTTAACGTGCTAGTGACACCCCTGCTTTTCATTGGGGGGATGTTGCATCGTCTGCCAAGTCTTTTGCTTTCGTAGTGAGTGATTTTCGTGTGCAAGTTCGGTACTAGTCCCTCTAGGATTTTCCAGGTGTATATAATCATGTATCTCTCCTGCCTGCGTTCCAGGGAATACAGGTTTAGGAACCTCAAGCGCTCCTAGTAATTGATGTGTTTTATCTCGGTTATGCGCACCGTGAAGGTTCTCTGTACATTTTCTAGGTCGGCAATTTCACCTGCCTTGAAAGGTGCTGTTAGTGTGCAGCAGTATTCCAGCCTAGATAGAATAAGTGACTTGAAGAGTGTCATCATGGGCTTGGCCTCCCTAGTTCTGAAGGTTCTCATTATCCATCCTGTCATTTTTCTAGCAGATGCGATTGATACAATGTTATGGTCCTTGAAGGTGAGATCCTCCAACATGATCACTCCCAGGTCTTTGACGTTGGTGTTTCGCTCTATTTTGTGGCCAGAATTTGTTTTGTACTCTGATGAAGATTTAATTTCCTCGTGTTTACCATATCTGAGTAATTGAAATTTCTCATCGTTGAACTTCATATTGTTTTCTGCAGCCCACTGAAAGATTTGGTTGATGTCTGCCTGGAGCCTTGCAGTGTCTGCAATGGAAGACACTGTCATGCAGATTCGGGTGTCATCTGCAAAGGAAGACACAGTGCTGTGGCTGACATCCTTGTCTATGTCGGATATGAGAATGAGGAACAAGATGGGAGCGAGCACTGTGCCTTGTGGAACAGAGCTTTTAAACCGTAGCTGCCTCGGACTTTACTCTGTTGACGACTACTCTCTGTGTTCTGTTAGTGGGGAATTATAGATCCATCGACCGACTTTTCCTGTTATTCCTTTAGCACGCATTTTGTGCGCTATTAGGGCCATGGTCACACTTGTCGAAGGCTTTTGCAAAGTCTGTATATATTACATCTGCATTCTTTTTGTCTTCTAGTGAAATTTAGGACCTTGTCGAAAGGTGATCCAATAGTTGAGACAGACAGGAGCGACCTGTTCTAAACCCATGTTGCCCCTGGTTGTGTAACTGATGGGTTTCTAGATGGGTGGTGATCTTGTTTCATAGGACCCTTTCAAAGATTTTTACGATATGGGATGTTAGTGCTATCGGCTGTCGTTCTTTGCTTTTTGCTTTACTGCCCCCTTTGTGGAGTGGGGCTATGTCTGTTGTTTTTAGTAACTGTGGGACGACCCCCCTGTCCATGCTCCCTCTCCATAGGATGGAAAAGGCTCGTGATAGGGGCTTTTTGGGCAGTTTTTTGATAAAACACGGAGTTCCATGAGTCTGGCCCGGGGCAGAGTGCAGGGGCTTGTCATTTATCGCCTGTTCGAAGCCCATTTGGCGTCAGGATAACATCGGATAGGCTTGTGTTAAACCCAATTTTGGGCTATCATAAAAAATTCATTTTGATTTTGACTCTCAGTCGGGTTGCACTTGCTAAAAACTGGTCATATTGGGACTTGGTACTCACTCTTTTCCTTTGCGTCATCTGTGTGGACCCCATCTTGTTTAAGTAGGGGCCCAAATACTGACGTTGTCTCGACTTTGTTTGGCATAGGAGAAAAAATACTTTGGTTTTTTGATTTCATTTATGACTTTTAGTTTTTCCCACATTCCTACTCCTATAAGTTTCCTTTAGCTTAAGTTCAATCTTGCTATTTCTCTGACCAGTGTTCCCTACCATTTCAATATTTTAAACCTCTTTTACCGCTTTTTATTCTTTTCCGTCGCCTGTAAAGGGAGCGCCTGTCTCTTTCATTTTAATCTACTCCTCCTTTTTCTTAGGGGAAAGCCTTGTGCATACACGAGTGCCACCAATTTAACTGTTCTAGGCTAAGTTGGGGGTCTGTGTTGCTTAGTATATCTTCCCAGCTTATAGGGTTTGGGACTTGGTTTACTTGGGTCCCACTTTATTTTTTTGTTATTGAAGTTAATTTGGTGAATGCCCCTCGTGATAGTTCTTATGTCGGTCTGGGCCCCCAGCAACATGCTGAACCTCAATTATGTTGTGATCGGATATATTTTTTTTTTGATATGGTGCATTTTTTATCAATCATCATTTTTAGTGAACTGAGGTCTAGGTATTCTCCAGTCCTAGGCTCTATTTTTGCGGGTTTTTAATTGAATTTTGGGCAGAATTTAAAAGCTGGTGAGGGGGAGTTTTCACCCAGAGCTCCCTCCTGGTGTATTCGCAACAAAATTATTTGCTTATCCCCCCCTTTTAGGTCCCCTTAAGTTAAAAATCCCCCAGGAGAAGTGTTGGGTGCAGGAGCGGGAAGATTTTCCGACCGGGTCAATTTTTTAAAACTGTTTTTGGAATTGCTGGAGTTCATCCCCGGGGGCTTGTAGACTACCACAATGACTAGGTTTTTGGTTTTCGACCTTTTCTGCTAAAACTTCCACTACATCATTTGAGGCATTAAGCAGTTCTGTGCAAACAAGTGACTCTGCAATGTACAGGCTAACCCCCCATCCTTTTGCCTGTTCACTCTGTCACATCTGTATAGGTTGTAACCTGGGATCCATATTTCGTTGTCCAAGTGATCCCTTTATGTGGGTCTCAGTGAAAGCCGCGAACATTGCCTTTGCCTCTGCAAGCAGTCCACGAATGAAAGGTATTTTGTTTGTTGCTGGCTTTAGACCCTGTATATTTGCAAAGACGAATGTCATCGGACTGGTGGTATTGTTGGTACTGGGGGGGGGGATTTTTTTTTTCCCGCATTAGTATCTGTATCTGTTGGTTTGGAGTGGAGGCCATCGACTTTGGTTCCACTCCAGGAATGACTGGATTTGGTGTAAGATTTCTGCCATTTCCTGCCAGTTTTTTTCCTTCCTGGCACTAAAAAAACCTCTCCCTCTTGAGTGGCTGTGGCTACCCAGGTTTTCCCATGGCCTAGATGTTTTGTATCTTTTTGTCCCCTTTAGATGGTGTGTCTGGCAATTTAAGTTATAGCACAGTCTTTCCTGTACTGAAGAGGTATACAGTTCAGGGTGAAAAAGCTTACAGGAAGGGAGTTTGCATTTTCCTGTTGTCATATGGGCATGGCATTTTCTAGGGTGGTCATAGTTGCACGTCCCGTCTGTTTTTCCAGATTTTCCATGTCTGAAGATACCAAGTGCATAGTACGTGCACAGGCTTGGTTTCCGTTTGCCTTGGGTTTCTGTGACTGTATTCCCTGTTGGTGCATGTTTCCCTGTCTTATTCCTATCCTCCCTAGCACCAACAATGGAGCTCCCACCAGTTGTTTTTAGTAATATATCCTCACTATTGCTAGTGGAGTCCTCTTGTTTGCTATTTCCTGTGGTATTTCTAGTTTGCAATATTGGTTTTATCTTATCTTTGACTACACTTGTTTCCCCACTACTGCTCCTGTCCCCTATGAAGTCATTTATATGTGTTCCTTCCTGCGTATAATTCCCGACTACCTGGACAAAATCTCCAACTTCACCATTACTGTCTCCCAGGACAGCACCTCCAGCTTCACCATTACTGTCTCCCAGGACAGCACCTCCAGCTTCACCATTACTGTCTCCCAGGACAGCACCTCCAGCTTCACCATTACTGTCTCCCAGGACAGCACCTCCAGCTTCATCATTACTGTCTCCCAGGACAGCACCTCCAGCTTCACCATTACTGTCTCCCAGGACAGCACCTCCAGCTTCACCTTTACTGTCTCCCAGGACAGCACCTCCAGCTTCATCATTAGTGTCTCCCAGGACAGCACCTCCAGCTTCACCATTACTGTCTCCCAGGACAGCACCTCCAGCTTCACCATTACTGTCTCCCAGGACAGCACTATCAGTCCCACATTTAGTGACTACCAGGACATCACCTCCAGCCTTACAGTTTCTGACTACATGGCCAGTATCAAGGGCAGTACCATTCAGCCCAGACTTTTTATGTTCCCATCTGTTGTAGAAAGCTTCCAGGTTTTCTTTGAAAGCAGCTTTGATGTTATCCTCTTTTAATACCCTTGTGATTTTAGTCCACAGATTTATCTCATTTGGGCATACCCAAAAACACTTCCCTGTTTTAATACTGCTTGTAGCTAGTTCTTGGATATCTGCACAAGGGGCGTGACACCAATTTCCAACAAAAAATGACAATTTATCCATGTGGAAGCCCGTTTGTTTGATTGACCGCAGACTACACAGGGCTTCATAATGATTTGAATGGTTGATTTACTGTAATTCTACAAGCAACCTCTTGAATATTCTATTAATAACCTCCTTAAATGAAGCTCTAGCTATTTGTATTTCTATTTCTAACTGACTTGTATATTGGG
>NC_069414.1:48870248-48887748 GCF_026875155.1 Cherax quadricarinatus
GGGAGTAATCAAAATGATATTTTGGAAGTGCTTCAGTGTTTTTTGGGAAAAATGTTAAAAGGTGTTTATGTGAGTAATCAAATGATTTATGAGATTTGTTCGAAGTAATTTTTGGGGGTTGTTCTGTAGTGAGATGATAAAGGTTGTGGATGAGAGATATTGAAAAAGGTGGTCTCAAATGATGTATGAGAGTGTTTTGAGGTGTTCAAAGTAAAGTGAGGTGTTGTGGTGTTGTGTGTGTGTGTGTGTGTGTGTGTTGTGTGTGTGTACTCACCTATTTGGGGTTTGCAGGGGTCGAGTCCTAGCTCCTGTGTGTGTGTGTGTGTGTGTGTGTGTGTGTTGTGTGTTTTGTTTGTGTGTGTGTGTTTGTGTGTTAGGTGGTCCTAGAGTTTTGGGCAAAATATCTTGGTTACAGTGATTTTAGTGGTTTTTGAGATGGGTGATGAGATGCATTTGTGGTTTGTGAAATGTGATTTTGTGTGTGTTCAGAAGAGGTGTGTTGGGAAAATGGGTGAGTGGATGTGAAGAAATGCGGGTGAGATGGAGAGGAGTATGGGGAGGTTGTATTAGAAATTTAATGAAATATGGGGAGATTTTACTGAAAATAAAGGTAATGTGTGAATATTTTAAAAAGAAATTATAGAATTGAAAAGTTATGATATATTGGAAAAGAATGGAGGGTGTTGAAACATGTCGCAAATAGTTGGGTAGTAGATTAGTTGATGCGAGTATAATATCAATTTATGTGGATACAAGGAGATGGATATGGAGAGGATTTTATTAGAATTTTAGTAATGTAAAGAGGAATGTGTATTACATTTAAGATTCAGTATAAAGAAGGGGAAAAAATGTGAATAAAATTGGTAATTGATGAGGGTTGTGGGTAATGTATTCGAACTAGAGATATCAAAAAAGATGATATAAGTGGGTTGTTTTTGTGACTTTTTCTGATGAAATTAGTTAAAACGAGAAAAAAATTGTGGGTTGTGGGGTGTTGGTGGTTGTGGGTGTTGTTTTCGAACTAGTGATGTCGAAAATGTGGTTATAAGTTGTGGGTTGTTGATGTGACTTTTACTGATGAAATTAGTTAAAACGAGAAAAAAAAATTGTGGGTTGTGGTGTTGTGGGTGTTTGTGGGTTGTGGGTGTTGTTGTCGAATAGAGATACCGAAAAAAGTGGTTATAAGTTGTGGGTAGTTGTTGTGGGGGTGGGGTGAGTGGGATGTGGGTGTTTGTGGGATGTGGGTTTTTGTGGGTTGTGGGTGTTGTTGTCGAACTAGAGATGCTGAAAAGTGGTTATAAGTTGTGGGTTGTTGATGTGACTTTTTCTGATGAAATTAGTTAAAACGAGAAAAAAATGTGGGGGTTTTGGGTGTTGTGGGTGTTGTGGGTTGTGGGTTTTTGTTGTCGAACTAGTTACCCAAAAAAGTGGTTATAAGTTGTGGGGGTGGGGGTGATGTGGGATGTGGGTGTTGTGGGATGTGGGGTTTTGTGGGTTTTGGTTTTTGTTGCAAACTAGAGACGTGAAAAGGGGTTAAAATTTTTGGGGGTTTGTTGTGTGACTTTTTCTGATAAAATTATTAAACGAAAAAAAAATTGTGGGATGTGGGTGTTGTGGGATGTGGGTGTTGGGGGTGTTGTTGTCGAACTGAGATCCCGAAAAAGGGGTTAAAGTTGTGGGTTGTTGTTGTGATTTTTTTTTTCATGAAATTATTTAAAACGTGAAAAAAATTGGGGGTTTTTGGGGGTTGGGGGGGTGTGGGGGATGGGGTTGTTTTGTTGAACTAGAGATCTGAAAAGTGATTGTAATTTGGGTTGTTGTGACTTTTTCTGATGAAATTAGTTAAAACGGAAAAAAAAATTGTGGGTTGTGGGTGTTGGGGGTTTGGGGGTGAGTGGGATGGGGGGTGTTGTGGGTTTGTGGGTGTTGTTGCGAATGGATGTAAAAAGTGATTGTAATTGGTTGTTGTACTTTTTCTGAGAAATTATTTTAAAACGAGAAAAAAAATTTGGGGGTTGGGGGTGTTGGGGGGTGTGGGTGATGTGGGTTGGGGGTGATGGGGGATGTGGGTGTTTTGGGTGTTGTGGTTTTTATTTGTGATAAAAATTAGTTAAAAACGAAAAAAATTGGGGGTTGGGTGATGTGGGTTTGGATGAGTGGGATGGGATGTTGTGGGTGTGGATGTTGGGGGGATGGGGTGTTGATCTTAGTTTATGGGATTTTGGTTTTTTGTTTTGAGTGTATTCAGGGTGTTTTTTAGTATATTCAGTGGTGTTTTTGGGGAGTACTCAAATGGTGTTTTGGGGTTTATTAAAAGGTGTGATTATAAGTTGTGGGTTTTTGTTTTTTGTGACTTTCTGATGAAATTAGTTAAAACGAGAAAAAAAAATTGTGGGGTGTGGGGTGATGGGGTTGTGGTGTTGTGGGGGTGGGTGATTGGGTTGTGGGTGGGGTGATGTGGTTGTGGGTGTTGTGGGATGTGGTGTTGTGGGTTGTGGGTTTTTGGGGGATGGGGGTGTTGATTTAGTTTAGGGGTGTTTTTTTTTTTTGGTGTTTTGAGGTTTTCATTTGTGTTTTAGTGTTTCAGTGGTGTATTTGGGAGTCCCAAAATGGTGTTTTTGGAGTGTTTCGGTTTTTTGGGGAAATTTAAAAAGGTTTTTTTGAAGGTGTTAAAATGATGTGCAAGGTATTTATTAAGGTTTTTCTGGGAGTATTCAGAGGTGTTTTGGGGGGGTGTTCGATGTGTTTTTGGGAGTATTTAAAGGTAATTGATAGTGTTTTTTTGGTGAGTTCAAAGTAAAGTGTTTGAGTTAGTTTTTGTGATAATGTTGGGGAAGTCTGGAACGGGGAGGAGTTTGGGGGGATGAGTTGTAATTTAAAAAAATGTGTAAGTGCAGAAAAATTAGAGCGTCAAATTTATTTGGGAGTATTAAAAATGATATTTTGGAAGTGTTTCAGGTTGTTTGGAAAATTTTAAAAAAGGTATTTTTTGTGAGTCTAAAATGTTATGAGAGTTTTTTGAAGGTGTTCAAAGTAAAGTGAGGTGTGTGGGGTATTAACTTCGTAATATGTAAAATTGAAGTGAATTTATCAAAAAGGGGGTTTATAAGTGTTGTGGTGACTTTCTGATGAAAAAGAAAAAACCCCAGAAAAAAAGGGGGGTTTTATGATGAAAATTGTGATGTTGGTTGGGTGTGGGGGGTTCGGAGGGTGGGGAGGAGGAGAGAGAAAAGGTTTACTTCGTGGGGAGTGCCCTGAGACGAATTATTTAAAAAAAAAAATGTTGACTTGTGGATTGTTGTGGGTATAACGAAAAAATGTGAAATTATTTGGATTACCCTGGGTTAAAGTGAAAAATGTTTAGGGGGAAGTCGACAAGATTCACCCCTGTATGGTGAGTCATCAGTGACGTCATGACATGGGGGGGAAGTCGACAAATTCAGCCTGTATGGTGAGGTCACACGTGACGCACTGACATGGGGGAAAAGTCGAAAAGATTACCTGTATGTGTGAGGTCATCACGTGACTCACTGACTAGAGGGAAGTCGACAAGATTAGCCTGTATGTGTGAGGCATCAGTGACGTCACTGACATAGGGGGGAAAATCGACAAGATTCACCCTGTTGTGTGGGGTCATCGCGTGACGTCACTGAATGGGGGGAAGTCGACGAGATTCACCCCTGTATTGTGAGGTCATCACGTGACGTCACTGACTAGGGGGAAAGTCGACAAAATTCAGCCTGAAATTTGTGAGGCTCACGTGACGTCACTGACCCCCGAGTAAACACAGGGGGGGTGACGTCACATTGTTTGACCTGTTTAAGAGAGATCCCCATCCCCCATAGGGGATTTCATTTGAATGCTTCCCCGAGAGGGGGGAACCCCAAAAACTTGTCCGAGGAGATGGGTCTTGGATTATCGAAAAAAAAACTTTGACCCAAGGAGAGGGTCTTTTATTATCGAGAAAAAGCTTGACCCAAGGAGTGGAGACTTGATTCGAGAAAAATTTGTTCCGAGGAATTGGAGTCTTTGTATTACGAGAAAACTTGATCCAAGGAAGGAGACTTTGATTCGAAAAAAATTTGACCCGGGGAAAATTGGAGTCTTTGATTATCGGGAAAATTTACCCAAGGAGATGGAGATTTTCGATTTCGAGAAAAAATTTGACCGAGGAATTTGGGAGTCTTTGATATCGAAAAAACTTGATCCGAGGAGATGGAGACTTTGATTTCGAGAAAAATATGATCCGAGGAATTGGGAGTTTTTGAAATCGAGAAAAAAATTTGATCCAAAACTTGTATTATAAATAAAAAAAAAAATTTCGAAAAAATTGGGGTGGGGGGAAAGGGGGGAGGGGGAAACCCAAAAAATTGTTTCGGGGAAGGGAGAGCACAATAAAATGAAATTCAAAAAAAATTCAAAAAAAATTGGAAAAAAATTCGGGGAGGGGGGGGCGATCTGGATGACGCTGCAGAAGGACAGCAAAAAGGGGGGGGGCAGGCATGGGGGGGCGGGGGTGGGGGCGCGAGGGCAGGGGAGGCGTGGGGCGCGGTGGGGGGGGTGGGTTGGCGCGAGGGCGGGGGTGGGTGGGGGGTCGGGGGGGGGGAGCGGGTGGGGGGTCCGGGGGCCGGGCTGGGGGGCGGGGGGGCGAGGGGGCGGGGAGGGGGGCAAGGGGGGCGCAGGGGCGGGGGGGGGGGTAGGGGGGCCCCCAGGGCGGGGGGGGTTGGGGGGCGGGTGGGGGTCGTGGGTGGGGGTGGGGTTTGGGGGGCGTGGGTTGGGGTCGTGGGTGGGGCGTTGGGGGCCCGGGGGGGGGGTTTCTGGGTGAGGCGGGGTGGGGGTCTGGGTGGGGTCGGGGTGGGGTGGGGTGGGGAAAGGCATTTGCTATAGGTGTGAAAAAGGCTTAGCAAAAAGGTGTGAAAAAGGTATTAATTAGGGTAAAAGGGGGCCACTAGAAAAGGAGCCACTCGCCGCAGCCCTTTTCAGGAGGAGCCATACTGTGGGAGCCCTGTGGGGCCACCTTAGAATGAGCCATTGAGCGCCTTCATCATACTTGTGTATTTTTAGTATGTATGTATGTATGTATAATGAGATATTTTAGTATATATGTTGTATAAGTATGTATAAATGTATGCACATAAAAGTATAATGTATGTATATATGTTGTATGTATATATATAATAGTATGTTTAATTTTATATTATATATATATATATATAATATATATAATATATAATATATTATATGTATATATATATATATAGTATATATAATATATGTATATATATATATATATATATTTTTTAATTAAATATATATTATTATATATATATTATAATATAATTTTATAATATATAATTTATATTATTATTTATATAGTATAATATGTCGTGCCGAATGGCAGAACTTCGATCTTATATATATAAATTTTAATATATATTATTTTATAATTATATATATATATATATATTTATATATTTTATAATATATATATAATATATATATATAATATTATTATATAAATATAATATATTATATATATATATATATATTATTATTATTATTATTACACATGGCCGATTCCCCCCAAGGCAGGGTGGCCCAAAAGAAAACTTTCACCATCATTCACCCTCCTGTCTTCCCAGAAGGGTGCTTTACACTACAGTTTTTAAACTCAACATAAACACCCCTCCTTCAGAGTGCAGGCACTGTATTCCCCATCTCCAGGACTAAGTCCGGCCTGCCGGTTTTCCCTGACCCCTTCATAAATGTTACTTTGTCACACTCCAACAGCACGTCAGATTTTAAAAAACCATTTGTCTCCATTCATCCTATAAAACACGCTCACCATACCTCTGGAAGCCCAAGCCCCCCCCAAAACAAATCCTCCTTTACCCCCTCTCCCCAACCTTTCCTGGGCCCGCCCCCTACTCCGCCTTTCCTTCCCTACGGACTGAACACTCTTGAAGTCATTCGTTTCGCTCCATTCCTCTACATGTCCGAACCACCTAACAACCCTTCCTCACCCTCTGGAAAAACAGTTTTGGTAATCCCGCACCTCCCCTAATTTCCCAAACTACAAATTCTCTGCATTATATTCACACCACACATTCCCCTCAGACATGACATCTCCACTGCCCCCACCCTTTCCCTCGCTGAAACATTCTCACCCAGCTTCACACCCATATAAAAGCTTTGGGAAAAAATATACCTATACTTTCCCCCCTTTTTTGCCCCCAAAGGAAAAAGTTTGCTCCCGACCCTAAGTGCCCACTCATTTTTTTCCCCTCATCAATTCATGATTCACCTCATCTTTCATAGACCCACCCGCTGACCGCCCATCCCAAATATCTAATACATTTACCTCCCCCATACTTTTCCCCCTCCAATCTGTATTCAATCTTTATCACCTAATCTTTTTGTTATCCTCATAACCTTACTCTTTCCTGTATTCATTTTTAAAATTTTCTTTTTTTGCACACCCTACCAATTATCCCAACTCGAAAACTTCTCTTCAGAATCTCCCAAGAGCACAGTGTCATCAGCAAAGGCAGCTGTGACAACTCCCACTTTGTGTGTGATTTTTATCTTTTAACTCCACGCCTCTTCCCAGACCCTCCTTTACTTCTCTTCAACCCCATCTATAAATATATTAAACAACCGGTGACATCACACATCCTTGTTAAAGGGCCTACTTTTACTGGGAAATATTTCCCTTTTTCCTAATACTCAATTGACCCTCACAATCCTCGTAAAAACTCTTCACTGCTTTCATAACCTCCCTTTACAACCATACCTTCAACATCTGCCACATTCCCCCCTATCCACCCTGTATTGCCTTTTCCAAAACCCAAAAATGCTATATGGTATATATATATTATTATTATATTATATATTAAAAATTTTATATTATAAAATTAAATATTTTTAAAAATTAATATATTTATATATTAATTTTTTTAAAAATAAATATATATATATATAATATTATAATATAAATATATATATATATATATATATATATATCATAATATATAAAAATATAATTATATGTCGTGCCAATAGGAAACTTGGTCTTGGTTTAAATAGCATCGCTCATCTTGCCAATGGGGACAGGGGGAAAATTAGGTATGCCCAAAAATTTCGCAAAAAACATTTTAAACCCAAAAAAAAAAATATATTTCTTGTATTTGTTAGTATTAAATTATTGAAACAAAATTTAAATATATTTAGTTGGGGTTTGGCTAAAATAAAAATTTCTCTTGTTTAAAAAAGGTAGGTAAAATTTTCTAAATTCTTTTGGGAAAATTAAAATTTTTTTTCATTAACTTAATGAAAAAAAATATATCTTTAAACGTATAAAGAAAATTTCGGAAAATTCGAAAATTTTTGCTAACTGACCCGTTTTAATATTCGGCACGAAAATATTTTTATATATATATTATAATATATATATTATATATATTTTTTATTATAAAATATATAAAATTTATATATATATTATAATATATATATTTTATAAATATATATATAATTTTTATATAATTTTTAATAAATATATAAAAAAAATATTAATAAAATATATATTTTATATATATATATATTATATTATATATATATATTATATATATATATTATATATATATTATATATATTAAATATCTTCTTTTTCTTTCACACACCGGGGGTATCCCCCCCCCAGGCAGGGTGGCCCCAAAAAAAAAAACGAAAGTTTCTCCTTTTACATTTTGTAAATTTTACGGAGAAGGGTTTTCTAGCTCCCTTTCTCCCCGGCCCTTTTAGGCCTCTTACAACACGCATGGCTTCGGGGGAAGAAATTTTGTTCCCTTCCCATGGAGGAATTTTTATATATATATTTATTTTTATATATAATATATATTATTATTATATAATATATATTAATATTTTATATATATTATAAATATAAAATTAATATATTTTATATTATTTATATATTTATTTTTAATATTATTAATATAATATTTTATTTATATATATATTTAAAAATATATATATATTATATATATAATATATAATATTTAAATTATATTATTATTATATATAATTATATATTTATATATATATTATATATTATAATTTTAAATTTAATATTAAATGATTATATATATATTTTTTTTAAATTTTTATTATCATACCGGCCCCATTCCCCCCAAGCAGGGTGGGCCCCAAAAAGAAAAACTTTCACCCTCTTCACTCCCACTGTTTGCCGAAAGGGGCTTTACACCAAAATTTTTAAACTGCAACATTAAACCCCTCCTTTAGAGTGCAGGCACTGTACTTCCCTCTCCAGGACCCCAATCCGGCCTGCCGGGGGTTTTTCCTGAAACCCTTTAAAAATGTTACTTTGCTCCACTCCAACAGCCGCAAGTATTAAAAACCCTTTGTCTCCTTATCCTATCAAACACGCTCCGCTGCCTGGGTGGAAGTCCAAGCCCCTCGCACCAAAACCTCCTTTACCCCCCCCCCCTCCAACCCTTCCTAGGCCGACCCCTACCCCGCCCCCCCTTCCCCCAGATGATACATCTTGAAAATCATTCTGTTTCGTCTTCTCTCTACAGCCGAACCACCTCAACAACCCCCTTTCCCCAGCCCTTGGACAACAGTTTGGGAATCCCCCCCACCTCCCCCTAAAATTTCCCAAAATAGAAAATTTTCTGCATTATATTTACACCACAAAATTGCCCCCAGAATGACATCTCCATGCCCCAGCCTTCTCCTGCTGCAACATTCATACCCCCCCTTCAACCCATATAAGAGCGTTTGGGAAAACATACTTCATACATTCCCCCCCTTTTTCCTCCCAAAGGAAAAGTTTTTTGCTCACAGACTCCCAAGTGCCCACTCACTCTTTTTTTCCCCCATCAATTCTTGATTCACCTATCTTTATAGACCCCCCCGTGAAACGTCCCCTCCCCAAAAATCTGAATACTTCACCTCCCTCCATAATCTCCCTCCAAAAACTGATTTTCAAACTTTCATCACCTAAACTTTTTGTTATCCTCATAACCCCTTTCCTTTTTCCGTATTACTTTAATTTTTTCTTTTGCACACCCCACCCAAATTATCCACCCAAACTCTCAACTTCTCTTCAGAATCTCCCAAAAAGCACAGTGGGCATCGGCAAAGAGCAGCTGTGACAACTCCCCTTTGTGGTGTTTTTTTATCTTTTAACTCCCGCCTTTTGCCAAGACCCTGCATTTTCTTCTCTTACAACCCCATCTATAAATATATTAAACAAACGGTAATCACACATCCTTGTCTAAGGGCCCACTTTTTTCTGGGGGAAAAAAATTTCCCTCTTTTCCCCATACTCTAACTTGGCCCCACTATCCCTAAAAAAACTCTTTACTGCTTTTTAGTAAACCACCTCCTACACCTACACTTTCAAAAATCTCCACTTTGCCCCCCTTCCACCGTCAACGCCTTTTTCCCCCAAACCATAAATGCCACAAAAACCTCTTTAGCCTTTTAAATACTGTTCATTTTATGTTTCCTTTTAAAACACCTGGTCCACACCCCCCTACCTTTCCTTTAAAACCTCCCTTTTTCACTGTATCTATTCCCGCTTACTCTTAATTTTCTTTCAATTATAACTCTACCCTCACTTTACCATACACTCAAAGACTTATCCCCTATAATTTTTTCACTCTCTTTTACCCCTTTGCCTTATACAAAGGAACTATGTGCTCTCTCCAAACCCAGGTACCTTACCTTTCCCTACATTTATTAAAAAATTGCCCAAAACCACTCCAAAAAATATATCCCCACCCCCTTTTTAAAATTTCCCTTTATCCCCTCAATCCCCGGGTGCCTTACCCCCTTTATTTTACCTACTGCCTCACGAACTTCCCCACACTCACAAATGGCTCTTCCCCACTCCTACAAGATGTTATTCCCCCCTTGCCCTATACACAAATCACAGTTCCCTACTTCATCAAATTTAAAATTCCCCAAAATATTCCTTCCATCTTCCAATACCCCCCTTTTCTCCTTTAAAAAACTCCCCCCCTATTTTTAATGACAAATCCTTTGTTCTCTAGGGTTTTTAAATTTTTAACTCATCCAAAAAATTTTTTTATTTCAACAAAATTTTTTGATAACACTCACCACTCTTCATTTGCTCTCTTTTTTCATTGCTTCACCCCCTCTCTTAACTTCTCTCTTTTTTTCCATATACTCTTCCCCCTTGGAACACTTTACTTTGTAAAAACTTTCAATGCTAATTTTTCTCCCTTCTCTCTTTTAAACATCATTCCACCCCTCGCCCTCTTCCCCCTGCACCCACTTTTTCCCGTAACCACAAACTTTTTGCTGAACACTTAACCTCTTTTTTAAAACCCCCCCATACCTCTTGACCCCCTTGCCTATGCCATTAGCCCATCTATCCTCCAATAGTGTTTTTACTTACCCTAACTGCCCCTCTTTTTGTTATAAACCTTCACTCTCTCTTTTCCCGTGTTCTATTCTCCTTGTATCCCATCTACCTTTTTACTCTCGTGTAGCTACAACTAGAAAGTGTCTGATATATCTGTTGCCCCTCTTAAAAATGTTCCCCGAAGTCTACTCAACAGCTTTTTATTACCCCAAAACTAATCAAAAAAACTACTGTCATTTTTGCCCCCCACTCATATCGTGTTATTATTTATCCCCTTTTTTTTAAAAAATTTATTTTCCCTTTCCCAAAACCCCTTTCTATCAAAAAATCAATCAAAGGGTCCTTTTTCTTTCCCTGGCACCCCAAACTTACCCACCCAACCCCCTCTAAAAGTTTTTCCACTTTAGCATTCAAGTCCCCCCCACAAATTTCTCTCTCACTTGGTTTTTAAAGGCTCCCATAATTCATTAACATCTCCAAAATCTCTCTCTCTCCTCGCATTCCCCTTCTTCTCCGGTCTACACCTTATTATACCCACTTCTCGCATCCCAAACCTTTTCTTTAATCCAATAATTCTTGTTTACACATTCTTTTTCTTTTTCTCCTTCCATAACTGACATTTAAAATTACTGCTCCCCCTTCCTTTGCTCTAACTCTCCAGTACTCCCGATTTAATCCCATTTATTTCCCCCCCCCTGAAACTTCCTACCCCCCCTTTAGCTTTTTTTCGCTTAGGGGCCCGGGCATCCAACTTCTTTTTATTCATAAAAATAGCAATCATCTGTTTCTTTTCATCCGCACTACATCCACGCAATTTAAGCAACCCCGTTTTAAAAGTTTTTCTTTTCTTTTTTTATAATTTTATAAGGAAAGGGGTTACTAGCCCATTGCTCCCGGATTTTAGCCCTCATCGACACGCATGGCTTACGGAGGAAAAATTCCTTTTTTTCCCCTCCCCCTGGACAAAAGAAGAAAAAAAAAACAAGAGCTATTTAAAAAAGGAGAAAAACCCCGATGTTGTATATATATTATGCATGTGCGTGTTGTGAAGTGTACCAAAAGGTAAATAGGGGTGCAAAATATCCCGTTATCTTAGCGTGTTTATGAGACGAAAAAGAAAAAAGCAATCCTACCTTGCAAAACAGTTACAGGTTTTTGTTTCACGTCTCTGGCAGGACGGTAGTACTTCCCGGGTGGTTGCTGTTCCAACCTACTCCTATATATATATTATTATATATAAATATTTTATATTATTATTATATTTATATATATTATTTATATAATATTATATATATTTAAAATTGTATTTATGTATATATATATTATATATATATTATATATTTTATTTTAATATTATATATTATATAATTATAATATTTTATAATTTTTTATTATATATTATATATATAAATAATATAATATATATTAAAATTTTATATTAATATATTATTTAATATTTATATATATATATATATATATTTATAAAATATATATATTAAAAATATCTTTTGTGTATTTTCGCCCGCTCTTCCCAATTCCTTGCATTTTTAATATCTCTTTGTAAGGGATGATGCAGGGGGGTGACATAAAAGCTGTAAGTTCTCCCGAAAGCTAGCTGCCCTTTGGGTCAAAACTGCGCAAGCTGGACTCCCCAAGGTATTGGTCCAGTGTGGGTGATTGGTAAAGCATGCGTCCCCTTTTTTCCAAAGGGTTTATAGGTTGAGTCTCTTCAGCCAGAGATCAGTGTTTATTATAAAATATATATAATATATAATTTTTATATTATAAAAACATATATTATATATATATATATATATAAAATATATATTTATATATATATTATATTATATATATAATATATTATATATATATATATAATTTTATAAACGTGCCGAATAGGAAAATGGTCCTTAAAAAACAATATTTAAAATTAAATCCTTTCTAAAAATTTTTTCTTAAACGTTTAAAAATTTTTTTTCATAATATTTTTAAATGTAAAAAAAATTTTAATTTTTTCACCAAAAGAACCTTTGAAAACTTCATAAACCCTTTTTATTAATGCATTTAAAATTAAACCCAATCCAACTAAAATGTTTTCAATAAGTTTACAGTAATTTAATAAAACACAATGAAAATATTTTTTTCGTTAGGCTCAGAATGATTTTTTGGGGAATTATTGCGCGCTTAATTTTTCGCTTTCCTTATTTTGGGAAAAAACGCGCCGCTATTTAAGCCAAAAAAGCAAGTTTTTCCCCATTAGGCCGACCAACCACACACACGCACAGATAAAAGGGGGGTCCCCGGGCAATGAAAAAAAAAGAAAGTAAACTGACCCCGGTTTTTATAACCCCCATCAGGAGGGAAAAAAACAGTCAGGACCCCGGTAATCGGCTGAGGAAGGCGGGGAGTTCACATGAAACGACCAAGAAGTATGTGTGGAGTTCAACATGAGATTTAAAGGAGTATTTACAGTAGAGACAGGAAGGACTCCACGAAGTCAGAATAGGGAAGGGGGGGGGAGGTACACCAACAAGTGCTGGATAAAATACACACAACCGAGGAAGAGGTGAAGGAGCTGCTATGTGAACTTGATGCCTTAAAGACGGTGGAACCAGACAACATCTTTCCTTGGGTCCTTAGAGGGGTTAGAGGGGGAGCAGAGATGCTGTGTGCGCCACTATCGAAAATCTTCAACACATCCATCAAAACTGGGCAACTACCTGAGGTATGGAAGATGACAAATGTAGTCACCATTTTTAAGAAAGGAGGCAAACACGAGACATTAAACTACAGATTTGTGTCATTGACGTGTATAGTATGCAAAGTCATGGAGAAGATTATCAGGAGGAGAGTGGTGGAGCATCTGGAATGAAGCGAGATTGTAAACGACAACCGCACGGGTTCATGGAAGGCAAATCCTGTGTCACAAACCTTCTGGAGTTTTATGACAAGGTAACAGAAGTAAGGCACGAGAGAGAGGGGTGGGTTGATTGCATTTTCTTGGACTGCAGGAAGGCCTTCGACACAGTTCCTCACAAGAGATTAGTGCAGAAGCTGGAAGATCAGGCGCGTATAACAGGAAGGGCACTGCAATGGATCAGAGAATACCTGACAGGGAGGCAACAACGAGTCATGGTATGTGATGAGGTATCACAGTGGGTGCCTGTGACGAGCGGGGTCCCACAGGGGTCAGTCCTGGGACCAGTGCTATTTTTGATATATGTGAATGACATGACTTAAGGGATAGATGATTTAAAGTTAATGAGAAGAATTAAATCAGACGAGGATCAGGCAGGAATACAAAGAGACCTAGACAGCCTGGACACGTGGTCCAGCAACTGGCTTCTCGAATTCAACCCTTCCAAATGCAAAGTCATGGGGAAGGGCAAAGAAGAACGCAGACAGAGTACAGGCTAGGTGGACATAGACTGCAAACCTCACTCAAGGAGAAAGATCTTGGGGTGACCATACCACGAAGCACGCCTCCGGAGGCACACATCAACCAGATAACTGCTGCAGCATATGGGCTCCTGGCAAACCTGAGAATAGTGTTCTGAAACCTTAGTAAGAAATCGTTCAAGACACTGTACACCGTGTACGTCAGGCCCATACTGGAGTATACAGCACCAGTTTGGAACCCACACCTGGTCAAGCACTTCAAGAAATTAGGCAAAGTACAAAGGTTTGCAAGAAGGCTAGTTCCGGAACTCAGGGAAATGTCTTACGAAGGTTGAGGGAAATCGGACTGACGACACTGGAGGACAGGAGGGTCAGGGGAGACATGATAGCGACATACAAAATACTGCGTGGAATAGATAAGGTGGAAAGAGACAGGTTGTTCCAGAGAGGGGACACAGAATCAAGGGGTCACAATTGGAAGCTGAAGACTCAGACGAGTCACAGGGATGTTAGGAAGTATTTCTTCAGTCGTAGAGTCTTCAGGAAGTGGAATAGCCTAGCAAGTGATGTAGTGGAGGCAGGAACCATACATAGCTTTAAGATGAGGTATGATAAAGCTCATGGAGCAGAGAGAGAGAGGATCTAGTAGCGACCAGCGAAGAGGCGGGGCCAGGAGCTAGGACTCGACCCCTGCAACCTCAACTAGGTGAGTACAACTAGTTGAGTACACACACACACACACACACACACACATATATACTATATATAATATATATATTAAAATATATATATATATATAAAATATATATATATATATATATATATATATATATATATATATATATGACCACCCTAGAAAATGCCGTGCCCATATGACAACAGGAAAATGCAAACTCCCTTCCTGTAAGCTTTTTCACCCTGAAATGTGTACCTCTTCAGTACAGGAAAGACTGTGCTATAACTTAAATTGCCAGGCACACCATCTAAAGGGGACAAAAAGATACAAAAACATCCAGGCCATGGGAAAACCTGGGTAGCCACAGCCACTCAAGAGGGAGAGGTTTTTTAGTGCCAAGAAGGAAAAAAAACTGGCAGGAAATTGCAGAAATCGTACACCAAATCCAGTCATTCCTGGAGTGGAACCACAGTCGATGGCCTCCACTCCAAACCAACAGATACAGATACTAATGCTGGAAAAAAACACCCCCCAGTACCAACAATACCACCAGTCCGATGACATTCTTCTTTGCAAATATACAGGGTCTAAAGAAAGCAACAAACATCAAAATACCTTTCATCCGTGGACTGCTTGCAGAGGCAAAGGCAATGTTCGCGGCTTTCACTGAGACCCACATAAAGGATCACTTGGACAACGAAATATGGATCCCAGGTTACAACCTATACAGATGTGACAGAGTGAACAGGCAAAAGAGGCGGGTTGGCCTGTACATTGCAGAGTCACTTGTTTGCACAGAACTGCTTAATGCCTCAAATGATGTAGTGGAAGTTTTCGCAGTAAAGGTCGAGAACCAAAACCTAGTCATTGTGATAGTCTACAAGCCTCCAGATGCAACATCCCAGCAATTCCAGGAACAGCTGTTAAAAATTGACCACTGTCTGGAAAATCTTCCAGCTCCTGCACCCAGCATCTTGCTGCCGGGGGATTTCAACTTAAGGCACCTAAAATGGAGGAATATAGCAAATAATATTGTTGCAGTAATAACACCAGGAGGTAGCTGTGATGAAAACTCACACCCACACGAGCTTTTAAATCTCTGCACAAAATTCAATTTAAACCAGCAAATAATAGAGCCTACTAGACTGGAGAATACACTAGACCTCATATTCACTAACAATGATGATCTGATAAGAAATGTCACCATATCAAAAACAATATACTCCGATCACAACATAATTGAGGTTCAGACATGTATGCGTGGAGCCCCAGACAGACATAATGAGATTAGTCACGAGGGAGCATTCACCAAATTCAACTTCAATAACAAAAACATAAAGTGGGACCAAGTAAACCAAGTCCTAACCGATATAAGCTGGGAAGATATACTAAGCAACACAGATCCCAACTTATGCCTAGAACAGATTAACTTGGTGGCACTCGATGTATGCACAAGGCTTATTCCTCTAAGAAAAAGGCGGAGTATATGTAAAATAGAAAGAGACAGGCGCTCCCTTTACAGGCGACGGAAAAGAATAAAAGAGCGGCTAAAAGAGGTCAATATATCTGAAATGCGTAGGGAGACACTGGTCAGAGAAATAGCAAGCATCGAACTTAAGCTAAAGGAATCTTATAGGAGTCATGAATCGCGGGATGAACTAAAAGCCATAAATGAAATCGAAAGAAACCCAAAGTATTTCTTCTCCTATGCCAAATCAAAGTCGAGAACAACATCCAGTATTGGGCCCCTACTTAAACAAGATGAGTCCTACACAGATGACAGCAAGGAAATGAGTGAGCTACTCAAGTCCCAATATGACTCAGTTTTTAGCAAGCCACTAACCAGACTGAGAGTCGAAGATCAAAATGATTTTTTTATGAGAGAGCCACAAAATTTGGTTAACACAAGCCTATCCGATGTTATCCTGACGCCAAATGACTTCGAACAGGCGATAAATGACATGCCCATGCACTCTGCCCCAGGGCCAGACTCATGGAACTCTGTGTTCATCAAGAACTGCAAGAAGCCCCTATCACGAGCCTTTTCCATCCTATGGAGAGGGAGCATGGACACGGGGGTCGTCCCACAGTTACTAAAAGCAACAGACATAGCCCCACTCCACAAAGGGGGCAGTAAAGCAACAGCAAAGAACTACAGATCGATAGCACTAACATCCCATATCATAAAATCTTTGAAAGGGTCCTAAGAAGCAAGATCACCACCCATCTAGAAACCCATCAGTTACACATCCCAAGGCAACATGGGTTTAGAACAGATCGCTCCTGTCTGTCTCAAGTATTGGATCACTACGACAAGGTCCTAGATGCACTAGAAGACAAAAAGAATGCAGATGTAATATATACAGACTTTGCAAAAGCCTTCGACAAGTGTGACCATGGCGTAATAGCGCACAAAATGCGTGCTAAAGGAATAACAGGAAAAGTCGGTCGATGGATCTATAATTTCCTCACTAACAGAACACAGAGAGTAGTCGTCAACAGAGTAAAGTCCGAGGCAGCTACGGTGAAAAGCTCTATTCCACAAGGCACAGTACTCGCTCCCATCTTGTTCCTCATCCTCATATCCGACATAGACAAGGATGTCAGCCACAGCACTGTGTCTTCCTTTGCAGATGACACCCGAATCTGCATGACAGTGTCCTCCATTGCAGACACTGCAAGGCTCCAGGCAGACATCAACCAAATCTTTCAGTGGGCTGCAGAAAACAATATGAAGTTCAACGATGAGAAATTTCAATTACTCAGATATGGTAAACACGAGGAAATTAAATCTTCATCAGAGTACAAAACAAATTCTGGCCACAAAATAGAGCGAAACACCAACGTCAAAGACCTGGGAGTGATCATGTCGGAGGATCTCCCCTTCAAGGACCATAACATTGTATCAATCGCATCTGCTAGAAAAATGACAGGATGGATAATGAGAACCTTCGAAACTAGGGAGGCCAAGCCCATGATGACACTCTTCAGGTCACTTGTTCTATCTAGGC